>SNQJ01S0001215.1:180867-215919 GCA_010110895.2 Picea sitchensis
AGGAATATCGTAGGTACATGATATACTGTAGGTACACCTTGTCTTTTCAGATCAAATGAAAGAGATCAGATAGATCTTTCTAATGGTGTAAATTGTTCGCCAAACTGAGATTTTATGAGAAAGTTACAGCTTAAATAGTGAAGGGTAAGTTTTAAGACCCAACTAACTTCAAAGAGCCATAAATTTCTTCTCCGGAATTGGATTGAGGCGCAGGAGAAGTCAATGGAAATATATTGAACCATAGAAGAAATTCCAGGAGCTGAATTAAATTTATGGCCATGTTAAAAGTGTTTAATATGGAAAAGAAGGTACATGTAGCATATCAGTTACAATATGGTATATTGGTCTGAAATTTCAACAGGTTGTAACTAGCATCCAAGAACCCAGAAAGAGCTTAAACTTGGATAGAGTGTCCATAAGATGTATATGAGGAAACCCAATTGATATCCTACGGAAAACCCAATGGAGTAGGTGCAAAAATTCATAATTACAGCACAGAATTGTGCCTAGTTGAAGTGTGAACAAAAAAGTTAATGGACAATTTTTAAATAGCCATAACTTTCTGCTCAAGACTCAGAATTGAGCATGGGAGAAGTCGTTGGAAAGGTATTGGATAGTAGAATATAATTATCCATCCACAAAATTGATCTGGACACTCGATTTTCTAAGAAATTAGAAGAAACATTATGATATTTTATTGAACCAGAATGGTTCATATTTTCATGAAATTGTCGAAACAGTTAGTCTGACAAAGTTTTGTTGGTTGCACATTTTGTAGAATTAGCAACCACTAGATTAGATAAATATCACTATAGAGTCCAGAGGAATGGAAGAGGCACAGGGGAATTACAGTCATGAGGATGAGATCAGAGGGATGGATGTCCATTTGGGCATTGAAGGAACAAACTCCAATGGACATGGAGATGAAAGGAATGAAAACATGAACATGGTAGAGACCATTAAATATTTTCAAAAGGATGTCCAAATCCATAAATATGGTAATGAAAGGATTATGAGAGAGAAGGAGCATTAGGATGACTTCAACATGAAGTTAATGCAGAGCTTGAACTGAATAGAAAAGAAATTGGATAAGGAGAGTGGCTCAAGCAAATCTGGAAGTCACAGGCCTTCTGATGAGAAAAGAAAAGTAAAAAGTGTTAGCATACATCACCATCACTCCCCGAGGCATTCCAATAAGAGAGCACACAGCAGCTCGAGTCCATCCCCTGTCAAGAAGCACAATAGGTCTGGGGTGGATGAGCTACGAGGAGAATTGAACAAAATCAAACCTCCTACATTTGATGGTGAGCACAAGAAGGATGAAGATGCAGAGACATGGTTGTTGGGCATGAAAAAGTATTTTCAATTGCATAATTATTCTTCTCATGCAGAAGGTAGAATTGTCATCTATCAACTCAAGGGAAAGGCATCCATGTGGTGGGATCAACTTGTGCAGGTGCAGCACATTAAAGATAAAAGTGTTAGTTGGAGGGAATTCAATAAGTATTTTGAGAAGAAATACTTGACTAAGAGATATTATGAAAAGAAAATGAAAGAGTTCTTTGAACTCAAGCTTGGGAGTATGACCATTGATGAATATGAAAGAGGGTTTTTAGAACTGTTGAGGTATGTCTCTTTTATCAAGGATGAGACAGTTAAGATTCAAAGGTATTTGAGTGGATTGTTGTCATTCATCAGTGACAAAATAGAGTATGATGATCCTCAAGACATTGGAGGAGACCATAAGGCGAGCTAAATGCCTTTATGATCAGCAAAAAGCAAGGCCAAATTTCCAAAAATCTTGGGAAGACAAAAAGAAATTCAAGGTGGATCAGAGGAAAAAGGGATCTAAGCCACCATTCTTCAAAAATAATCCACAGGGATAGAAAATTC
This sequence comes from Picea sitchensis, assembly GCA_010110895.2. NCBI lineage: Eukaryota > Viridiplantae > Streptophyta > Pinopsida > Pinales > Pinaceae > Picea > Picea sitchensis. The sequence goes on from SNQJ01S0001215.1 coordinate 182,761, forward strand.
ATAGAGAGCCCAGAATGATTGAGACACGGTGTCAAAGGCCAAGGCAACCACCTATGCAATGTTGGAGTTGTAAAGGAGATCACGTGTTCATAGAGTGTCCTCAGAGAGGTGAAAAAGTGAGAATTGTTCACAATGTAAAGCAAGATGAAACAGTGGAGAACATGGGAAGAAATGTGCCAAGGATCTATGCAGCCCTGGACAACAAGTAAACAGAGTATCAGTCACATATGATTGAAGTGGAAGGTATGATCAACAACCAAACCATTGTTATTTTAATTGATTTAGGAGCTAGTCATAGTTATATAGATCCTAAGATGGTGGAAAGTTTTCATTTTCCAAGAAGCAAGCATGGAAAATATTGGTTGGTGCAACTAGCTACCAGAGCCAAAAGAAATGCTAATGAGATGGTTAATTCATGTCTTATGGACATGAATGGACTGAACACTAGGGCAGATTTGAACATATTGCCTTTAGGTTCCTATGACTGACTAATTGGGATAGATTCGTTGGACCAACATCATGCTCTCCTAGACTGTCATAACAAAGCATTTACTCGCTTGGATGAGGAAGGGAGCATAAGGAAAGTGCAGGGAACCCCCAGGACAGTAACCATCAAATAAATTTCAGCATTGCAGCTAAAGAAATGTTACAGGAAAGGGTGTCAAATATTTGCAGCACACATGGAAGAGACACCTAAAGATAAGATGCCAAATTTGGAAGATCATACAGTCTTGGAATAATTTAAAGATGTGTTCAAGGAGGTACCAGGACTACCAGAGTTGAAGGAGTTGCAAATGCAACTTGAAGAGCTTCTGAAGAAGGGGTATATATGCCAAAGTGTGTCACCTTGGGGTGCCCCAATCTTGTTCGTGAAGAAGAAATATGGAACATTAAGATTGTGCATTGATTTCAGATAGTTGAATAAAGTAACTGTTAAGAACAAGTATCCTCTACCAAGGATTGATGATCTTTTTTATCAATTGAAGGATGCAAAGATATTTTCAAAGATAGATATCATGTCAGGATACCATCAAGTAAGGATTAAAGAGGAAGATATCAGCAAGACAACCTTCAGGACAAGGTATGGTCATTATGAGTTCACAGTGGTGCCATCTGGGTTGTCAAATGCACCAGTTGTTTTCATGTGCTTAATGAATGGTGTTTTCCAAGAATATTTAGACAAGTTTGTCATTGTATTTTTGGATGACATTCTTATATATTCCAAGTCAGAAGAAGAGCATGAGCATCATTTGAGGATGGTGTTGCGAGTATTAAGAGAGCATCAGTTGTATGCCAAATTGAGCAAGTGTTCATTTTATCAGAAGAAAATTCATTATTTGGGGCATATCATTTCAAAGGATGGGATAGCAGTGGATCCTGAGAAGATAGAAGCCATTAGAGAATGGTCAACGACAAAGAATGTGACAGATGTCAGATCATTCATGGGCCTTGCAGGATACTATGGGAGATTTATTGAAGGATTTTCAAAGATTGCACACCCAATCACTTCCTTGCAAAGAAAGGTTGTGAAGTTTCAATGGACATTGGATTGTGAAAATAGTTTCCAACACTTGAAACAGTTATTAACAAGTGCTCCAATAATAAGGATTGCAGACCCAAATGAAGACTTCATTGTATGCACAGATGCATGTAAAGGACTTGGTGGAGCCCTCAGTCAAAATGGATTTGTTATATGTTATGAATCAAGGAAGTTGAAGGAGCATGAAAGATGTTATGCCACTCATGATTTGGAGTTGGCAGTCATAGTGCATGCCTTGAGGAAATGGTGACACTACTTCATGGGGAAAAGGTTTCAGCTAAAAACAGACCATAATGGTATGAAATATTTATTTCATCAGCCAAGTCTAAATGCTAGGCAAAGTAGATGGTTAGAATTTTTAAGTGAATATGACTTTGATATAAAGCATATCAAGGGAAAAGAGAACAAAGTGGTTGATGCACTCAGCAGAAGAGTGCATGAATTGCATGATACATCCATTAGCATGTACCAATCAAATTTTAAAGACAAAATTACAGAGGCTACCAAATCAGATTTGCAATACAAGGAATTAGTGGAAAAATTACAACAAGGTATTTTTCCGTAGAAAATTGATGAATACAAGCTAGATAATGATGAAATCTCATGTACAGGGGAAGAATTTATGTACCAAATTCCCAGGAGTTGAAAAATATGATATTGAGAGAAATGCATAATGTGCCTTATCTTGGGAACCCAGGATATCAAAAAACTATTGCAGCTGTCAAAATCCAATATTATTGTCAAGGCATGAAGAAAGAGGTTGTTGATTTTATTGTTAGATGTTTGGAATGTCAAAAGGTAAAGGTTGAGCATAGAAACCCAGCTGGTTTGCTATAGCCATTACACATTCCTGAGTGGAAATGGGAAGTTGTAACAATGGATTTCATCACCAAACTACCCAGAACAAACAAGCAACATGATTCTATCATGGTAGTGGTGGATAAGATTACCAAAGCTGCCCATTTTATTCAAGTTAAGCTCACTCACAAGGAAGTGAACATTAATTATGTTTATATGAGGGAAATTTCTCGATTACATGGCATACCCAAGAAAATTGTGTTTGATAGAGATCCAAAATTTTGGAAAGGATTATTTAATGGATTTGGAACAAATTTGAATTTCAGTGTAGCTTATCATCTAGAATCAGATGGACAAACAGAGAGGGTGAATCAAGTGCTTGAAGATATGTTGAGGATATACGTGATGGATAAACCATCAAAATGGGAAGACTACCTACACTTGGTGGAGTTTTCCTATAACATTGGGTACCAAGCATCTCTAAAGATTATCCCATTTGAGGAACTTTATGGAAGAAAGTGCAACACACCAGTAAGTTGAGATAACCCAGCAGACAGAGTTGTGGTTGGGCCAAATTTGCTCAGGGAAATGGAGGAGCAAGTGATTAAAATAAAACAAAATTTAAAGGTTGCCTAAGACAGGCATAAAATCTATGTCGATAAGGGCAGAACTCATAGGGAATTTAAAGTGAGTGATCATGTATTCTTGAAAGTGAAGGCCAACAGAAATTCCCTGAAATTGGGAAATTGCTCAAAGTTGGTAGCTCGCTATTGTGGGTCGTTTAAAATCCTGGAGAGGATTGGTCCAGTAGCTTATATGATTGCATTGCCTGCATCTATGTATGTTCATAATGTATTCCATGTATCATTGCTCAAGAAATATATACCTAATGCTAATCATGTTATTGATTGGGATGTGATTCAGGTGGAGCAAGAAGTCGTTTTCCAAGAGCATCCAGTACGCATTCTGGACTGGAAAATCAAATAGCTCTAGAACCGATCCATAGGGATTGTAAAGGTCCAATGGACCTGGTACAGTCTTGAGGATGCTACTTGGGAGCATGAGGATACAATGCGGACAAAATACCCACATCTTTTTTAGGATTTTTGAAATTTTGTTGCATATGGGTACATGATGCACTGAGGACAGTGCATAAATAAGGGGAGGGGATTGTAATATCCCTAGGTCGAACCCAATTGTAATGTAAATGAAAATTTACTTAAGCTGGTGAGTTGTTTGATATCATTTTGTATGCACATTTCATGGAATCGTGCGTGCATGTACTGTGCAGTAAAATGACGAAGTGTGCACATTCTTGGATACCGTGTACAGCAACTTGAGTGCGCGCGATTTTGAGGCCAGGGAGCCTTTTGTGTATATGTTGTGTTTTATAGGTTGGTGAGTCAGTTATTATAAGCTAGTATGCTTATGTTTTGATTAGGCCGAAGAGCCTAGATGTTAAAGGACAGTGCACCTATTTTTGTACATGTCTCATAATTAATATAAAATACATCATTGCACGCATACCGACCATGATAAAAGAGATGGGGGACTAAACTCCACTAGTTAGGGAAAGAGAGGGGCCTAAAATTTAAGGAAAAGGGGTTAATATAGGGAGCTTAAGCCAAAAAGGAATATTATATTAATATTTCTTAAATCATAAAGTATGGATAATTATTTTATCCTAAGTTCTAAAGTTGGGGACAAGTAGGCCAAAGTAGCTCCCAACATGACAAGTGTCAAGTTGGGGACATGCATACATATTGTTGGGACTTAGTTCACTTTACCATATTTTCCATCATTCTTCCCATCATTCCTTCCATCATTCAGTCATCTAGTCAATCATCCATGAGCATGCACACGCTCATTGAGTTATCTTTCGTATCTCCATGACTGTACATGAACTTGTATCCATGGCCATTTTGTGTTGGGTAGCCGGTTAGCTTGGGAGTTGGACTGAAGAAGTGGGTTGTCATGCCTGTGGGATATTGAAGAGGTGGGTTGTCAGGCCTGTGAGAAATTTCTCTCTGGGTGAGCGAATTGTTGGGAATTGATTTCCTGAAGGTGTTGAACTGCAACTATAGTGCTATGATACTTCATGTCCAACCTATTGTTGAAGCCCGGAAAGGAAGTGGGGCAGCCGAAGGAATGTTGAGCAGAGAAGGGGCACACTTCCTAGGTGGGACAGGCATGTGGTGAAGGAGGGATTGTAGGTTGTTAGTTTGAGTTGGCACTTGAGACGAAGTCTTTCCTGTTGTCTATGAGCCTTTAGCCTGGTTAGGAAATCCCTTTACCCGGGTGGAGTTTAGTCCCATCTCGGGGGTGACTCTCTGTTGAGAGTGATGAACAGTGTGGTCTAAGGCTGGGAAGTTCGTGGAAGGTCTGCACGTAGTTGGTGACATTCTTACCAAGATAAATGGGAATTGTGTGATAAATTTACATGTTGCATTGTTATTTACGTGCTTCTTTTTATGGGTTATCATATCTACGGTTATAACTGTGTTTATTTTTATGGGTATTTCCTGTATATGTTGCAAGTATATGTTTACTGTTATTTCAGTGTGAATCTGTGTATTTATAGATGTATTTGTATGTTTACGTTTTATATATAATGCTTCCGCAAGAGTTCTATGTGTGTATATTTTAATTGCATGCAGTTCGAAAAATTTATGTGGCATAGCTCAATTGGATGTTGGGTATGTTACAGTATGTTTCGCAGAGAGAACAGTAAGAGTTCTCTAATGTAGTGTGGCTCGACATGGATGGCATATTTTTATACATGTCTCATAATTAATATAAAATACATCATTGTGCGCAGACTGACCACGATAAAAGAGATGGGGGACTAAACTCCACTAGTTAGGGAAAGGGAGGTGCCCAAAAGTTAAGGAAAAAGAGCTAAGCTAGGGAGCTTAAGCCAAAAAGAAATATTATATTAATATTTCTTAAATAATAAAGTATGGATCATTATTTCATCCTAAGTTCTAAAGTTGGGGACAAGTATGCCAAAGTAGCTCCCAACATGACAAGTTTCAAGTTGGGGACATGCATACATATTGTTGGGACTTAGTTCATTTAATTATAGTTTCCATCATTATTCCCATCATTCAGTTATCCAGTCAATCATCCATGAGCATGCACACACCCATTGAGCTATCTTTTGTATCTCCATGACTGTACCTGAACTTGTATCCATAGCCATTTTGTGTTGGGTAGATGATTAGCTTGGGATTTGGACTGAATAAGCGGGTTGTCGGGCCCCTGGGATATTTAAGAAGAGGGTTGTCATGCCCGTGAGAAATTTCTCTCTGGGTGAGAGAATTGTTGGGAATTGATTTCCTAAAGGTGTTGAACTGCAACTATAGAGCTATGAGACTTCATGTTTGGCCTGTTGTTGAAGCCTGGAAAGGAAGTGGGGCAGTCGAAGGACTGTTGAGAAGAGAAGGGGCACACTTCCTGGGTGGGATAGGCATGTGGGGCCTGAGGCACTATAGGTTTTTAGTTTGAGTTGGCACATGAGACAGAGTCTTTCTTGTTGTCTATGAGTCTTTAGCCTGGTTACGAAAATCCCTTTACCCGGGTGGATTTTAGTCCCAACTCGGGGGTGACTCACTATTGAGAGTGATGAATAGTGTGGTCTAAGGCTCGGAGGTTCGTGGAAGATCTTCACGCAGTTGGTGAAATTCTTACCGAGATAAGTGCCAATTGTGTGATAAATTTACATGTTGCATTGTTATTTACGTGCTTATTTTTATGGGTTATCATATGTGTGGTTATAAATGATGAGCATGAGCATCATTTGAGAATGGTGTTGTAAGTATTAAGGGAGCATCAATTGTATACCAAATTGAGAGAGTGCTCATTTTATTAGAAGAAAATTAACTATTTGGGGCATATCATTTCAAAGGATGGGATAGCAGTGGATCTTGAGAAGATAGAAGCCATTAGAGAATAGTCAGTGCCAAAGAATGTGACAGAGGTCAGATCATTCATGGGCCTTGTAGACTACTATAGGAAATTTATTGAAGGATTTTCAAAGATTGCACACCCAATCACTTCCTTGCAAAGAAAGGGTGTGAAGTTTCAATGGACATTGGATTGGGAAAATAGTTTCCAACACTTGAAATAGTTATTAACAAGTGCTCCAATACTAAGGATTGCAGACCCAAATTAAGACTTCATTGTATACATAGATGCATGTAAAGAAGGACTTGGTGGAGTCCTTAGTCAAAATGGATTTGTTATATGTTATGAATCAAGGAAGTTGAAGGAGCATGAAATACACTATGCCACTCATGATTTGGAGTTGGCAGCCATAGTGCATGCCTTGAGGAAATGGAGACACTACCTCATTGGAAAAAGGTTTGAGCTAAGACCAGACCATAATGGTCTGAAATATTTATTTGATCAACCAACTCTAAATGTTAGGCAAACCAGATGGTTAGAATTTCTAAGTGAATATGACTTTGATATAAATCATATCAAGGGGAAAGAGAACAAAGTAGTTGATGCACTCAGTAGAAGAGTGCATGAATTGCATGCTACATCCATTAGCATGTACCAATCAGATTTGAAAGATAGAATTTTAGAGGCTGCCAAATTAGATTTGCAATACAAGGAATTAGTGGCAAAATTATAGCAAGGTATTTTGCAGCAGAAAATTGAAGAATACAAGCTAGATAATGATGAAATTCTCATGTACAGGGGCAGAATTTATGTGCCAAATTCCCAAGAATTGAAAAATCTAATATTGGGGAAAATGCATAATGTACCTTATGTTGGGCACCCAGGTTATCAGAAAACTATTGCAGTTGTCAAGAGCTAATATTATTGGCCAAGCATGAAGAAAGAAGTTTCAAATTTTATTGCCAGATGTTTGGAATGTCAAAAGGTAAAGGTTGAACACAGACACTCAGCGGGTTTGCTACAGCCATTACCCATTTCTGAGTGGAAATGGGAAGTTGTAACAATGCATTTCATCAATAAACTGCCCAGAATAAACAAGCAACATTATTCTATCATGGTAGTGGTGGATAGGCTCACTAAAGTTGCCCATTTTATTCTAGTTAAGCTCACTCACAAGGAAGTGAACATTGTTGATGTTTCTATGAGGGAAATTGCTCGATTACATGGCATACCCAAGACAATTGTGTCTAACAGAGATCCAAAATTAACCTCAAAATTTTGGAAAGCATTATTTAATGGATTTGGAACAAATTTGAATTTCAGTACAGCTTATCATCCAGAATCAGATGGACAAACAGAGAGGGTGAATCAAGTGATTGAATATATGTTGAGGATGTACGTGATGGATAAACCATCAAAATGGAAAGACTACCTACACTTGGTAGAGTTTTATTATAACAATGGGTACCAAACATCTCTAAAGATGAGCACATTTGAGGCACTTTATGGCAGAAAGTGAAACACACCAGTAAGCTGGAATAACCCAGCAGACAGAGCAGTGGTTGGGACAGATTTGTTAAGGGAATGGGAGGAGAAAATGATTAAAATAAATCAAAATTTAAAGGTTGCGCAAGACAGGCAGAAAATCTATGTCGATAAGGGAAGAACTCACAGGGTCGAATTTAAAGTGGGTGATCATGTATTCTTGAAAGTGAAGGCCAACAGAAGTTCCCTGAAATTGGGAAATTGTTCAAAGTTGGTAGCTCGCTATTGTGGGTCGTTTGACATCCTAGAGAGGATTGGTCAAGTAGCTTATATGATTGCATTGTCTGCATCTATGTATGTTCATAATGTATTACATGTATCATTACTCAAGAAATATATACCTGATGCTAATCATGTTATTGATTGGAATGTGATTCAGGTGGAGCAAGAAGGCGCTTTCCAAGTGCATTCGGTACGCATCCTGGATCGAAAAATCAAACAGCTCCAAAACCAAGCCATATGGCTTGTAAAGGTCCAATGGACCTGGTACGGTCCTGAGGACACTATTTGGGAGCATGAGGATGCAAATGCGGGCAGAATACCCGCATTGTTTTGAGGATTTTTGAAATTTTGTTGTATATGGGTACATGATGCACTGAGGACAATGCATAAATAAGGGGAGGGGATTGTAATATCCCTAGGTCGAACCCAATTGTAATGTAAATGAAAATGTACTTAAGCTGGTGAGTTGTTTGATATCATTTTGTATGCACATTTCATGGAATAGTGCGCGCATGTACTGCGCAGTGAAATGATGAAGTGTGCACATTCTAGGATATCGTGTGTAGCATCTTAAGTGCGCACGATTGTGAGGCTAGCAAGCCTTTGTGTATATGCTATGTTTTATAGGCTGGTGAGCCAATTATTATAAGCTAGGATGCTTATGTTTTGATTAGGCCGGAGAGCCTAGATGTTAAAGGCCAATGTGCCTATTTCTGTACATGTCTCATAATTAATATAAAATACATCGATGCGCACAGACTGGCCACGATAAAAGAGATGGGGGACTAAACTCAACTAGTTAGGGAAAGTGAGGGCTAAAAGTTAAGGAAAGTAGCTAATCTAGGGAGCTTAAGCCAAAAAGGAATATTATATTAATATTTCTTAAAGCATAAAGTATGGATAATTATTTTAACCTAAGTTCCAAAGTTGGGGACAAGTTGGCCAAATTAGATCCTAACATGACAAGTTTCAAGTTGGGGACATGCATAGATATTGTTGGGACTTAGTTCAATTTCTATCACCTTTTTCATCATTCTTCCCATCATTCATGTGATCATTCAGTCATCTAGTCAATCATCCATGAGCATGCACACACCCATTGAGCTACCTTTTGTATCTTCATGACTGTACATGAACTTGTATCCATAGCCATTTTGTGTTGGTGTATCTGGTTAGTTTGGGAGCTGGACTGAAAAAGTGGGTTGTCAGGCCCATTGGATATTGAAGAGGCGGGTTGTCAGGCCCATGAGCAATTTTCTAGGTGAGAGAATTGTTGGGATTTTATTTTCTCAAAGGTGCTAAATTGCAACTACAAAGCTCTGAGACTTCCTTTCTGGCCTATTACTGAAGCCTGAGAAGGAAGTGGGGCATCTGAAAGACTGTTGAGCAGAGAAGGGGCACACTTCCTGGGTGGGACAAGCATGTGGGGAATGAGGTAATGTAGGTTGTTAGTTGAGTGAACACCTATGACGGAGACTTTCATGTTGTCCATGAGCCTTTTATCGTGGTCAGTCTGCACGCAGCGATGTATTTTATATTAATTATGAGACATGTATAAAAATAGACGCACTGGACTTTCACATCTAGGCTCTCTGGCCTAATCAAAACATAAGCATCCTAGATTATAATAATTGGTTCTCCAGCCTATAAAACATAGCATATACACAAAGTCTCGCTGGCCTCACAATCACGCGCACTTAAGATGTTGCACGCGGTATCCTGGAATGTGCACACTTCATCATTTCACTACGCAATACATGCACGCACTATTCCATGAAATGTGCATACAAACTTATATCAAATTGCTCACTAGCTTAAGTATATTTCCATTTACATTACAATTGGGTTCGGCCTAGGGATATTACAATCCCCTCCCCTTATTTATGCACTGTCCTCAGTGCATCATGTACCCATATACAACAAAATTTCAAAAATCCTCAAAACGATGCAGGTATTCTGCCTGTATTGCATCCTCATGCTCCCAAGTAGCGTCCTCGGGACCGTACCAGGTCGATTGGACCTTTACATGCCCTATGGCTCATTTCCGGAGCTGTTTGATTTTTTGGTCCATAATGCGTACCGGATGCACTTGGAAAGCGCCTTCTTGCTCCACCGGAATCACATCCCAATCAATAACATGATTAGCATCAGGTATATATTTCTTGAGAAACGATACATGGAATACATTATGAACATACATGGATGCAGGAAATGCAATCACATAAGCTACTGGACCAATCCTCTCTAGGATTTCAAACGGCCCACAATAGCGAGCTGCCAACTTTGAACAATTTCCCAATTTCATGGAACTTATGTTGGCCTTCACTTTCAAGAATACATGATAACCCACTTTAAATTCCCTATGAGTTCTACCCTTATCGGCATAGTTTTTCTGCATGTCTTTGGCAGCCTTTAAATTTTATTTTATTTTAATCATTTTCTCCTACATTTCCCTGAGCAAATTTGGCCCAACCACTGCTCTGTCTGATGGGTTATCCCTGCTTACTGGTGTGTTGCACTTTCTGCCATAAAGTGCCTCAAATGGGCTCATCTTTAGAGATGTTTGTTACCCATTGTTATAATAAAACTCTAACAAGTGTAAGCAGTCTTCCATTTTTTATGGTTTATCCATCACGTACATCCTCAACATATCTTCAATCAATGGATTCATCCTCTCTGTTTGTCCATCTGATTTTGGATATAAGTTGTACTGAAATTCAAAATTGTTCCAAACCATTAAATAATCCTTTCCAAAATTTTGAGGTAAATATCGGATCTCTGTCAGACACAATTGTCTTGGGTATGCCATGTAATTGAGCAATTTCCCTCATATAAACATCAGCAATGTTCTTTGCCTTGTGAGTGAGCTTAACTGGAATAAAATGGGAATCTTTAGTAAGATTATCCACCACTACCATGATAGAATCATGTTGCTTGTTTGTTCTGAGAAGTTTAGTGATGAAATCCATTGTTACAACTTCCTATTTCCACTCAGGTATGGGTAATGGTTGTAGAAAACCAGCCGGGTGTCTATTCTCAGCCTTTACCTTTTGACATTCCAAACATTTGGAAATAAAATCAGCAACCTCTTTGTTCATGCCTGGCCAATAATATTGGCTTTCGACAGCTACAATAGTTCTCTGATATCCTAGGTGCCCAGCATAAGGCACATTATGCATTTCTCTCAATATCATATTTTTCAACTCTTGGAAATTTGGTACATAAATTATGCCCCTGTACATGAGAATTTCATCATTATCTAGCTTGTATTCCTCAATTTTCTGCTGCAAAATACCTTGTTGTAATTTTGCCACTAATACCTTGTATTGCAAATCTGATTTGGCAGCCTTTGTAATTCTGTCTTTCAAATCTGATTGGTACATGCTAATGGTTTTAGCATGCAATTCATGCACTCTTCTGTTGAGTGCATCGGCCACTTTGTTCTATTTTGCCTTGATATGCTTTATATCAAAGTCATATTCACTTGAATATTCTAACCATCTGCTTTGCCTAGCATTTAGAGTTGGTTGATCAAATAAATATTTCAGAACATTATGGTATGTTCTTAGCTCAAACCTTTTCCCCATGAAGTAGTGTCTCGATTTCCTCAAGGCATGCACTATGGCTGCCAGCTCCAAATCATGAGTGGCATAGTGTCTTGCATGCTCCTTCAACTTCCTTGATTCATAACATATAACAAATCCATTTTGACTAAGGACTCCACCAAGTCCTTATTTACATGCATATGTGTATACAATGAAGTCTTCATTTGAGTTTACAATCCTTAGTATTGGAGCACTTGTTAATAATTGTTTCAACTGTTGGAAACTCTTTTCACAATCCAATGTCCATTGAAACTTCACACCCTTTCTTTGCAAAGAAGTGATTGGTTGTGCAATCTTTGAAAATCCTTCAATAAATCTCCTATAGTAGCCTGCAAGGCCCATGAATGATCCGACCTCTATCACATTCTTTGGCATTTCCATTCTCTAATGGCTTCTATCTTCTCAGGATCCATTGTTATCCCATCCTTTGAAATGATATGCCCCAAATACTGAATTTGCTTCTGATAAAATGAGCACCTGCTCAATTTGGCATACAACTGATGCTCCCTTAATACTTGCAACACCATCCTCAAATGATGCTCATGCTCTTCTTTTGACTTGGAATATATAAAAATGTCATCCAAAAAGACAATGACAAACTTGTCTAAATATTCTCGGAAAACACCATTCATTAAGCACATGAAAACAGCTGGTGCATTTGACAACCCAAATGGAACCATTGTGAACTCATAATGACCATACCTTGTCATGAAGGCGGTCTATCTGATATCTTCCTCTTTAATCCTTACCTGATTGTATCGTAACCTGACATCTATCTTTGAAAATATCTTGGCATCCTTCAATTGATCAAAAATATCATCAATCCTTAGCAGAGGATACTTGTTCTTAACAGTCACTTTATTCAACTGTCTGAAATCAATGCACAATCTTAATGTCCCATTCTTTTTATTTACAAACAAGACTGGGGCACCCCAACGTGACACACTTGGGCGTATATACCCCTTCTTCAGAAGTTCTTCAAGCTACATTTGCAACTCCTTCAACTCTGGTGTACTCATTATGTAAGGAGTCTTTGACACTGGAGTTGCTCCAGGAATTATATTTATAGAGAAATCAATATCTCTCTTTGGGGTTAGTCCTGATACCTCCTTGAACACATCTTCAAATTCTTCCAAGACTGCATGATCTTCCAAATTTGGCACCTTATCTTTAGGTGTCTCATCCATGTGAACTGCAAATAATTAACACCCTTTCCTGTAACATTTCTTTAGCTGCAATGCTGAAATTTCTCTGATGGTTACTGCCCTGGGAATTCCCTGCACTTTCCTTTGGTTCCCATCCTCATACAAGAAAGTAAATGTCTTGTTATGACAATCTAGGATAGCATTATGTTGATCCAACCAATCCATCTCAATTAGGTTGTCATAATAATCTAAAGGCAAGATGTCCAAATCTGCCCTGGTGTTCAGCCCTTTCATGTCCATAAGTCATGACTTAACTATTTCATTAACTTTTCTTTTGGCTCTTGTAGCCAGCTGTACCAACCAAGATTTTGCATGCTTGCTTCTTGGCAAATGCAAACTTTCCACCATCTTAGGATCTATATAACTATCACTAGCTACTGAATCAATTAAAATAGCAATGGTTTGGTTGTTGATCATACCTTCCACTTTAATCATATGTGACTGATACTTTGCTTGTTTGTTGTCTAGGATTGCATAGATCCTTGGCACATTTCTACCCATGTCCTCCATTGTTTTAGCTTGTTGTACATTGTGAACAGTTCTCACTTTTTCACCTCTGTGAGGACAATCTTTGTACATATGATCTCCTTTACAACCCCAACATTGAATAGTTGGTTGCCTTGGCCTTTGAACTCCTGTCTCAATCATTCTGGGTTTTCTAAGAGTTGGATGTCCCTGAGGATTATTTCTAAAGAATGAAGGCTTAGATCCCTTCTTCCTCTGATCCATCTTGAATTTTTTTTTGTCTTCCCAAGCTTTTTGGAAAGTTGGCCTTGATTTTTGCTGATCATAAATGAATTTAGCTCTCCTTATGGTATCCTCCATTGTCTTTGGATCATCATACTGTATTTTATCACTGATAAATGATGGAAATCCACTCAAATACCTTTGAATCTTAACTGTCTCATCCTTGATGAAAGAGACATACTTCAGCAGTTATAAAAACCTTCTTTTAGTTTTCAACACTGAACTTGGATGGGCCGAGAAAGTTGATTTGAAGCGAAATGTGACAGAGGATTTATTTTGAAGTGGCCAAATTTCAGTTTGTAGAGCGTCCATGGTAAAAAGTAATAGCAACTAGGCGGATTTGGGGAAAAACCTCAATTTCTGTTGTTAAATTCATGAGAAAATGGAGAAATTCGGCCAAGTGATGAGATATGCCCGATTTAATATTTGTTCTAGAAAATTTGGATCTAGAATGGGTCGAATTTGAAGTTATAGTGAAGCCATGACAGATGGAGAGAGTTTAGTGGTTAAAATTCTCAATTCACGAATTGATTTTGGATAAATTTGTTGCAGAAATGTCAACTTACAATGATTTGTTGTTGCATAGGTTGAACTGGTGTTATAAGGGTGAAATTGAACAAATTTCATGGTTGCAGAATGTCGATGGAAAATTGGGGAAAAATTTAAGCCAAAAGCCCCAATTTGTAAGGTAGCTAGAGAGGTAGTGGGGGGACCCAGAGGGCCCATAGTGATAATAGTGGAGGTCATTCAATGTAAGGTGTACTAGGTCCATTATATTATTAAATAAGGCCAACTATGGTAGTTAGATATAATAAATGTAAGAGGATTTCTTAGAAGGTTCTACTTCTAGAAGATTCCTCCTCTGGAATGTTCTTAGGTGATGGTAGCACTATATAAAGGGGTTCAAGCAATGTAATGGGACATGAAGAGAAATATTGTATTTGGAGTTGAAGCTCATTAGGAGGTTTCCCCCTCGAAGAGGCAAGTGAACAGTAGAGGATCTCTTCCATAATAGGATCCATTGTACGGTGTTGCCCTACCTCAAGGGTTTGATAGTAATAAAGGAGATTTTGCATATTTTTCTTGTATATCTGTTGTGATGTTTTTTTATTTATTTCTTTGGTTCTTAACAAGTGGTATCAGAGCACTTTCCTTGGCAGACATTGTGGGCAAATATTTTTTATTTTTGCAGGTTTTTTTTTTCGGAGAAGAAAAAGAGGGACGTGACATTACAAAAAAAAATGGTATATTTATGTGCAAATTTTGCAAAAACAGGTTGTATATCTGATTTCCTCTTCGAAAAACACCCAATTTGAAAAACAAAATCCTCTGAAACGAAGTCCGGGAAGTCAAGATATTGAAGTTTTAAAATCTGCAAATTTTCAGGGTTTTTTCTGCGGACGGCGGCGCAATTGTTTTTATTTCTGTAGCAGTTGGAGGTCGAATTTGTCCAAACAAATTATAGATCTAATTTTCTCTCACAATTTCACCCAGTTTCAAAAACAAATCAGCCGAAACGGAGTCCGAGAAGTGAAGTTATGAGCATTTTAAATTCAGCAGTTTTTTAGGGTTTTCCAAAAAAAAACCGTGATTTTCTGTCGTAACTTATTGTTCTATTTTTTGGGTTTTTTCATGATGGTTGTGGGACCGAAGAGTTCAAAGGGTTCTCAGATGGCTATTTCTTCTCAAACTTTCAAATAAATTCTACATATTACTGAAGCATTCAAAGCCCAATTGTTTGAACCATTGAATGACTGATTGGATGGCTTTGTAGATGGCCTTAATGATAGTTTTCGTAGTATTCAAGATTCTTTGGATAAAATGCAGGAGAGGTTTCTTATGGAGGATATCAGGGATGAATATAATCAAGAAATATATGCTTGGTATGATTTTGAGGCCGATTGCGATGATTGGTATATGGATAGTTGTCGTTTCTGGGATGACAACCATTTCCATATTTTATTTGATGACTCTACTTCACCTTCTATAGAGAACGTCAATGTCTCACATCAGGAGCTAGTTACCAGTGTCCAACCTACATATTCTACAATAGTATTGTTCCTTCCAAATTCATCTTTGATCATCTCCCACTATGTGGATGGATATTCTTATTTGGATTCACATGATAGGTGTCATGATTGGGAGCATCATTTTCAGTTGGTTATTGGGTGTCGATATCTTCCATGTGGGGTTCATATGAACAATTAGACATGGGACCCTGGTTTACAATGGCGATTGGACTACTTCATCATGGTGGCTACCATTTCTCATTGGGACCCTGGTTCTCTAGTCTACTTCAGCACTATGATCCACACTTATCTATGGGACCTTGGTTCTCTAGTATACTTCAGCACTATGGTCCACACTTATTCATGGGACCCTGGTATATGGTTGTACATCAAGCGTTGAGGACAACGCTTTCATAAGGGGGATGGAATGTAAGGTAGCTAGAGAGGTAGTGGGGTGGCCCAAAGAGCCCATAGTGATAATAGTGGAGGCCATTCAATGTAAGGTGGACTAGGTCCACTATATTATTAAATAAGGCTCACTATGGTAGTTAGATATAATAAATGTAAAATGACTTCTTAGAAGCTTATACTTCTAGAAGATTCATCCTCTAGAATGTTCTTAGGTTATGGTAGCACTATATAAATGGGTTCAAGCAATGTAATGAGACATGAAGAGAATTATTGTATTGTGAGTTGTACCTCAAAAAGAAAATGCCCCCTCAAAGAGGCAAGTGAACAGGAGAGGATCCCTTCCATAATAGGATCCATTATACGGTGTTTCCCTACCTCAAGGGTTTTCTCTATATTATTGTGTTCATGTTATGGTGAATGGTTTAGGGTTTATTTTTTGTCTTATTGAAGTATATTTGTAGATCAATTCAGGTTCTTAACAAGTAGCTACCTTACACAATTTCTATAGCGGAATTCACGAGGAATCGATGCGCATAAAGGTGAATGTGCGTTGTTGGGCGCACTAAAAATGCATAATGCGCAGTGAAAAGATTGTGATAGGTAAAATTCAGCACTGCGCGGAAAATGTTAGCGTGCGGGTGCGCGCGATCAAAATTTGATATCGCGCGGAAGAATGTTGGTGTGCGAGTGTGCGCATTAAATTTTGGGCGCCGCACGGAAGAATGTTGGTGTGCGGGTGTGCACACTAAATTTTGGGCACCGCGCAAAAAATTAATAATGGCGTGTGTGGTGTGCGCAGTGTTGGCAGAGCGCAGAGGAGTTTTGTTGGTGCGCACACAATGTGGGTATATGTTGTCGCGCGACAGTTTAGTTAGTGGTGCATGGTGGAGACGTACTAAACTTTGGCATGGTGCAGCGCATCGAGTGTAATGCATGTAGAATATCAGCACGTGGTACCAAAACTGTGAGTGAAGGGTATTGACGCGTGACATAAAAGTAATGTGCGCAAGTTATTGGCGCGACAGAGAAGTGATACACAGTGGTATTAAAGTGCGTGAAGCATGATTTACCTTGTGTTGTTGCTGCACATGGTAAATACGGGTGCACGGATTGAAATTTGTGCATGCAGAGTTGTTTGAAGGGTGAACAACAACAAAAAACCAATGATTTTATTCGACATTTACTATTTGAATGTCAGTTTTTTGTAGTGAGTTTTTTAGGCCCTTAAAAGCGTTTTTAGCTACTCAAAAACCATGAGAATGGAGTGCGTCTTAGAGTGTGCCAAGGCACACTCTATCTCTGTAACTCAAATAAAAGAGTCGGGAGAGAAATTTCTAATGGTGTAAATTGTTCGTCAAATGGAGCTTTTATGAGAAAGTTACAGCACAAACAGTGGAGGGTAAATTTTATGACCCAACTAACTTCAAAGGGCCATAACTTTATGCTCCGAAATCAGATTGAGGCGCAGGAGCAATCAATGGAAATCTATTGAACCATAGAAGACAGTTCCAAAGTCTAATTAAATTTATGGACATGTTAAAAGTGTTAATATGGCAAATAAAGTACCTGTAGCATATCAGTTATAATATGGTATTTTGGCCTAGAACTTCAGCAGGTTGTAAATAGCAGCCTGGAACTCAAAAAAAGGTGAAACTTGGACAGAGTGTCCATAAGATATATATTAAGAAACCCAATTGAGATCCTACAAAAAATCCAATGGAGTAGGAGGGAAATTTCATATTTACAGCGCAGAGTTGTGCCAAGTTGAAAAATGAACAGAAAAAAATTAATGGGCAATTTTTAAATAGCCATAATTTTCTGCTCAAGACTCGGAATTGAGTATGGGAGAAGGCGTTGAAAAGGTATTGGACAGTGGAATATAATTATTCACTTGAAAAATTATATGGTCATTCAAATTTCCAGGAAATTAGAAGAAATAATTTTGATATATATTATTGAACCAGAATAGTTCATATATCCATGAAATTGTAGAACACGGTTAGCCTGACAAAGTTTTGTTGGCTGCACATTTTGCAAAGTTAACAACAACTATATCAGATCAAGATCAACATTGAGTCCATATTAATGGAAGAGTCACATGGGACTTATAGTCAGGAGGATGATATTAGAGGAATGGATGTTCATTTGGACATTGAAGGAACAAACTCCAATGGACATGGAGATGAAATGAATGAAAACATGAACATGGTAGAGACCATTAAAAAATTTCAAAATGATGTCCAAAGCCATAAAGCTGATAATGAAAGGCTTATGAGAGCCAAGGAGCGGCATGATGACTTCAACATGAAGTTATTGGAGAGCTTGAACAGAATAGAAAATAAATTGGATAAGGAGAGTGGCTCAAGAAAATCAGGAAGTCATTGGCCTTAGCAGACATCACCATCACTCCCAAAGGCATTCCAATAAGAGAGCAGGTAGCATCTCAAGTCCATCCCCTATCAGAAATCATAAGAGGTATGGGGTGGATAAGCTACGGGGAGAAATGAACAAAATCAAACCTCTTACATTTGATGGTGAGCACAAGAAGGATGAAGATGCAGTAACATGGTTGTTGGGCATGAGAAAGTATTTTCAATTGTATAATTATTCTTCTCATGCAGAAGGTAGAATTGTTATCTATCAAATCAAGGGAAAGGCATCCATTTGATGGGATCAACTTGTGCAGGTGCAGCACATTAAAGAGAAAAATGTTACTTGGAGGGAATTCAAGAAGTATTTTGAGAAGAAATACTTGACTAACAGATATTATGACAAGAAAATGAAAGAGTTCTTTGAACTCAAGCTTGGGAGTATGACAATTGATGAATATGAAAGAAGGTTTTTAGAACTATTGAAGTATGTCTCTTTCATCAAGGATGAGACAGTTAAGATTCAAATGTATTTGAGTGGATTTCCATCATTTATCAGTGATAAAATACAGTATGATGATCCAAAGACATTGGAGGATACCATAAGGCAAGCTAAATTCCTTTATGATCAGAAAAAATCAAGGCCAACTTTCCAAAAATCTTGGGAAGACAAAAAGAAATTCAAGATGGATCAGAGGAAGAAGGGCTCTAAGCCTTCATTCTTCAGAAATAATCCTCAGGGACAGCCAACTCCTAGAAAACCTAGAATGATTTAGGCGGGAGGTTAAAGACCAAGGCAACCACCTATTCAATGTTGGGGTTGTAAAGGAGATCATATGTATAGAGATTGTCCTCACATAAGTGAAAAAGTGAGAATTGTTCACATTGTAAAGCAAGCTAAAACAGTGGAGGACATGGGTAGAAATGTGTCATGGATCTATGCAGCCCTGGACAACAAACAAGCAGAGTATCAGTCACATATAATTGAAGTGGAAGGTATGATCAACAACCAAACCATTGCTATTTTAATTGATTCAGGAGCTAGTCATAGTTATATAGATCCTAAGATGGTGGAAATTTTGCATTTGCCAAGAAGCAAGCATGGAAAATCTTGGTTGGTGCAGCTGGCTACAGGAGCCAAAATAAAAGTTAATGAAATGGTTAAGTCATGTCTTATGGACATGAATGGGTTGAACACTAGGGAATATTTGAACATCTTGTCTTTAGGTTCTTATGATTGCCTAATTGGGATGGATTGGTTGGATCAGCATCATGCTATCCTAGACTGCCATAACAAGGCATTTACTTTCTTGGATGAGGATGGAAACCAAAGGAAAGTGCAGGGAATTCCCAGGGCAATAACCATCAGATAAATTCCAGCATTACAGCTGAAGAAATGTTACAGGAAAGGGTGTCAATTATTTTCAGTTCACATGGATGAGACACCTAAAGATAAGGTGCCAAATTTGGAAGATCATGCAGTCTTGGAAGAATTTGAAGATGTGTTCATGGAGGTACCAGGACTACCCCCAAAGAGAGATATTGATTTCTCTATAAATTTAATGCTCGGAGCAGGTCCAGTGTCAAAGACTCCTTACAGAATGAGTACACCAGAGTTGAAGGAGTTGCAAATGAAGCTTGAAGAACTTATGAAGAAGGGGTATATACACCCAAGTGTGTCACCTTGGGGTGCCCTAGTCTTGTTTGTAAAGAAAAAGGATGGGACATTAAGATTGTCCATCGATTTCAGAAAGTTGAATAAAGTGACTGTTAAGAACAAGTATCCTCTGCCAAGGATTGATGATCTTTTTGATCAATTAAAGGATGTCAAGATATTTTCAAAGATAGATCTCAGGTTAGGATACCATCAGGTAAAGATTAAAGAGGATGATATCAACAATATCACCTTCAGGACAAGGTATGGTCATTATGAGTTCACAGTGGTGCCATTTGGTTTTTCAAATGCACCAGTTGTTTTCATGTGCTTAATGAATGGTGTTTTCCGAGAATATTTAGACAAGTTTGTCATTGTCTTTTTGGATGGAATTCTTGTATATTCCAAGTTAGAAGAAGAGCATAAGAATAATTTGAGGATGGTGTTGCAAGGATTAAGGGGGCATCAGTTCTATGCCAAATTGAGCAAGTGTTCATTTTATCATAAGCAAATTCAGTATTTGGGGAATATAATTTCAAAGGATGGGATAGCAGCGGATCCTGAGAAGATAGAAACCATTAGATAATGGTCAGCGCCAAAGAATGTGACAGAGGTCATATCATTCATGGGCCTTGCAGGCTACTATAGGAGATTTATTGAAGGATTTTCAAAAATTGCACACCCAATAACTTCTTTGCAAAGAAAGGGTGTGAAGTTTCAATGGACATTAGATTGTGAAAAGAGTTTCCAACACTTGAAATAGTTATTAACAAGTGTTCCAATACTGAGGATTACAGACCCAAATTAAGAATTCATTGTATGCACAGATGCATGTAAAGAAGGACTTGGTGGAGTCCTCGGACAAAATGGATTTGTTATATGTTATGAATCAAGGAAGTTGAAGGAGCATGAAAGACACTATGTCACTCATGATTTGGAGTTGACATCAATAGTGCATGCCTTGAGTAAATGGAGACACTATGTCATGGGAAAAAGGTTTGAGCTAAGAACAGACCATAATGGTCTGAAATATTTATTTGATCAGCCAACTCTAAATGCTAGGCAAACCAGATGGTTAGAATTTCTAAGTGAATATGACTTTAATATAAATCATATCAAGGGGAAAGAGAACAAAGTGGCTGATGCACTCAGTAGAAAAGTGCATGAATTGCATGGTACAGCCATTAGCATGTACCAATCAAATTTGAAAGACATAATTTTAGAGGCTGCCAAATTAGATTTGCATTACAAGGAATTAGTGGCAAAATTACAGCAAGGTATTTTGCAGTAGAAATTTGAAGAATGCAAGCTAGATAATGATGAAATTCTCATGTACAGGGGCAAAATTTATGTGCCAAATTCCCAGGAATTGAAAAATCTGATATTGGAAGAAATGCACAATGTACTTTATGATGGGCACCCAGGTTATCAGAAAACTATTGCAGTTGTCAAAAGCCAATATTATTGGCCAGGCATGAAGAAAGAAGTTGCAAATTTTATTGCCAGATGTTTGGAATGTCAAAAGGTAAAGGTTGAGCATAGACACCTAGATGGTTTGCTACAGCCATTACCCATTCCTGAGTGGAAATGGGAAGTTGTAACAACAGATTTCATCACCAAACTGCCCAGAACAAACAAGCAACACGATTCTATCATGGTAGTGGTGAATAATCTTATTAAAGCTGTCAATTTTATTCAAGCTAATCTCTTTCACAAGGCAGTGAACATTGTTGATGTTTATATGAGGGAAATTTCTCGATTACATGGCATACCCAAGACAATTGTGTCTGACAGAGCTCCAAAATTTACCTCAAAATTTTCAAAAGGATTATTTAATGGATTTGGAACAAATTTGAATTTCAGTACAGCTTATCATCTTGAATCAGATGGACAAATAGAGAGGGTGAATCAAGTGATTGAAGATATGTTGAGAATGTACGTTATGGATCAACCATCAAAATGGGAAGAATACCTATACTTGGTAGAGTTTGCTTATAACAATGGGTACCAAGCATCTCTAAAGATAAGCCCATTTAAGGCACTTTATGGCAGAAAGTGCAACACACCAGTAAGTTGGGATAACCCAGCAGACAGAGCAGTGGTTGGGCCTGATTTTCTCAGGGAAATGGAGGAGAAAATGATTAAAATAAAACAAAATCTAAAGGATGCCCAAGACAGGCAGAAAATCTATGCCAATAAGGGCAGAACTCACAGGGAATTTAAAGTGGTTGATCATGTATTCTTGAAAGTGAAGGCCAACATAACTTCCCTGAAATTGGTTAATTGTTCAAAGTTCGCAGCTCGTTATTTTGGGTCGTTTGAAATCCTAGAGAGGATTGGTCCAGTAGCTTATATGATTGCATTGTCTGCATCTATGTCTGATCATAATGTATTCCATGTATCATTACTTAAGAAATATATACATGATGTTAATCATATTATTGATTTGAATGTGATTCAGGTGGAGCAAGAAGGCGCTTTCCAAGTGCATCCGGTACGCATTCTGGACCGTAAAATCAAACAGCTCTGGAACCAAGCCATAGGGCTTGTAAAGGTCCAATGGACTTGGTACAATCCTGAGGATGCTATTTGGGAGCATGAGGATGCAATGCAGGTAGAATACCCGCATCTTTTTGAGGATTTTTGAAATTTTGTTTTATATGGGTACATGATGTACTAAGGACAGTGCATAAATAAGGGGAGGGGATTGTAATATCCCTAGGCTGAACCCAATTGTAATGTAAATGAAAATTTACTTAAGTTGGTGAGTTGTTTGATATCATTTTGTATGCACATTTCATGGAATAGTGTGCGCATGTACTGTGCAGTGAAATGATGAAGTGTGCACATTCCAGGATACCGTGAGCAGCATCTTAAGTGTGTGTGATTGTGAGGCCAGCGAGCCTTTGTGTATATGTTATGTTTTATAGGCTAGTGAGTCAGTTATTATAAGCTAGGATGCTTATGTTTTGATTAGGCTGGAGAGCCTAGATGTCAAAGGCCAGTGCGCCTGTTTTTGTACATGTCTCATAATTAATATAAAATACATCGTTGCGCGCAGACCAACCATGATAAAAGAGATAGGGGACTAATTTCCACTAGTTATGGAAAGGAAGACCACCTTCAGGACAAGGTATGATCAACAGCCAAACCTTTGCTATTTTAATTGATTCAGGAGCTAGTCATAGTTATATAGATCCTAAGATGGTAAAATTAACTAAGTCCAAACAATATGTATACATGTTCTCAACTTGACACTTATCATGTTGGGAGCTACTTTGGCCTACTTGTCCCCAACTTTAGAACTTAGGATAAAATAATTATCCATACTTGATGATTTAAGAAATATTAATATAATATTCATTTTTTGCTTAATCTCCCTATCTTAGCCCCTTTTCCTTAACTTTTAGGCCCCTCCCTTTCCCTAACTAGTGGAGTTTAGTCCCACATCTCTTTTATCATGGTCAGTTTGCGCGCAGCGATATATTTTATATTAATTATGAGACATGTACAAAAATAGGTGCACTGGCCTTTAACATCTAGGCTCTCTAGCCTAATCAAAACATAAGAATCCTAGCTTATAATAATTGGCTCACCGGCCTATAAAACGCAGCATATACACAAAAGGCTCCCTGGCCTCAAAATCGTGCGCGCTCAAGTTGTTGCGCGCGGTATCCAAGAATGTGCACACTTCATCATTTTACCGTGCAGTACATGTGCGCACTATGCCATGAAAGGTGCATACGAAATGATGTCAGACAACTCACCAACTTAAGTACATTTGCATTTACATTCACCATAGGTTCGACCTTAGGGATATTAAAATCCCCTCCCCTTGTTTATGCACTGTCCTCAGTGCATCATGTACCCATGTACAACAAATTTCAAAAATCCTCAAAAAGATGTGAGTATTCTGCCCGCATTGCATCCTCATGCTCCCAAGTAGCGTCCTCAAGATCATACTAGGTCCATTGGACCTTTACAAGCCTTATGTCTCGATTCCGGAGCTGTTTGATTTTCCGGTCTAGAATGTGTACCGGATGCACTTGGAAAGCGCCTTCTTGCTCCACCTGAACCACATTCCAATCAATAACATGATTAGCATCAGGTATATATTTCTTTAGCAATGATACATGGAATACATTATGAACAGACATTGAAGCAATTGCCCTTGCTATTTTATTGTGATGATATTGGCCTTCATTTATGAACAAGAAATTTAATTTTTTATATATATTTCCATATTGGATAAACATATCTTCCAAACATTTCTTGTAAATATGAGTGATCATCCAATATATGCATACATTGGTGAATGGTGTGAACTATGTATGCATTTTCGAAGACCCAAATAAATATGAAATTTGCATCCTTTAATCAATCAAATGTGTTAATGAATTACTTTATTTTGTTTCAATGTAAATATGCAAACCATGGAGCAATGTCAAAATTCTCTTGTGTGACATTCATAACAACATGATTAAACACCCATGTGTGATAATGATAATAATCATGCATAAAATCAGGTTGTCTATATTCTATTATTTCGGTAATCTTGGAAGTCCAAACAACAATACCTCTACTCCATAAATTATTTCAGTATTATTTCTTTTGAATTGAAGTTTGGATTGCATGAAAATCCATTAATTTTCAATTTGAAGCAACATAAATTAATATTTTAATTTATTTTTCATCATAAATTGAAGGATAAATACATATTAAGAAATGAAAAATATGTGATAAATACAAAATGAAGGAAGTTTTTCATAAATACATTAAAAATATGTAATTAAAGTAAAGAATAATTTCGTCGACACATAGAGAATAGCAATTAATAACAATAGTAACTAAATACTCGAAATATGTATTCAAAATGAAAGTTTTCATAATAAAATTCGAAGAAAAAAAATGGATATACATAATGACAATTTTATCATATAATGATGTTTGAAGTATTTTACATCATTAATTAAAACATTGATTACAGTATTTTACATCATTAATTAAAACATTGATTACCCCATGTTCAAACATTGATCACACTATGTTTTTGGAGAGAAATCCTCACATCAACCTCTAGACCTATTGGCCTCAAAAGTTTCCAAATTTGACCTATTACCATAGTCTCATTCTTAGAAGACGCAGTGAAATGCTTCCATCGAATGCAACTTTTAGATTGTTGCTATCCAATATCGTTACTCTCCAAAACAATCATTATGAAGTTTTCTTACAAAATTCATCCTTAAACATAACCCAAATTGTTTGCATGTTTTTGATATATAAACCTTCACTAATTTAACACATTTATCAATAAACCGTAAACATTTAATTCTCTTTTCAAGATATTCTTTCTCATATCACCTCCACTATAAGTTGGCCAAATTTCAACTTGAAATTTGTTAAGACTTAAATACAAAGAGTAAATTGTACATTTTTGTCTTGTATTTAAAGTGAGTGTCTTGGTCAACATATATGGATGCTTACTCTTCCTTTTATTACACTTTCTTAAAAATAAATATATATCCAACTTTATTATCAAGAA
Organism: Picea sitchensis; assembly: GCA_010110895.2. Lineage (NCBI taxonomy): Eukaryota > Viridiplantae > Streptophyta > Pinopsida > Pinales > Pinaceae > Picea > Picea sitchensis. The sequence goes on from SNQJ01S0001215.1 coordinate 208,314, forward strand.
CTAATTGCTAAGTAAATTTATACAAATCAACTTAGCTTTGTAGTACATAATATATAGATTTTGAAAAACTTAGACAAGATTCATTATTTTTTCAACTTTTCATTATTTTGATATAATGGAAAAATAATCCTCTCCCCGTTCCTTCGATTTCCATGCCAAATTGATATATATATATATATATATATTTATATATTTATATATTTATATATTTCTAACCTTTGTTTTGTTTACCGTGATATAGCATGGATCTGCTTTTTTTTTTTAAGCCTTATCTCCTTTCCCTACATAATGCTTATCTCCTTTATGATTCGACATTCCCTACAAATCAAGAAAGGATTCTGAACCATTTTATACCCATTAAAAACATTTTTTGTTTTCACTTTATGATTTCAAGAACGTTGATTGAAACATATTAAATTGCCCTCTTTCTTCCCCTCATCATTTTTATCTTCACTATTTCCATTTAAATTCTCGTCCTTATTGTCATCTCGTTCTTCGTAATTAGATTGGTCCATGTGGTCATGGACAACATTTAAATATAGAGATTAAAAAAACTAGTTGAAAAACAAATCACATAAAAAGGAACCTCTCCACGATTACTACAAAAATGTAAGAAAAAATTATTGTTTTAAAATCATAATATATTTAATTTATATTTGAAATTAAAAAAAAAAATCAACATTATTCCTCTCCTGGTTGATCCAAGTAATTTTTTGTAAAAACTTTTTTTTTTCAAGATTGTCGATTAAAAATTGTTTTTAAAAATTGTTTTTTTGTTAGGGGTCGTAGATGTGGGGAGGATCTTCATTGATTTTGAAATAAAAATTGAACTAACTTATGTTTGAGGATTAGGAACATATTCTAATAATCAAGCGGAGGTATATACATTACTTTAAGGTTTGTGTATGGCATTATACTTTCAAATTCAATCCCTTGTAATAGTGGGAGACTCAAGCATAATCATTCAATCAATGACCAAAAAATCCCTTCTATCTAACTATAAGTTTGTTTTCATATTAGTATGAGCTTAAAAGATCATTAGTTTTCAAAGGATCTCCTTCTATTAAGTATTAACAGAAAACAATCAACTAGTAGAAACTCTTGCAAATAAAGTCATTAACTTAAAAGTTTGGCAGCTTAGTGCCAACGGTTCATTAATCTCCCAAACCATACCTTAATCAAAGTTCATGCACTCAATGGTAAGTACAAATGATTTAATAATCCACATGTCAATCTCGTGCCACCCCCACTACCAAAGCAAGGTAATAAACGTGATGAGACTCGAGCTCCCCTCTCGCATGCTCAAGCTCTTGGTGAATTGGGGATTTGAATTATGGGCCATATTATATCACGGCCAAGGTGGAATTATGAAGAGATATTGAGCATGGCACCAGAGGGACCGTGGAAATATTTCTCACTCGATTAGTCATTGCTTAAACAGTTTAGTTGATGTCTACATGTTGATATCATTCATTCCCATTCTGGTGAATTCAAGGTATGAGCGAAATTTAGTAGAGTTATTCAATCTAAGTGTTTCTAGTTTAGTGGAGATTCAATTCTTGCAAACTTTATTTGAATTGGGTCATTGTTCCTCTTATCTAGTTCGTTTCATCCTGAGTAAGCAGTTATTCTTGAATTGGGGGGGTTGTCATTTTGGATATGTTGTTTCTCTATCCAAATTCCCAAGTTTTTTTTTTCGAAAAATAGAATATGCTCTTTGGTATGGGTGTTGTGTTTTCCAGTTTTGTTTGTAGCCTACTCCTGAGTGCTTTGTTGGTCTTTTAAAGGAAGTCTTGGAAGTAGTTTTCTAGGCATGTTGGCTTCTTGGGCTCCAATTTCTCATTCTGGATTGGTTCTCTATATTTGGATTAACATTCATGAATTTTAGAGAGTTACATGAAATTAGAAGAGTTCTTCGATCCCACAAAGAAATGATCCAAATCAACGATACCTCTATATTTTCAATTACTTCTAAATTCCATGACAATGAACAACAGCCCATTTCTCAATTTGATTATATCATGGGGTATATTATTTCAATAGAAACAACAAATTGTCATCCTTGAAGTTCAATGCACCATGTTAAGGAATATGGTAATCAATCTACGCAAAGATACTCAATCTTGGGCATCCAACCAACAAATGTTTGTGAATTCAAGCCAATGAGAACTAAAGGAAGAGGACATTGTGCATCATCTCATCAAGGACATGGAGATTAGGGACTAGGAATATGTCCCAACCAACAAAGGTATGGAATAGGCCACAAGCCATCATATTTTCCATTAAGTTAATGTTTTAAAAAAATTATCATATTAGACATTTACTATAGAATATATAATAACAACAAGCACTGGGTAATTTTGCTAGCTGATATATGTAAGTTTGTTTATTGTGTATGCAAGGAACTATTTATCGTGCCTGGAATTAGTGGAAAAATAGTAGGAATGTAATGATTTTATCTAGCATAGCTATAGCCTTTTGAATATCAATTACCCAATGTCGGTAAATAAATAAAAATATTATCTTGTTGATCTAGACCAAGTAAGTTTTTGTAAAAAAAATTCATATGCAATTCTAAAAGCTTTTGAAGTTCTAAAATAAGGAGATGCCTAGTTTTTGACAAAACTAATATTTTTGAAGCATAAAAGGTAAAATTTTCAAAAACCAGTTGTATCAGTATGTAGTAGGTATAAAACTTAACCCAATAGAAAAAACAAACTACAATATAAACAAACAACTAGGAAAAAGTTATTGCAATTACAAAATCATCTCGAAATTCAAACTACAAATCCCCCTGGGGTTGATTGACAGCATTGGAGGTGCCACATGGAAAAATCAAGATAGCTAACTACTATGTTGATTGGACTGCTAACATGGCATGTACAGTTGTTGATGTGGCACCATATGAATGCTAACATGGCAATGTTGAAAATGACATGTGGTAGTATACGAAATGATTCATGGCAATTGAGTTGGCATCGTGTTGGAAGATGGCATGGCACAAATTGTTATGTGTAAATGAGTGGTTATGCCATGTGGTAGTGATATGGAGCACATGCCACATGTCACTACATTGCACCATGTGGCAGGTCCTCTAATGATTTGGATAAGGCTATTCAAAAAATGTCAGTTAAGGTTGATAGGTAATGGATTTGAACCAAATACCTCATAGAAATGAAAGAATTAACATATTCTTGTAACCAAATGACCAAATGCATATTATATTATATAATATTCATTTGATATATTGTTGAAGAAATGATTTTTGAAAACATTACAATGAATGCATGGTCCATGTCTACTAGAAAAATCATCAATTTCTTAGACAAATGAAAATCGATTTTGGTGAAAAAATGGTTGAACTTGTATGATTAAACTTCTCTAGATGTGTATGTATGGTTAGATTGGCCCAAAAATCCATCAATTTGTATAGATCTTAAATGCACCTATAAATATTCAAGTTCAAAGCTAGCCCGAATGGAGGTCAAATTCAATGAAACAAAAGTCAATATATTCAAGTTCAAAGCTAGCCCGAATGGAGGTCAAATTCAATGAAACAAAAGTCAATATTAACTAATAGTCTTACTTTGATTGCAATGGTAATGTCATATTTAGAAAAATAAGCTTAGTTTTTACAAAAACAAAGCATGCAATCCATATCAAAATTTCTAGATCTATATAAAATTAGGCCCAAAAATCCAGATCTAAAGTTCTAAACCAACAAATTTTAAAAAATAAGCAATGAAGTATGGTCTACTTAAAAAATGATGCCAAAATAACTTCAATCAATATTTTCAAATCCTTATGGAAGGGAAACAAACAAATCTCCTACAAGCTCAAAGCTAGCCCAAACCGAGGTCAAATTCAATGAAACGGGAATCAATATTGACTAATTGACCTAATTTGAATGCAATGGCAATGTCATATCTAGAAAGATAAGCTTAGTTTTTGCAAAAACAGGGCATGCAATATAGATCAAAAATTAGGCTCAAAAATTCAGATCTAAAGTTGTGAACCAACCAATCTTAAAAAATAAGCTGTGAAATATGATCTACGTAAAAAATGATGCCAAAAGAACTTCAATCAATATTTTCAGATCCTTATGGAAGTGAAACAAAGAGATCTCCTATCCAAACTTACAACTAGTAAAGAAGTCCAAACCAAATAGTTAGATCAATGACTCTAATATCATGTAAAATCAAGGAAATATGCATAATCGTAAGATAACACCAAGATCTATCCCTATTTTAACTCCTATGGAAAGCATCAAATAACATAAGTAAATTGAATAGCAATTAGGAGAGAGAAAAAAAATATTTACATGGAAAAACCCCAATATGGGGAAACATCCCGAAACTTGACTTTCTATTCTTTAGCAAGTCTCTCAATACAATGGTATGAGCACAGTGAATTATGGAGTTTGAATGGGATCCATAGAATCAAGGGTGGAGAAACCTATACCATTAATCACAAGGCATAATCAAGGGTGGAGATCGACCAATCCATCAAGGTGGATGATGAGGTAAGCAATGAACTTATCAAGAAATAAGGGAGAAATGGTGGATAAGAATGACCTAGGAGTGTACGTCACCATTACTTCAAAGACAAGTCACCACCAAATAACTTCAAAACTATCTCCATGTGCAATGTTAGTCTAGTGAGGCCAAATAACACGTGGTTGAATCCATGAAGATGGGTAACACTTTTTAGTGAAATGTGGCAATAGAAATTTGACATTTTACATATTTTTTAAATCCAAGCCCTCGAAATTCATATATGCAGCCTTGTGAATTTTGATTTGCAATAAAAAAACAATCTATAAGGATTGTATTGTCTTTCTAACCATACTTTTTTCAAAAAAATATTAATGTCATTTAATGTGTCGAATTTTCAATGTATAATTTTCAAAAACAAAATATACGAGCACGATCTACATGGGATATAGTAGATCCCACTTTTTATTTTTACTTTTTTTGGAAAATTACACCTTTGTGTTCCTGTCAAATTTTGTCCTACTATTTACGTAAATTGAAAAACTAAAAATACCCATGTGAATAGGAAACAACCATTGGGATCCTAGATATTTCTTATAATCTTTTGGTTGTGTAGTTTTTATGCTATTAATTTTTCTCTAAGCACTTTTGGAACTATGGAAAAAAAAAATATAAGTTTTAAAAGAAAATAAATTTAAAATATAATATGAAATCAAAAGTGTGAAAATGATATCTCATTACATCGAGGATTCACTAACAAATCCACTGGCATCAACTTTGCCACCTAAGATGTAAGAGATAAAGGGGCTTCACCCCTTCGAAATTGTAACTGTAAAAAATCATGCAAGATGGGGGCTAGATTTCAAGATTTTAAACTCTAGATTTAGCAATTTAGCTTGATCAAGCGCCTAACAAGCATGCCCTGCTCTCCTTGTGGACTCATAGCCTCAACTCGTGGGTGGCTTGTTGATGAAAGAAAACGATCATCAATGCCTATGTCTGGGAGGTTCATCCTTCGTTTGCATCCAATTGGTTAATCATTAACATATAAGTGTTTATGTTGTGTTCTTATGTTAAATTATGTTGTGTAAATGGTTTATATGAATGTTGTGTGTTTCTTGTTTGCTTGAACAATTGTATTCATGTTTAATATAAGTTGTTAGATGCATTTAGAATTGTAGTATTAGTCCAATGGTCGAATCGATGTGTGATATGTGGCTGGTAAGATACATGAATTTAATTAGCAATAAATCTTAATAATTTAATGAGTTTCTGCACGTAATGTTGCTCAACTGGGCCCTGGGTACGTTACAATGGCTATACTTGTACAACTTATTACGAAAAAAATTATTCTTTTTCTCTTGACTTGTGTTTATCTTATTTATTTATCTCCTAACCACTCTTTAGCGTGATCCCAAATCATAGGGAGATTGGGTTGAGAGGAGAGTGCTTTCTTCTCAAACTTCTTACATTGGTTAATTTGAGTGCCTATGAAATGTTTAATGATCTACCTAGAAAGAAAAATACATTAAAATTACAAACATAATTCTCATTTGGAACACCCATGATGTAGTCATGTTTGACAAGAGAGGATTGAGGCCTCGATGCAATGTTTAAATCCATTTCTCTTTCTCGGATATCCTTTTTGGATTTTATGCTTCTTGTAAGTGGTGGAGAGCTAAGTTGCTTCCTTACAACACTAACATATGATGGAGCACGAGGTTCACCCTTGCATCATCTTGGCTTGGCTACTCTCTAAATCAGAGGGGTGTTCTCGCCAACTAACTCTTTATCCTATTTTCCCCCTTCCCTCTTAGTGTTTTTCTTTATCGTAAATAGGCCATTGCTCATCCCTATCCAACACAGTCTTACACTCAACTACCTCCTTATCCTCAACATTAGTTGTAGCTTCTGGTAACTCCTCAACATCCTTTTCATTGCTTTCCAAAATCTCAAACCAATTCACTATCGGAGCAAGGGTTTTTTCTTCGTTGGGCTAGACTGGGAGCTTCTTCCTCTTTCACCGGTTAAATATTTGCATGGGATGCTCCTTTTCTAGATGAGCAAACACAAGGAACAACCACTTTTTGTAGACTATGCAAAGTTGTCATATTCATGGCACTTGTTACACTTAAACGAGAGCTACTTATAATCCATCTCCTTTAAGATGGCACTAACCATGTAGGTTTAATGGTATTGCTCATGGAAGCCCTTTCTCCAAATCAACTTCACCGCATATGCATATTGGGTTGCCTTTGGTGCCATCTTGTCTATAAATTTGTCATTGTTGTTTTAAATTAGCTAAAAGCTTCGATCATCCCAGAATATCAATGGCAAGTGTGGAAGACAAATCCAAACTATAATCGTTTTGGGGATATCCTCTTCTAGGTTGAAGTAGATTGTCTAATGATTCAAGTATAATCCTTAAGGGTCAATAAAGTATGACCCACTTTTGAAAATCAGGTCATCCTCCTCCAAATGAAACATAAGGCAATATAACCTCGACCACAGAGAAAAAAATCACACCCCCGCAAGGGAATCCAATATGATGTCAAAAGGTCGTGGGTGCGGCGTAGTGGTAAGGTCGGTCAGGTCTTGGGTTCAAACCCGAACATGGTCGTTGCTCGCTGCCTAATTAACCGTTCTGAGCCAAGCTCACCACCTTTCAATTGCAGGGACGCGCCTGTAGCAGCGACCAGGGATGAATCAGAGCGACCCTCTCGCCTGAGTCTGCATGCGTTTTGGTTTGATTGCAGGGGCGCGTCTTCGACTAGAGCAGCGACCAGGGTTCCCCTTTATACAGGGCCGCGGATCCCTCTCACCTGCGTTCATTTGGCATGCGGTTTGGAGAAGTGGCCTTTGCGACTTGCTCCGCCTCTTGCTTGCTGGTGGTCGCCGCCTACTACGATGGCCCCAGTCCCGATCGCCGAGTTGGAAAAAGACCCTCTGGAAGCTTTCAAAACGTTAGTTCGCTCAGCAGGACCTAAATCCAAGCCTTCTCTCTCGTCTAAGTTTGTTAAGAAGATGGAGGAGATCCCTTCTCTGGAGCTAGATCCAGAGGACCCTTGCAAGCTTGCCCTCCTTCTAGCAGAAAATGCCCTCATCGGAAAGTT
>SNQJ01S0001215.1:216528-232454 GCA_010110895.2 Picea sitchensis
ATGAAGCCCTAGATCTAGAAGCAACAACAGTTACGGAAGATTCCCCGGCAGACGAAAGCCTTCCGGATTCCACCCCCCCAGAAACAATGGCAGCAAAAGAAACTCGGGCTTCAGTTCCGGAACCTTCTGCCTCTGCAGGTCTGGTTGTTTCAGTCCCCTCTAGAGGCTCTGTGGAAACTTCCGATCCGGAAGACAATTCAGTTCCGTCTCCACCCCTTACCCGAGGGCGAAAGACCAATAAAGCGCGCAGAGAAAAGGAGGCGGCCTCCAACATTTCTTTAGGTTCTCAGAAAAAGCGGGATCCCTACATTAAGGGGAAACCTTCATCCCCCTCGATTTAATGCTTTGCTTCTGTCTTCTACTATGCTCACAATTTGTGAGAATATACTCATGTATGCAATTTTTGTCATTTTCTCGAATTAGTTCAAGAAGCAGATGGGATTGGTTTCCCAAGACATTCACAAGAAGGTTGGTAGCACTGTTAGAGGTCACCAACCTTCTTCAGATATGTAACTTTCTGATTCAGGCTTGCCAGAAAGCCGATTAATGCAACATAACCGTTCTAGTTAAAAAAAAATATGATGTCAACCATAATTCAATTACCTTGTTGTTGGGCCATTGTCCCATGAATTTCTCGATCAAAGAGGAGCGTTTTTCTCCTAGGAACAAAGTTGTGATTCTTATTTCTAATACCTCTTCCAGTTTCCATATAAAACACTCATTCTCTACATGACTCTATTTCCCATGTTTCGTGGCCTCCGTGACTAAGGCTTGGAAGTCTACAACTTCCCTTTCAAATATATGTGCACTAGTTTCATTTCCAACTACCATGACAACAATATTACCTTCTTTTAGAATCACAAAACTGATATCAACTTTCACAATGTAGATTTGGAATTTGAAGACAAAAAAAGTGGAAATCCTACTTAAGTATCCATTCATCTCAACATTTTTGCCTCCAATGATGACACATTTATCAGTAATGTGACAAAGAGTGAAGATATCAAAACTGTCATCTTTCACCAATACCACATTGAGATCTTACTAATTGTGAAAAATGACACGTTTGCCATCCTTAATGGTTATCACGTTTTGAATATTTTTCATTTAATAGATTGATTTAGAAAGAAACTAAGTGACATAAGTTCAAAGATGTTATGTATTTAATTAAATTTCATATTAAAAAGATAATAACTTTCATTTAGACGTACGGGGTCATTATTAATTACCTTGCATGAAGGAATATACTTTTTTTTTTAAGAAAAAAACAGATCCATGTTATTCTATTAGAATTAAGTTTAGTTCCTTCCGTATAAAAAAAAACAAAAACAAAAACAAAACAAAACTAATAAATCTATAGTGTTCTCCAACTGCTTTTTCATACATCATTAACTAAATTTGTTCACAAAAGTTGATCTTTCATACATCTTCCATGCAGGAGTATATACATATACACATTTTCACGCCTTAATATGAGCGTTATCTTAGGCCACCCGAAAAATATCCTCCTTTCAAAAGGAAAGAATATCAATGCATTCTAGATTTGGATGACTTAAAAGTTAAAACTGATTGTTTGGCATATGTCATTTGGATCGGTTTCTGAAATCGTTTGTTCTTTATATCAGCCAAGGCGAATGAACCGAAGGAAACCATGTACAACAGGTAGATTTTTTATACCAATTTAATGGATTTTTTTATGCTTCAAATCATTCTTATCCTGCTTTAAATCTGAAATTTTGCTTGTAGGTAATGAAATGGGGACATGCCCATGCCAGTCTGGATTGCATGCTAAATTCTTTCTCAGTCGGCCGGTATCCTTAATTTTCTAATCTTGGTAAATTATACCGCGTTTATGTTCCTCATGGTGCCAACCCTTATGATCCTATGTCAGGAATGCGCACTTGGACCATAATTTACTTTTTTTCTGAAACCCCACCGGATAATTTACTTTTTTTCTGAAACCCCACCGGTTGAATGTCCCCCAGGAATTGCTCTACTCAAACTCATCAAGCGCATAAAAGGAGTTAGTTTGCAGTAGGGATTCGCAACAGTTCTGGATTGGATAGGGTTTTAATTCCGTTTGGTGGTTTGGGATGTGGTTATCGTTAGGGTTTTAGGAGTGGTTAAGAGCGGTTTGTTTAGTAGTACTGTAATACTGATCAACCTAGGGTAAACTATCCTTAATGCTGGATTCCTTGCTGCAAATTAGCAGAATAACGTGTTAGAGTTATATGTTATAGATTAAGGACGTTTACGGACGATCTTTTCTCCAGGGTTCTGAATTTGGGAATTTATTCCAATCAGCTTTATTTGATCGGCTATTATGCTTGTGCATGTTTCTTATCCTAATGTGTTATCCTTGACTGAATTTTTCTTATAACATCAATTCTTCACATGATATTTTTCAAGTTGTAGTTGGTCAGCTGATTAGATTTGCCTGTTTCATAAAGAGAAATTTGAAATTCGCCATTTAAGAAATCTTCTGGTACACCTGTGGACCTCTATCCATCCTGAATCTTGTTATATATCGTCATCCATTCTTGATTTCCGAGTCAATAAGAGCTTCGTCACTAATCTGTCTTGTCCAAAAGTTTGTTTATTCCAACTTTCTAGAAATTTCTATATCTAATGGCTACCATGTTCAAAACAGGACAATCTGGATACAATCAACGATTTCTGTGTTTGTCACCTATAGAAGTTGAATTTCTAAATTGTTTTTGAAACATATTCTGATTATGTCAGAATATGTTTTAGAAACATTTCTGAAATGACATCTAGTTATCAAGAATGCCTTTTTCCCTGATCAAATATTTCCTTTAACTATTAGCAACATTTAATGTACATTTGGTATGCTCGTTACAAACCAAAATGCCTTCTAGACTAATCTTGGCCCCTTGGACATACAATAGTACCATGAGAAGTCCACAACACATCATAACAATGAGCATAAACAAACAGCCCATGACTCAGAAGAAACATAAGTCCAATATTATCAAACGACATTTGGGAGGAGCTCAACATCAGGGAGCAGACCATCAAGGTCCTTGGGAGTTGGTCCCCAACTTGGAAGCAGGTTCAGGATCAACCATTATAGGTTCCCAACTATTTTGCAAGGGGACATGTCCCTAGCCCTATGAGGCTCAACCCTATCCTGGAGACACATCCGTGTCCTCGAGATGCATCCCATGTTTCATATGCGGGAAGGTGCCCCCTGTGGAGTTTGGACATCCCCTTGAAACTGTTAGAATTTAAAGGAAACTAGAACAGAGATATTCTTTTTCAAATTATTCACTATTGTAGATATAGATCAGCAAGCAAAACAAAAATTTCCGAAGTAGATTAAACACAGAAACAGTACAATAGATCTGAGCATGTAGAAAACAATTCTAATCTAGATCTAAACATGAATAGATCCAATCATTAAACAAATTCTAAACATTAGCACAATCAGATCTGATAATAAGCAAAGCAATAACTGATCATTACCTTGATTGAAAACAAAAACACCACCTTAGATGCTAGGTTAGTTGTCCCCTTTTGTATACCAGAAATACATAATGGTCATGGATCAAACCCTAAGGGTTTGATTTCTACCATGATCTAGGTGGACAGTTTAGCCAAGAAGAAATCCAAGACCAATCAGTAAATTCATCAGCAAGCTAAGGCTGTGATAATTACCCCAAAGAACTCAAAGCTGATATGAAATCCCCAATACCAAAACTGATATGAAAGCTGATATGAAACCCCAGCATCAAAACTGATATGAAAAGCTGATATAAAACCCCAAATATAAAAACTGAAAGCTGATTTTAAAGTTCCAAACAGTCTAATCAAAATCTGCCAAACTTATAGGACTGCTGTAGCAAGAGAAGGTACCAGCGACAGCCAAAGAGAGGACAGTGGCAGCCTAAGGAAGAGACTCAACAGTCAAGGAAGAGGCATAGCAGACTGTAGGAGGCAGCGGCAAGCATGTAGAAGAGGGCTGTGGCACCTAGACAGCAAGGAGAGAGAACAGACCATCAAGAGGAGATCATAAAGGGGCTGTCGTACCCTATAAGAAGACTCCCAGCCAACAAGAAGAGAACCAAGGAGGGCCGAACCCTCTACCAGCAAAACCAATGCAGCCGCAACCTCTAAACAGCAAGAGAAGGCTCCAAAGAGGATGGTCATACCACCAACTAGCCATACCCTAACCAAGGACTGAACCAAGGAGTGGCCGCAACACTTAGACAGTAAGAGAAAGGGGCCACTCCACCTTAAACAGCAAGAGAAGACTAGAACTAAGGCATCCGTACCCTTATACCAGCACAAGAGAAAAGATCCATGGAGGCCGAACCACAAAGACCAAATTGAAGAAGTAGCCGCAGAAAAATTCAGACCATGAGAAATGTGAGAGCCAAAAAATAAAAATGTTGTAAGATAAAATGAGGGGTAAGGTTCTTTTATAGCTGGTGGTAGGTTAGGGTTTAATTAACCCATCTCTTAGGATTACAAATCAAAACCCTAATAAAAAGATAAAAAAATTATAAAAAATAACATTTTACTATAAAAAATTAACAGTCAAGGTGACTAACAAAGAAACAAAACACATAATAAGGAGGACGCGGGTACAAGCAAGGTTGTAAATCAAAATGTTATAAGTCAAAGGGGACTTATTCAAAGGCAAATTGCCCACATATGTCTCATGATAACTTAAAATCTTTTATCATCCCTGCATAAGAGAAAAAAACAATGATGTGTCATGTCCATCTTCTAGCTGCCCCTAGGTCTCATGGACCATCCGGGAGAGAAGAAGAAGATCATACATCATCACATCTTGGCACACAACCAACAACTACCTGGTCCACTGTGATAGCCCAAAACATATCTCAGTCTTAGAACACATCTATAGCTCGCTTATCCACCAAGGTACAAGACCAAGGATCAACCCAAGTGTTGCCAAGGATTCCCCGTATCACATCTGGTGGCCCTAGACACATCTAGGGACATATATCATCAACCACAAAGGAACACATCCAAAGATCATCCAGCACCGGGCAAGGATTCCCTAGAACACATCCGTTGTGTGGGCCCTAGAACACATCTAGGGACTTATATCATCAACCATGAACACATATCCAAGGATCAATCCACACCGAAAGCAAGGGATTCCCTCGAACAATCCAAGGACGTGCTAGAACACATCTAGGTATCTCATCATTATCCTGACCAAGAACCTCCAACAAATATACTAGGCCCTTATCAGGGTCTTTGCCATTGCTCTAACTACTAATCCCAAACCAAAGAACCTGCGAGTGCATTGGGGCCTGAATTTCTAGGGTCTATGTCAGTCTTCTGGTCTTTTTCCATGGTTCTAACCGCTTGGCCCCAAACCAAGAGCCCTAAGAGTGCAATCAGCTCTAGATCTCAACTAGTCTTATGCCATCCTCCCGGAGAGTGGCTCTTGCAACCTGCATCATTTCCAACACTCCCTCTCAACAAGAGAGGCATTCTCAACAAAACCAATCTTGTCTCAAAAGTACACAAACTTTGTCGATGACAAAGGCTAGGTCAAAATATCTGTTTGTTCCTACCGTCAACACACCCAATCGAATGTTCTTTTCCGCACTATGTCCCAACATACCGATATCTCACCGCAATGTGTTTCGACCGACATGAAACAATCAATTCTCGAGAGCTTTATACCGCGGTTGTCACATGGAATTATTGTGGGTTCCAAATTTTGCAAAATCTAACAAATCCTGAGTAGCTGAGCCACATTTCTTTTCTATTAGCAGCACTTGCAACAATGTAATCTGCCTTCCAAGTAGCGTTTCTAGGATATGGAGCTCCCTCGCCTACTTGACCAAGAGGTCATAGTTGAACCCAAACCTAAACAATATTTGTAAGTGCCCTTTCGGTCCATCATTTCATCCAATTTGAATCAGATATCTGATGAAGCATTATAATTCCTCCACCTGAAGTGTATCTAAGCCCATAGGCTATAATCCTTGGACATATATGAGAATATGCTTAACAACAACCATATGAATATGTTTCAGTTAACACATGAACTGGCCAGGGGTATTCAATGTGATAACAAATGTTTGGTTCGGTATGTACTAGATACATCAAGGGCCCAATAATCTGACGATATACTATAGGGTCTTCTAGATATGAACCTGTAGCTTGATCATAAAACTCTTTCAAAGCGGTAATCATAGTGTCATGGACTTACAATCCAACATGCTACCCAGAAGCTAATGCTAATCGCAGATACTCTGTTGAGAAGGGGACTGCTAATATTATGGTAGCTTCGAGGTATGAACCTCTATTGCACCTATGACGAGATTAGAATAATTCGGAAGGAAGCAAAGAAGTAAAAGGAACCCTAGACACGCTATCTAACAGAGTATATTTAATAAGGAATTTATTAGTACCTGTGAGGAGAAGTCACCCCAAGAAAATTGCCTGCATCACTATAATACAAATAGCTTCATTCATATCACAAAATGGGGCCATGTAGAGAACCTGATCTCACAAGAAAAGTAAATATACCAGCAAGTCGGGTGCTACCGGGTGGGATTATTCTACCGGCCCTGTTTCTATTCCTGCTTTGGCATTAGCCTCTTGGTTATTGGATTGCCAATGTGATTCCCTTCTCCTGGCTAGTCATAGTTTCCAGGGTGGCTTCGCTCAGGTTGGGGTATCTGAGGTAATGGTAAACGAAAGCACAATCTTCTATATTCTAATAGGTTATGGGGTCATTACTTTCAAATTTGCAATGGGAAGCTGGAGTATAGCCAGCTAGATATTGAGCTCTGAGAGGAACTGGCCGCTAGGGTTACTAGCAGAGCAGCTTCCAAAAGCACTACAACTAAGGTTACCAGCAAGTGCCAAAACCCAAACTCTCATCCTACACCTGTGATGAGCATTCTCACCAAGAAGATATTCGTGATATCACTTCTAACTCAAATAAGCACTCTTGGCTCTTCAAGAGATGAAAATGACAAGTTGAAGTTTTGACCTGCATACTAAATCCACATTATGAGTGAAACGATCAGTCCTTTACACTACTCAACACTTACCTGGACGATTGAAGATGATATGTGATAATCGATAGTGGGAGCTCTGCACATGACGGAGATCAAGCTAGACTCTCAAATCTATATGAGAGAAAGACATCACACAAAGTGGAGCTTGGAGACAAGCACACTTACCCCATCGAAGGATTTAGACAAGCCTTCGCCACAGGTTGGAATTAGGTAATCATGTTCAGTTAAGCAGTGTTTTATATGTACCGGGTTTAGAAAAGAATCTTGTATCAAGATTGTTTAGAAGACAAAGGAAACAAAATAGTCTTCATGTTACACCGTCATAGTATGCCAGTCGTGGAAGGAATCAGATAGACTACTAGAACAAATGAAAAGCTCTAGCATGACAAAGTCAACCCCACTTAGAACTTTGGCATAGAAGGTACGCTCATATTAACTATAAAGCATTACCCTTTCTCAAAAAATGGTTGAAGGAATACCATAATTGAAATCCACACATGAAGGAATTTGCAAAGCATGCCCTTAGGAAGAACATCAAGAAACCATTCCCAGAAGAACAAATGATCTAAGGAAATCCTAGATCTATACACTCAGATGTCAGGTCCAATGCCAATGATTCTAGGAGGATCTCTTTACTATGTAATCTTCATAGATGACTATTCAAGAAAGACATGGATGTACCTACTAAAATCAAAAAGATGAAGTATTCAAGAAGTTCCAAGAATTCAAGGCAAAAATAGAAAACCTTACGAACAGTAAAGATCAAGACATTAAGAACATATATCGGAGGAGAATATCGTAGTTTTAAAACCTCAAGTAAAGCAATGCATATGATTCTTAAGCAATACAAAAATTTATCAATGGCTAATGAAAGCACATTGTGAGATTTTATACTGGAAACCCTCAACCTGAAAAACCTTTCTTATTTTCATTGTCTCGAATTTCACCCATTCATAATATATATACAATGTTTTAGGGTATTCCAGAGATACCAAAACCCTAATCCCTTTAATCCCGGATTACTCCTATAAACCGCCTAAAAATAGCAAAATCCACTAAAATAGCAAAACCGCCGGACGCAGCTTGTCGTGACTGACGACCCACATACGTCAATACAAAATAATATAACACATACCCAACATTCTCCCATAATTTGTTGTTTTCTTTTTGTATCTGTGGGTCCATGGGATTATATAGTCATCAATCCAGGCAAGAATGCCCATTATTACTCTACACAAGGATAACTTTTATAGCTGCACTTTTAATGAGTCTGCAAGATTCTTCAAAGTATCAACCTTTTCCAAAGAACACCTTTTTTTTCTCAACCATGTCTCTGCTAAAGTGATAATCAACATCAATATGCTTTGTCTCTAATGATAAGCCGGTTCTTTGCTGTGAATATTGCACTGACCGTCATGCCTAATCTCATCAGCTATTGTATCAACCCAATAATTGAACACAATCTTTGTAACCATATTGCTTCCTTTGCTTGCATGAGTGGTCGCCATGTATTCAAATTTTTAGTTGAGCCACCACTGGCTTCTTTGCTCATCCAACTCGATTGCTCCTCCAAAGGGTTAAACATTGACACCCACTTGTAGATCTTCTGCAAGGATCCACCTTGTTCTAGTCTCAGATCAACAAAGTTTTTCATGTATGTCCACCACTCGCTCCAATCTTGGTCTTCCTTGGAAACACAATCCATAAATAGTAGTGCCAATGAAGATACCTCAAGATCTCTTTACTGCTTTTCCACGTTCTTCCCCCGGTTTTGACATATACCGCTCAAAAATCCCACTGCATGCAATGTCCAAATTTAGTAAAAACCATTGGATACATCAAACTGACAACTGCATCGGCATATGGAACATGGGACATGTCCTTCTTCTTCTTCCCCGTGTCTTGGGACACTGACCGCAGATAACTTTACACCTATATAAATAGGAACCTTGATCGGTTTCCATTCCTGCATTAAACCTCCTAATATCATTTCAACATATTTTCTTTGATTCAACCGTAGCTCTATTTGCACGATCTCTTTAATCTCCATTCTCAGAATGAAGTTAGCAAGACTTAGATCCTTCATGTCAAATTTGAGGATAGCTTGCAGATTTCACCTCCTTTGATAACATCCATGTTATTTCCTTACCAACAACATGTCATCAAATATACAACACTATATAAATGAAGTGATTACTAACCCGCTTGGAATATACATGCTGATCAACCCTCGCTTCTTAATAAATCCTAATCCAAGGATGTATGTGTCAAAATTTTGTACCACATCCTGCGGATTGCTTCTATTCATAGTGATTTCTTTTAGCTTACGTATTGCCTCTTTCTTCCCTTCACTACAAAGCCTTCTCGGGTCGCCTTCATGATTTCTTCTTCAATATCCCCATGTGGGATTGTTGTCTTCACATCCATTTGTTCCACTTCAAGATCAAAAGAAGAAAGAATAGATAAAAGAAATCTAATATAGAAGTTGACCCTAGCAATCAGAGAAAAAATCTCACCCAAAGTCAATTCCTCTAATTGGGAATAACCTTTTTCTACTAATTGAGATTTGTATTTCTCAACTTTACCTTGTGCTTTAAAATTCTTCTTGAACAACCGTTTTCTACCAACTGATTTTTTTTCCAGCTGGAAGCTCAAATATAACCCATGCCTCATTCTTATCCAAGGCATCCATTTCTTCAACCATGGCCTCTTCCGTGAGTTTCACTATCCTCCTAATTCACCGGCCTCGATACTGGGATCATCACCTAATAGATAAAGCAAAATTGGAACTGAAATCAGGTAGACTATAATCTTCTCGCTTCCCTTCTATCTCTCACCGACTTCAATCGGGGCATGAGGTTCTCATTCTTCCTGTCATTCCCCCGCTTCCTCTTCTCGTGATGATTCAGATTTGCATCATCCAACTCCAAGCTCTCATTTTCCCGCCATTTCTATGCTGGTGGGAATTTTGTTTGTCACATCTTTTACCTTCTAAACAACATCTCGACCGTGAACAATTTTCTGGTTTGGGTTCCAAAGTTTATAACTCTTTTCACACCATCTTTATAAATAATAAAGATACATTTTTCAGTTTTATTATCCAAATTTTACCTCTATTTCCTCTTTGGAACATGTACACAAGCATTACAACCAAACACCTAAGATGTTGAAGAGAGGGTTTCTCTCGCACTACGCCCTCATGTGGAGTTGTATCATCCAACGCTGATGAAGGTGATCGATTGACTGCAACATGCTATGCACTCAATTCCTTTAATTTTGTTCTAACCCGCACCACTTTGTGCATGCTCCTTGCTTTTTTCCACGTTGTCCTATTCATCCTTTCAACTCCATTCTCGGCCGAGGAGGTATGAGTAGTCTTCATTTCATATACCATTACGTTTCACGGGAATTCTTCGAATTCATTTCCTGTATTTCCACCATACCCCGCTCACACTCATTTTCTCTCACTGCTTTTTCACTAACCTTAAACTCTTTAAATTTATCAACACTCAGATTTCTAAGAAAATAAATCCATGTGTTCCTTGGAAAAATCATCTATGAATGAAACATAATACACGATTTACTATGGATGTGAATGTACGTCCAAACACATCACATAGTATCAACTCTAAGATCCCCTTTGCTCTTGTAGAAATAGATGGGAATTCTACTCTCGATTTTGTTTACTATATATGTAATTTTCATAGAAATCAAAAAATCTAGAGTGTAATTAGACATACCTCAATCATATACCTCGTCATGTAAAAGTTCGAAGGCCCTTTTCCAATATGCCCCAGTCTTTTATGCCACAACATGGTTTTCTTTTCTGGGATAGTATTGGTCCTGTCTCCTTCATTTTTTCTGCCCAAGGACAAATGTAACTACATAACTCCATTAGTATAAGTGTTTCCCAGCAAATTGTACAGAGTTCCATAACTAACTCCCCTCATCAACAATTCATTGCCCTGCACTATCTGGTAAGTGCGTCCTTTTTCAGCCAGCCACCCTCGTGATCACCCAACTTGCTTGGATGTGACATGAGGCTCCCGGCTAGTTTTGGAATGTGTAGAACCCTATGAAGAGTTCTAATCCTTCCATCAAGAAGAATCCTCTAATCCCTTCCACGTCCCAAGATTTTTTTTTTTTTTTGTCGAGTCATCTCCTAGGGAATACATCACCACCATCATATTTTTCATATTCAGAGAACCACTGCTCGTGAGGAGTCATATGGTATGATAAACATTCGGGATCAACCATACACCATGTCCTGCATGTGTACTTGTAGATGCTAGGTAAACATCACCTCCTTCTTCAAGGGAGGTTTTCGCCTCTGTGCAGGAAGAGGTACTATCGCACTTTGGTTTTTCAACCTTCAGACTTGCAATCTTCTTATAATGCCCGCTTTTACCACACTTCCAACATTAACTCAAAGATTTTCCAGACTTTAGATCTACCCAGATTTAGATCTCCATCCCTAAGGATTACCAGGGTTCCTGTCTTGGGTACAACCTCTTACAAATAAAATATATTTTCTATGACTGTCCATGCTTTTCCGCCTCATTTCTTCTCATAACAAGGATGAAACCATCCTCATACTTCAATGTAGATTATGGTACTACCTATTGCTACAAATCCAGACATCCCAAGAGTCCAAGTAAAGAAAATAACAGAGTAATACACTTATCTTGTTCTAAAATCATAATATTAACAGACCCAAGTTGACTTACCGTGAGTATTAAAGGGTTTGCCTGCTCACTCACTTCCATCTTCCATCCTAAGATGATACAAAATTTCTTTCAAGAAATAACTGCTTCTACTGTGTGGACTTTGATTGATACAAATTCCTTAACTTATCCCATAGTTCCTACTGTGAGATTCTCCCGAGACATTCAATGACACCAAATCTGCCAGGCAAAGTTGAATAGTACTCCTTGCTCTTATGTCCAAATTATCCCAATATTCCTTTGGATACCAAGAATCGTGTACTAGGTAGTTTGTGTACTCTAGTTTGTGTACCATAGCCTGTGCTTGTGATGAAAAAATTAAAGAGGGTCGCGGTACTCCGGGATCCGTTTGATCCATTGTTTTTTGTTTACAAGAAGGTCCTCCATCTTGAGCTTCCATATTCAAAGTTTTTACCGTTGAACTTCTATCTCGATTCTAGATGAGCTCATTCCTCTTACTTTACTCAATCTCCACGCAGTTCTAATTAAACCTGTAAGTCACGCACTCCAAGATAAACTTGTTGATCTCATTAAGACCGAAAGCCAACTCTCGAACAAAGGCCCTCTGAAGCCAAAACGCGTCTTGATACCATTACATGTAAGTTTTAAACCTCCGGTAAAGCAATGCATATAGATTCTTAAGCAATACGTAAATTTTCAATCAATGGCTCATACACGAGTACACAGATACCAAAACCCTCAACCGAAAACCTTTCTTATTTCATTATCTCGAATTTCACCATTCGCCATACAATATATACAATGTTTTGTGGTATTCAGATACCAAAACCCTAATCCTCTAATCCGGGATTAATTTACAAATCGGCCTAAAATAGCAAAATCCGCTAAAAATAGCAAAAACTACTACGAGGGATCGTCATACGTGGTTGTCGTATCTGACGCACCCCACACACACACACACACATGCAAAGAATATAACACATACCCAACAAATACACCTCGGTTAGAGTCGCCAGACCGTTAAAATCAAGGGATTATGAGGAGCTGATTGTTCCTCATAATCCTCAACAAAACGGTGTAAATTTAAAGAAAGAAATGATCTATCGAAGAAACGGTAAGTTTGAACAATCAAGGGCTATCCATGTTTCTATGGTGAGAAGAAGCAATGACGGAAATATACGTACATAACATAAGCCCTTCGTGACATTGAAGGACTTGACACTAGAAGAAGCATTCTCGTGTAAGAAACCTAACGAAAATCTAAGAATATTTGGATGTCCGTTTTACTCTCATATTCCCCAAAGATGTGCGGAATAAACTAGAACCCTCGGAAAGAAGGGGATATTCGTAGATATAGTGATTCATCCAAAGCCTATAGAATATATTCCAGAACAATGTCATTACAAGATAGAAGAAGTGTAGACGAAGGCTCAATGAAAGGATGGCCTCTCGTGAAATCCATTGAAGAAATTATTATAGAAGAAGAAGAACTGCTGTCCAAATGAAGAAAACGTAGAAAACGAAAATAACGAAAAATATCAATCTGATCATCCTATGGAACCATGAGAAAACATTGATTCAGATATCAAACCTAAGACCAAGAACGCACTGCCTGGCTTGAAGCTGCCACGTATAGAAAGAATCAAGGTTCTATAAGGAACATTCAGGAAGAGTAAAGACCTAAAAGATTCTCAAGTTTTGCGTGATACACATCTAAGCTCTAGATG
The DNA here is from genome assembly GCA_010110895.2 of Picea sitchensis. Taxonomy (NCBI): domain Eukaryota; kingdom Viridiplantae; phylum Streptophyta; class Pinopsida; order Pinales; family Pinaceae; genus Picea; species Picea sitchensis. The sequence goes on from SNQJ01S0001215.1 coordinate 229,975, forward strand.
AAGAATACCACCACCATTTGAAGAAGCAGTCCTAAAGGGACAATGGAAGAAGCTATGGCGTAAGAACATCAATCCATTATGAAAAAATGAAGTATGGGAAATTGTACCTTAATTCCATTGTACCCAGACCTAAAGAAAAATTAGTGGTAACCTCAAAATGGGTATACAAGATCAAACATGCAACAGACGGAAGCGTGGATAAATACAAGGCAAGATTCGTGGCCAGAGGGTTCTCCCAGAAGGAGGGAGAAGATTATGATGAAACCTTTGCTTCGGTGGCAAGGTATACCTCCATCAAAGCTATCATATCCCTTGTCACTTCCATGGGATGGAATCTACACCAGATGGATGTAAAAACAACCTTCCTCAATGGAGCTATTGAAGAAGAGGTGTATATTGAACAACCTCAAGGATTCGAGGTACATTCCAGAGACACTCACATTTGCAGATTGAAGAAAGCTCTATATGGACTCAAGCAAGCTCCAAGGGCTTGGTACGCCATAATGGACAGTGATCTAACAAGACTTGGTTTCTCCAAGAGTCATGCAGATCCAAACCTTTATTACAAAGTCGTGGATAACAGACCTGTGATTCTACTATTATATGTTGATGATCTATTCATAACAGGTGAAAATCACCTAACAAGCATGCCCTGCTCACATCAGTAAACAAATGACCTGAAAATTTCTAACAAGACTTGTTCCATGAAAGCATGATGACACACAACATCAAGGGCCCTAAGGCCACAACTAGTCTAGTGCAATCCTTCATCCACTACTAGCTTTTGCTTGAGTTCTAACCTACTTCTACATGTTGGCACAAAGAAGTGTCATTTAGGAGCACAAAGCATAATAATTAGTATAAGAATTTGATGTTCATCGCCCCACCCATTGGATTCCCCTCCAATCACCTTGTACCCACAAGTTAGTGGAGTAATTGTCGTTGTCCAAGTTTCCTTCAACGACGGTTATACCATTTTGTAGTAAAAAACCCATTGCTAGTAAAGTTCCCTCCACCTGTCATTACACAATTTTGTAGCAAAATAGACATCACTAGTCAAGTTCCCTTAAGAGGAAATTACATAATTTTGTCATAGATAGTTGTTTCCAATTGAGTTCCCTCCAACATTGGATTACACAATTTTATTGTGAAGTGGTTGTTGTTAATCAAGTTCTCTCTAGCCATTGTTACACAATTTTGTTGCCAAGTAGAAATGGTTAACACAATTTTCATCCAACAATGACAACTCAATTATGGCTTTTTGAATTTGTCCATGGAATCAACACTCCTAGCGCTTCCCTTCCAACCACCATGCACCTAGACACTTCTCTAATTGATGCTTAAGGATACTCAACAAGGACTAGATGGTGTTGAACAAAGCTTCAAGGATGATGTTGATATTATGGTAGTTGCGGGAGGTATTTACCTCCACGTGTAAACCTGACGAAAATAGAATATTCTGGGAGGCAAGAAGAAACCCTAATTAGTTGGCTAATAACCCTAGAAGACAAGTCGGCTCAAGAAGATAATTTGTATTAGGTTATTAGCCTCCAAGAGAAGAAGTCGGCTAAAGGAAATATTCTATACTAAGTAAATAGGCACCCAGAATGAGAAGTCGGCCCAAGCAGTTTGTCAGTTTTAATATAAATACAGGAGGTCAGTCTTCATTATGGCAAGCATTCTCATAACTGCAGAAGAAGCACTTGTGCGCACTGCAGTTGGCTAGTTTGTGCACAAGTCTGGAGGAGAGTTGTCATTGCAGTTGTTGCAGCTAGTAGCAGATTTCGATTTTGGCTTGGACTATCTCTTGGTTATGGTTTGGACTCTCTGATCAGCTCTTGTTACTCTTGCTTGGTGTGTTATTCTTGGAGAAAGATGTGCCACCCTTTGTTTGGCTATCTAGCCTAGGGTTTGCTTCCGGAATGTTTCTTTGTCAAGGTTAAGGTGCTCAGGGATGGCTTTGGCCTATAGTTGGGTGACAACGGTGATATTGTCTATGGTTAAACGAGCACATCCATCATATTCTAACAGGTTATGGCCCAACACCTCCTTCATTCATCCTAACCACTGGAAGGGAGCATAGCCATAAGGATACTAAGCTCGTTGAAGAACTATCGCTAGGGTTTCTAGCAGGAGCAGTTACCAAAGCATTGCCGCTAGGGTTGCTAGTAGGTGCAGTTGCAGAAACCTTAATCCTCTCATTGAGGCACCTTAAGTGAAGGGATTGACCTAATTTTCGGATAGACTAGTGCGCCCTAGCCTAGCGCACCTCCTGGTACTCTCAGCAAGCTAAGACATCAAGGTTGATTTTTTGGTCTAATCTAGGGTTGACCAAATCAAGGCAACCATGACTTACTCTATGAAGTCAGAAAAAAAGTTAGATAGGGCTTCTAACTTCATAGCATGGAAGACAAGGATTGATCTCATCCTTGCCAAGAATAAAGTGTTGGATATCGTGAAAGGAAAGATTGTGGAACTAG
>SNQJ01S0001215.1:244257-266609 GCA_010110895.2 Picea sitchensis
ATAATTGTAAAACACAAATATATAAATATGAATATTTGTTATAGTGATCTTTTTGGGATTATTTGGAGTTATTTTATTTTGGAGTTGTGCAACTCATCGTTATTATTTCTTCTAAAGTTGTGATCATGTGTGTTTGACATATTTAACATTGATTGTTTTATTTATTTTAATCTTATAGAAATTAAATAAAAAAAATTATATATAAATAATAATCATATTCTATTTACATATTTTATATGATAATAATATGTGTATGATTAACATAATGAATAATAAAAGAAAATAATTGCATATATTTAACATTGATTGTTTTAATTATTCTAATTTTATACAAATTAAATAAAAATATATATATAAATCATAATCACATTCCATTTACATATTTTATATGAAACTAATATATGTGTATGATTAACATAATGAGTAATAAGAGAATAATATGCATAAGCCATCGTCACACTCATTTTATAGTGTATTGCGCAAACATGTTTGCGCACAAACACATGCACATGTGAATACTTAATATTGTTATCTTTGAGGATTCTTTGGAGTTATTCTCTTATTTTTGGTGGGAGGTTGTGCAACTCATCATTATTTCTTTAAGGTTGTGCTTCTTCATAACATTGATGGTGTCATTTCTAATAGTCTAGTTGATAAAATTCAAAAACAAATTGGCTTAGATGCCAAGGACAAGGAGATAGTTAAGAAAATAGCAATGGAATATCCCTAGTGTGACATACTAAACCATCTCTTGGGGTCTCTTATCATTAAGTTATGCTCTAGGATCAACTAATCAATAGTACAATGCTCTAGGGTCCTCAAATACTATAGATTGAACAAGGGCAAGCTTTTTTACACTAAACCATCTATTGGGGTCTCTTATCGTTAAGTTATGCTCTAGGGGTCAACTAATCAATAGTACAATGCTCTAGGGGTCCTCAAATACTATAGATTGACCAAGGGCAAGCTTTTTCTTTTGATTATTTTGTTGGGATAAAAACAAAGTGGGCAAACAAGTTGTCTAGAGGATTTTTGTTGGAATGAAAAAACAGAGCGGCACTCAAATTGTCTACGATGATTATTTTGTTGGAATGTATTTGATGATTATTTTGTTGGAATGTAAAAACAGTCACTCAAGTTGTCTAAATGGATGTAAGCGGCAACAACATAAAATCACAGGACGATTATTTTGTTGGAATGTATTTGATGATTATTTTGTTGGAATGTAAAAACAGTCACTCAAGTTGTCTAAATGGATGCAAGCGGCAACAACATAAAATCACAGGTTTTTGTTGGTGACAACGGTGGAAAATAAGCAACCTTGGTTGGTGCTGACTATGGTGACAAATAACTAGCCTTGGTTGTATATGAAAGTATCATAAAACACAAGTGCTTTTACCTACAACCTAGAAATTGCAGAGATAGACAAGCACATAGATGCCACATCATTGATTTTCTCCACACAAATATGTTGAAAAAGACATAATATTAGTCATTAGGAATTGTATTGATATCTAACATGCTACTAGATTGGGATGATAAGAAAACTTGAACATAGCAGAATCTAGATTGGGATGATTAGAAAACTTGAACATAACAGAGTCTAGATTGGGATGATTAGAAAACTTGAACATAACAGTCATACATATAGATTCTATAAAATAAAATAAAATCCTCACTATGTTTAATGATATATCTCGAGCAATATTATTAATTCACAAACATACACACTCGTTGCATATATACATATCCATTGCATAACAAAATGAAGAATCAACGCTGCATTTCTCTTTTCCTATTCAGAGAGGATGATTAAATGTGTACTAGTCCGATAACAAAATCAAGAATCAACAATATATTTCTCTTTTCCTATTCAGAGAGGATGATTAAATGTGTGGTAGTCCATGCAGAGGGGATATTAAGATATCTCTAGCAATATTTATAATCCACACACGTACACACTCATTGCATGTATACACATACATTGCATAACAAACAGAAGTATCGACACTCTTTTCCTATTCGGAGAGGATGATTAAATGTGGAAGCCCATGCGGAGGCTAATTTTTTTTATTAATGTGCATCCATGTACATGGGTGAAGATTTCCTGAAATTTGTATGGTTATTCTATAAATTACAACTATACACTATGCATGCTTATTATGTAACTAATTAATTCTTCAATTTTCCTTAATATAATTTATAAGAGTTTCAAGAAAACGATATTTTTTAAGGATACAAATTGTTTATCAACTCAGTACATCTTAGGACAATTACATTACAGATATAAGTACATCGCGAGAGAGTAAAGTAGAAGGATCCTACAGACTAAATATTGTAACTAATGAATTCTTCAATTTTCCTTGATATAATTTATAAGAGTTTCACGAAGACTATTTTTCGAGGATACAAATTGTTTATCAACTCGGTACATCTTAGGACAATTACATTACAGATATAAGTACATCATGACAGTCTAAATAGAAGGATCCTACAGACTAAATCACAAGGGAAATCAACCTAATATGTCAACTATCATAAGCATTTTCTACTCCACCCAATCAGAACATGATGAGATGAAATTCACAAAGCCAACTTCAATTATCAAGTGCTCTGCTGGGCCAAAACCACGAATGCACTATTTAAAACAATAAAACAGACCATAGGTGTCGGTAATAAAAGGAGCAGACGATCATTCTAATGAAAGTCATAAACAGTGTACCTTGGAAACGTTATTTTTTATTCCAACACTTTTAGCAGTGCTCCTAACTACAAATAATAGGTGTCCCAATATGTCCTAATATCAGCACAGGCCAATCGTACACAATACCAGGAGCCACAATGGAAACCTACATGATGAAAAATAAAAGTGTAAAAATCATTATGCACCTCTGTGGCTCTTTTACCAAGTTCGAGTATGCATTCTGTCTAAAGAACTTACTCTTGCATATTATGCAGTAATCTCGAATTGAACATGGTCCAAATCTGCCCAAATTAAAAAAGCTGGTACATTCCATCTTAGCAAGCGACCTCTCAAGCATTTCCCTATTGTTCTGTATAGAAACCTGAGTAGTAATTCACCAAGCATCACACATGCATCAAGTATATTAGCGTCAAGTACATACTTGTGAAATCAATTACTCATTATTGTGACCGCAACAGCACAAGATTTTCCACAAGTCCAAAGAGTCTGGATTTCCAAGTCCTATTCTTCATGTCGAATAAAAGAGGTTGATATCCAAGCTTGCAACTGTATGAGTTTCTACTGCAATGTTCAGATATCAAAGTCGCTCCATCTCATATACCACTTAAACAGCTGCAGTTAAAAACTAAAATCAACTCCGTTTCTGATTTACAATTCCAATGCAAATCTCACGAGTGACATGCTTTCTCTAAAGGTAATCTCTGGATAAACCATTTAGAAAACACTTGAAACCAAGCATAACTAAAATATAAAGCAAATTAAGATATAAATGCAGGCAAATCAACCAAAAAAGTGTTTAAACCAATTTATTTCTATAGTGTATACATATCACAATGTAACTGAATGAACACAAAATTGATACAAATATGTTAATATGTTATTGTATTCAAGTTTTACAATGAACCTCAGTGAGAGAAGCTGCTAAATACAACTAACACTGGAATACCAAAAAGAGAGACATGAACTGCATAATATTTGGCATGTTGTGAGTTCCTGCGCTCTGCCATCCCCCTCGCTCTGCTCAACCCTGGCTGACCCCTATGCTTTGGCCCCTTTCAATGGCCCTCCCGGACTCGGCTTCCAAGAGGTAGCTCCTTCCTCCCTCCCTCTGCCAAGACCTCGGCCTTCCATACATTGATCAGTTCCTTGGGAAAACCAGCCCCTAAGCCGCATCTTTCAAAATTTGTCGAGACACTCTAATCAATCCCAAAAGTAATCTTGCCTACTTCAACTCCACGGCACAAACCTCTTGCATTGATGGAAAGAGGATCAATAGCACAGTTCACTGGTTTGTGGCCGTCTCCGAAAACCATGGATATCTGAATGCAGAAGAACTGGATAGCCATAATAAAGAAAAAACTATCATACTACTTTTGTGGCCAAGGGTTTTACACTTTCCTTTTCGAGCTCAAGGAGGATCAAAACTTGATTTTCAAGAATGGCCCTTACTTCATGTACACAAGAGGATTGTACCTCGACAAATGGACCCCCGACTTCAACCCAGATGTGGATGTTCCTTCTGTTGTTCCAATCTAGGTAAGCCCTCCTTATCTCCCATTGCACTGCTAGAATGATGACTCCCAAATCCATGGGGAAACGCCCTTGGAACTTACATTGATAGATCAAAGCCAAAGGGACGTATGTTTCCCTGTGCTAGAATATGTGTAGAGGTAGATCTGGAAAAAGGTTTACCAGAAGTGATCAAGCTTTCCCTAGACAACTAGAGCCACTTGCAGAAATTAGACTATGAGCAACTTCCTTTCAAATGCAAAGTTTGTCACAAATATGCCCATTTCACCAAAGACTGTCCAAATTCTAAACTTGCCTCGAGGCCGGCAAAAAAGGACCAACGGAAAACTGTTAAAAAGAAGATGGGATCATCAGTGAACTTAGGACCAACGACACCTTCATCCTCAGTGGCTCAACCATGCAAAGGTATCTCTATGGCTAATAGATATGAATTCCTTTCTCAGATTCCCTCTTCTATTCCCTAGTTAGTAGCTTCTTCTCAAGTTCGAAATCAACCCAGCAGCTGGTATTAGTATAGCTGGAGAGGCCCGAATCTGTCCCTTTCGGTGCTCCCTTGATAAAATTCCCTTCAAAAGCACTCGCCCCTCCCGAAGCTAATCTCAAATCCTTCATGCATAACCCATCCTTCTCAAACTCACAGTTAGAATCTCTCTCCTCCCCATTTCCTAAACCCCTGAAGGGGACTCCAGAGATTTCTTAGAAACTTCCCTATCTCTTCTGGTGTAATCACGAGGAAAAAAGCCCAACAATTGGAGGAAGAAGAATTAGAGGATGATCGATTGCCAAAAAAATCAGGACAAAAATGAAAAATCTCTCAAAGAAAAGTAGGCAGCAGCAGCTAATAAAGAAAATAATCTAGGTCTTCAATCCTCCATTGAAAGTATGCTTGGCGTGAGCAATAGGCATCTTCTCACTAAAAGTCCAAGACTACAAAAGCCTAAGTTACCAGGATTCGGATATGGATATGGATACAGATCCGGATCCGACAGATTTTTTTAAAAACCAGGATCCGGATACGGCAGGTACAAATAATATAAAAAATATTTTTATAATTTTTAAAATGTTTCTCTTTATATAATTAATCCGAGGAAAAAAATATACATTAATTAACATTAATTAATAAATTATATAAAATTACAGTATAACTTATAAGGTTAAATAGAAGTTTACGTTACAACTTATAAAGCCTTGATAGAGTTATGAATTTTAATAATAAGAAACCTAAGCTAGGGCTAGGGAATATCAATTGAAAGCTAACTTACTTACCAGGTGAAAATTAGGTAGGTTCGGGAAGAGATTTCAGGCAGGAAGGATTGTCTATTCAGTGAATGAATATATTATTCCAGGGATCCATGGAATGGATAAATTCTTCCCGACCCAACCAAATGCTTGCACTTTGTTCCACAAACGACACTTCTCGATCAACCGGAAAATGCACTTTCTTTTACTTTGACTAGAGCAAACAGAATCTATTACCTGGCTGGAAAATCCGAGTACTTTCACAATACTCTGAATGGGCTATGTTATCGGGATCCGTGGGTGGTGGGGTTTCCTGTTGTCCGACCCATCTCCAAAAACGCCAAATCCACCTCATGTTCGACTGAAACGGCTCTGCTACATGGGATACGGTTCCCGTTTTCTCTGAAACGGCCGCCTACCAGATCACACGCATATCCAGACGGATCCGGATCTGGATCCGGATTGGAACTGCAGATCCCGAGCTTGACCCCAGCGTTTCCAGTGACTTAGCCAAAAGCAAACTGAATCGGGCGATGTCACAAAAAATCCCCCAATTAAATAATAATTGTATTCTCTTGGAACTATCGAGCATTGGGCAACAAGTTCATGCTAGAAGCAATTAGAGATCTTATGAGAATTGAACATCTAAACGTCCTCCTAATCCAGGAGACCAAGCTATTGGCTCAGAAATGATGGAAGTAGGTAAGAGGCATTGGAAAGGAAGTGAAGGCGCAAATATAAGCTCTAGAGGAGCATCAGGAGGGATCTGCACCCTTTGGAATAACGAGATACTAGAGGCAAATCAAATTATTTGTTCGCAGCATTGGATATACACAGATCTAGTTGGTCATAAGACTAGTAAGCATTTCAAGATATACAATATCTATGCACCCATGCAATATAAAGAAAAACAAGAATGTTGGAGATCTATTGAGGAAATGAACGAGAAAGTCGAGTTAGACTTTTGTATCTTGGCAGGTGACTTTAACATGGTGCTAGCACAAGAAGAGAAATGTAGAGGAACCTCTATCCACAATATGTTCAGGGAAAAGGTGGAAGATACAATAGCCGATTGGGACCTTATGGATGTAAAACCAAGAAGAGGTAAGTATACCCGATCAAATAGAAGAGTTGGACTAAGTCGTATCGTTGCAAGGCTGGATAGATTCCTCCTTCATGGGTGCTTTCTTGAAGAAGATCTAGAAATTTCCTCTTCCATCATTCCTTTTGCAGCTTTGGATCATCGCCCAATCTCCTTCTCGATCCTTTCAAAAAGAGACTTCAGCACTCCCCCCTTCAAGTTCAATCCCTTATGGTTGCATGAAGGCAAAGTCATGAATTTAATTGCAAAAGACTCGGCTCAAAAATTTGAGGTTCTTCAAGATATATTTCGGAGTCTAAACTTAACGCTACCAAGGCTGCCCTCAAGGATTGGGCTAAAATAAATTATAAGGAACCAGCAATGGCAAGGAAAGAGTTGTAACATCAGCTAGCAGATCTTCAAGAAAATATGGAACAAACAGAGGTAACCCAGCGGGGCTGCACATGGAAGAGAAAAATGTATACTGGAAAATATATCTTGCACACAGAAAAGAGGAGTGTTGGGAGGATCAAATCACGAAGCGTTTGGCTAAAGGTGGGAGATAAAAATACTTCCTTCTTCCACAAACAGTGCAAAGCTCGATAGACAAGAAACAGTGTTAAGGAGATCCAAAAATCCAATGGAGAGAAAACAGCAGACTTTGAAGAAATAAAAAATGAAGCTTATTAGCATTTCAAAGGACTATACAAAGAGAAGGGAGATGTATCCCTAGTCGCTATTGATGTAATGACATAGGAAATCCCCAGCCTTATCTCCAACTTGGAGAATGCAGAGCTAGACAAAGAAATAGAAGAGGAGGCTATATCAGCGATTTAGGGCCTAAAGCCTGACAAAGTGCCAGGAACTAACGGATTCTCCGTTTCCTTTTATAGGGCATGTTGGGATATTATTAAAAGAGACTTTTGCAAAATGCTGCAGTGATCTTGAAAAAAGCACAAGGTGGAAGCACCAAGTCTTCTTTTCTTCCCCTTATCCCTTAAGAACCTAATCCATCCTCCTTTTCTAGATTTCGTCCCATCTCTTTATGTAACTCATCCTATAAAATCCTTTCTAAAGTTATTGCTAACCGCCCTAAGAAGATCCTTCCTAGCATCATCTCAGAAAACCAAGGTGGTTTTATTTAGAAAAGGCAAATTATTGACAACATCATCATGGTTCAAGAGGCTATTCATTCCAATCAACGTAGAAAAGAGAAACGAATGGTCAACAAAATAGATATGTCCAAGTGCGTCTTTCCTTTCTTTTTGCAGTTATAAAAAATTTATAACTTCTGAGAGCCTTATTTGTTGGATAAAAGCTTGTGTTAGAGTACCTTAGATCGCTCCTCCAGTAAACGGCAGACCATCCTCCTTCCAAAGTAAAAGAGGTCTAGGGCAGGGGTGCCTCTTATCGCCTCTTTTGTACATCATTATGGCAAACTCTCTAAGTAGAAGATTGGAATTTGAAAGACAGATCAACTCTCTACAAGGAATCTCAATCGTGCAAGGAACCAAGGAACTGAACCACTCGCAAGTTGTCGATGATACCTTACTACTCAGTGGGGCTTTTGTTGTGATTGCAGAGAGATTCAAAGCTCTTCTTGATATATTCATCAATGCTTCTGGGGGATGTGTAAATAAACACAAGAGCTGTATTGATGGCTGAAACGTCTCAACTCATCTTATAACTTCCATAGCCAACACTATGGAGTTACCGTGCGCCTTAAACTAGTCTTCATTTATCTATCTTGGGATCCCTCTCTTTTTCAACAATCGTAAAGCAACTGATTGGCAGGGTATACATCAAAAAATCAAGAAAATGTGTCAATGGGGATCGTAATGGTTAAATCCCGCTAGGAGAGTTGTTATGATAAAGGCGGTCATCTCGTCCTTTCCTATAATTTAATGTTCTGCTATGTTGGTGCCTGTGGGAGTCATGCAACAAACGGGGGCATTGACGAGGAAGTTTCTGTGGCTTGGAAAATCAACAATACCTCCAACAATCAAGTTGAGGCTTCTTTGGTTAGGAGTCTATATAATGAAGAATCAAGACATTAAAAAGATACCAGTGGTTGGTGATTCGATCATAATCATACATCACTTGGTCTCTAAAATTTAAATCCCTTCCTAAAGACTCATCTTGATAGATAGATATGCTGTAACCAAAACCTATTAGTAGGATTCAAGGAAGTTAAATTTTTTCATGTTCTCAAAGGGCTTAATCATCCAGCAAATGCAATGGCCAATAAGGCTTGCTCCCTATCTCAAGGTTGTTTGTGGAAAATGGAGGGGAGAGGTAATTAACAACCTCCCCTAAGTTCTTTACCCACTCTCATATCAAATGACAAATTTATTAACCCGTGACAAGTGGCATCAATTCAACAACAGGCATATGCATAGGACTACAAGGGCGGCCCGCCATGCTATTTGTTATAACTCGCACAAGATTTTCATCATGAGCCCTGGCAGGATGATATAGTGGAGTGTTGAGAATTATAGCTCGGACAGAAATTAGTTCGAGATATTTTCGAAAAAGTAAATTATATTTTGTAATTCACTTTAGTTAAAAGTGAAAGTCTTATTTTTAGCAGTTGAGTCTAAAAAGTGTATTCCATTCATGCATGACTTAGACTAGGAGTAATCTCATAAATAGATTAGGGTTTTGGTCTTAGCTAAAACTCTAAAGACGGGTCAAGATAGAGAGTTTAAACACACAAGAGAACACTTGAGCAGTTGAGCAGGTTGAGCGACAGAGAGGGAGAGAGTAGGCAGCCAGTTTCTGATAGCACGCAGTCTCGTCCAACAATCCGTACAGCATATGGAACAGTTTCTTACAGTTGCACGGACAGTACCGTACAGATCCATACAGACATACAGATAGAGCCATACCGGCATCCTTACAGCCATACTCTCCCAGCAAGTTGTTCCCCTCAGTTTGAAGTGTTTTTGGTATCCATGCAATGTTGTTTTTTGGGCAGCTTGTAGAGGTTTCCTTGTAAGTTTTTCAAAGGAATGAAACGCTGATTTGAAGGAGAAATTACTGGTGTATGTGTGAAATTAATTTTTTTGCTTCTACTATTTGATTTCTAGCTATTGTGTGATTAATGCTATGGTTTGAAATTTATTTCTGCAATAATTAAATTCAGCAATCTCCTTGTTTGATTGAGATCATAAGGACTTTAGTCACTTATGGCTTGCAAATTTTCACATGGTATCAGAGCATATTTATCTGATTGAGATTCTCTAGGATTTGCAACTGTAATCAACTGCAGTGAAGAAGGGCCAGCAGTGAGAGGGTTTCAAAACTTATTTTCAGATTTGGGAGTTTGTGCAGTAGATCTCAGAAATGGCATCAAATAACCTTAGGTTTGAGGACAGATTAAATGGTGCCTCGAATTTCTTATCATGGAAGGTAAGGGTTACACTCTTACTAGAAGAGAATGATCTATGAGATATTGTCAAGAACGTTGCTACTCCACCAACAGATCCTCGGGAGTTGGCAGCTCACAACAAGAGGGTAGTTAAGACCAAGCCGATGATCTTGGATGCCATAAAGGATCATTTGATCCCTCATGTATCCGAGAAGAAGACAACAAAGGAAGATGATACTGTGGAACAAACTTGGATCCATAGTGATGACTAGATCAGACACAGTCACCAATTACCTTATGAAGATCACGCAGATTCGTGATCAACTTGCAGCAGTTGGGGAAAAGGTTGAAGATACAAAGCTAGTAAACATGGCACTAAATGGATTCCCAGCTTCATGGAAACCATTTGTCAAAGGTGTTCGCGCTCAAGAAAACCTTCCTGACTTTGAGAGGCTTTGGGATGATTGTATCGAGGAGGAGACTCGAATGGAGTCAAAGGCCGGCAAAAAAGATGGTGAAGAGAACCTAGGTCTATTTGGTCAGTCAAATAAGGGCAGAGGTAAAGGACCTAACAAGGGTAAGCGAAAGAGTGAGGAGTCAACCTCACAGCAAGAATGACTCGAGTAAAATCAAGTGCTTCAATTATCATAAGTAAGGTCATTATGCATCATAATGTCTAGATAAGAAGGGTAAAGGAAAGCAACAACAGAAGCAATTAGCAGCCTCTGCAAAAACTCAGATGAACGAGTTTGTTGCCAAGTTCTAGAGGGATTTCTCATTGGTATCTTGCCTTTCTACTAGCACAATTCTCAAGAATGCATGGTATGTGGAGAGTGTGGCATCTCAACATATGACATCAACCCGACAATTGTTTTTTAGTTTGAAGAAGCAAGACTCAAGAGTACGTGTTGAACTCAGTGATGATGCCAAGTACCCAATAGCATGAGTTGGTACTATTCCCTTCCAACTCGAGTTAGATAATTCTTTAGATTTTGATGATGTCTTGTTTGTACTAGATCTCAGGAAGAATTTGCTTCCAGATTCAATCATGGAGGATAAGGGCTTTGCAGTTGACTTCAAGAACCAACAAGTCCTCATCGGGCTGAAGGATTCTAACCCAAATACAACTCAAGTAATAGGGGTTAGAGAAGGTAAGTTGTACAGGTTGCAAGGTGAACCTGTTTGAGCCTTTGTGCATAACAATTACAACTTGTGCGAGTTGTGGCACAAGAGGATGGGGCACCTACATCACAAGGCGTTGCCTATTCTGAGGGAGATAGTCACAGGTCTTCTAGAGTTTAGCGACCCCAAAAATATGAAACTAGACAGGACCGGAAAAAAACTGGAAGAAAGTAAACAAAAAAAAAAGTGATCGACCAAAAACTACATAAATATTCAAATTTTGAAAAAAAAACATATATATTCATGTGCATCCATATGAATCCAAACCATTTATACAAAAATATACAAAGTTTCTCATTTATGTAGCAAGAGTGCATACAACCAAAATAGCACCAAGTGCAATCCATCTCTGAACCAAAATACATCAACAAAGAGGCTCTAAATGCCCTCTAGAGTCCAAAAAAAAATCATGCTACAACAAATAACTACATATCATCAAAATCATTACCTATATTAGGATCTTCATCATCAGTGTCACCCTCTAAGTATTAAAATAAGATAGAAAAAGCTTAACATGCCTAATAAGTGGTTTACTTGAGTGAAGGGTACATTTTTACTAGGGTCGTGACAGAAGAGTTCAACAATCAATGCCACCAACATCAAGGTACATAGAGGGTTTGGTGCTCTTGATTAAATGCCAGTTCAATACCCTCATACATGATAGAATCCAGTGGAAATGTTGCAATCCTGCCAATCTTGAAAACCTGAAAACCGTTAAGTCTATTGAACTTTGAATGGGACCTAACATTCTACTTTCTTCATATGAAGTCCAATGAGATTGGAACCACTCTCAAACATCCTGAAACAATTAAGGGTAATGTTAAAGTAAAAAAATGAAAGATAAAGGAGATTACTTTAAGAATTTGATATTACCATTAATTATTGGGTTTGAGTAGGCCCTAAGTTTAGGTATAGGCCCTAGGGTTAGTTAGTAGGCCCTAAGTTTAGGTATAGGCCCTAGGGTTAGTTAGTAGGCCCTAAGTTTAGGTATAGGCCCTAGGGTTAGTTAGTAGGCCCTAGGATTAGTTAGTAGGCCCTCATCTATTAAACAATTCATATTTTCTTTTAAAATTTGAAATCTACGGGTCCTAGAAGCGTCATACAAAATCCGTACGGAACTAGTTCTGATTCAATGAAAAAGGTCGGTTCGGTGCCGAACCAGCCAAAAATGGTCCAGGGGTATCGATCTGACTAATTTTTCCCCAAAATCAGTCAAACTCGCCAATTCAAATGATTCAGAACGGTTATGATAACACTGGAGCATGTAGAAGGTGCACACTTGGCAAGCATGTTAAGGTTGTTTTCCCAAGAAGCGAGCATAGGTCTAAGGGAATTCTAGACCTAGTACATTTGGATGTTCGTGGACCGATGATAGTAGTGTCAATGACAAGAAGCATGTATTATGTTTCCTTTATTGATGATTTCTCTTGCAAGACTTGGATCTACTTCTCAAAGACCAAGGTTGAGGTCTTTAGCAGGTTTCAGAAGTTCAAAGCTCTAGTTGAAAACCAAACGTGGAAGAAGATCCAAGTCTTGAGATCGGACAATGGGGGAGAGTATACCTCCAAGGAGTTCAAGGGTTTCTGCAAGGAGGCAGAAATCAAGATGGAGCTAACAATTCCATTCAACCCACAGCAGAATGGGGTTGCAAAGCGTAAGAATTGATCCATCATAGGGTTGCTAAGGCCATGATACATGACCAAGATTTGCCCATGTTTCTTTGGGCAGAGGCATGTAACACAACAGTCTACATCTAGAACCAATGTCCTCATAAGATCTTGGAGGACAAGACACCAGAGAAAGCATTCACTAGTGTGAAGCCAGAGGTGACTCATTTTCGCATCTTTGGTTGTCTTGTTTATATCCATGTATCAGTAGAGAAGAAGACCAAGTTGGAGCCCTCCAGCAGGAAGGGTTTGTTTGTGGGTTACAATGAGACTTCAAAGGCTTACAAAATCTATATTCCAGAGCACGGGAAGACCATAGTAAGTAGGGATGTTAAGTTTGAGGAAGACTTTGCATCCAAGAAGTCCCATGAGCCTACTATAATGGCAGAGAATGAGGAGCAGGAAGCTCTGAAGATTGAGCTAGGGTCACTAGTGATTTCCAAGGTAGTACAGCAGTAGCCTTCAAGTGAACAGGGGGGAGACAGGAGCCCCTTCCAATTTTGTCAGGAGACCTCAATGGTTCAATCAAACATTGAGGGATGCTCAGGAGCATGTTGAGACTCTTAGGAGCACATTCAAAGAGCGCAAACCTCCGAAAAAAGTTTTGAAATGATATGGCATTGATGAGCAGCGTTCTAGATTATGAGCCTTCCACTTTTCAAGAGGCAGTTGACTAGAAAGTATGGCAAGATGCCATGGTGGAGGAGTACACCTCCATCATGAAGAATGATGTTTGGAACATAGTGCCAAGACCAAAGGGTAAGTCATTTGTGAGTTCCAGATGGCTCTACAAGATCAAGCATGTTGTAGATGGCGACATTGAGAAGTTCAAAACGAGGTTTGTGGTGAGAGGGAATGGACTATGAGGAGACATTTGCTCCAGTTGCCAGATACACTTCCATTAGAGCAGTTATGTCCTTGGTTTCATTTATGGGATGGAGGATACATCAAATGGATGTGAAGACAACTTTCCTTAATGGGATCATTGAGAAAGAAGTGTACATAGAGCAACCTCAGGGATTTGAGTTAAGTGGAAGGAGTCACATGTGTTCAAACTTAAGAAAGCCTATATGTGTTGATGATTGCAGCTTCATGAGACATTCTCCAGGTCGTTCTCCTCTGGACTGAGTTGAGACGATCTGTGAGAAAGCCCATGTGATGGGTGTGTCATACTCCTCTGGACTGAGTTGAGATGACGCGTGTGGTCTCTTGTCGTGCTCCTCTGGACTGAGTTGAGATGACTTGAGATGGTCTCTTGTCGAACTCCTATGGACTTAATTGAGTCGACTTGAGATGGTTCTCCAAATAGTACTCCTATGGACTTAATTGAGTTGATCTGTTGAGAGTGACGTCCCTGTGGTTGAGCACAGGTGGACGCGTCCCTAGTGGTTGAGCACTAGAGGATGTGAGAGATCCTTGCTATATTGTCTAAGAGTAAGATTTATTGTGTAACCCTAATTTTGTATTGTGAAGGGTACAAGTCAGCCCCACCATGTAAAGATAATTAATATTGTGTAAAGATTAATTATATTATGGAGTTATAGAAGTCGGTCCTATTGTGCCAATAGACACATCCATTTGATGTGCTAGGTCATGTATAAATAAGAGTCGATCCCCATTGTGGATCACTCACTCTTCATTGTCTCATTCTCTCAACGCCTACTAGTAGCGCTGAAGTGCGCACTTCTCTTAGGCACTATCTTTCTTTGTCATAGAAGCACTCTCTTCTATGCTCTAGGGCTTGTGGTGTGTGGGGGATCTTATCTTGACTCTATAGCAAAGGATTGTTGGGTTTTTCCCTTGATTGAGAAGGGTTTTCCCAGGATAACTTCTTGTGTCTTGTGCATGGTTATTCTTCTTGTGATCTTGGTTACTGCAACTAGTGTAGCTACATTGTTTATGGTTCAAGTTCATGCTAAATTGAAAAGACACCACATGTGCTTGAGCTAAGCATTAAAATTCAACAATATGGACTCATGTAGGTACCGAGAGCATGGTATTCAAGGATCGATGGATATCTATAGAGTATGGGCTTCACTAAAAGCAAAGCAAATCCTAACTTATATTACATATTTGTTCAGATCGATCTGCTCATTTTAGCGTTGTATGTAGACAACTTGTTTCTGACAAGTGCAGAGAAGCTCATTACACAGTGCAAAGCAGACATGGCAGATGAGTTTGAGACAAAGGAAATCGACATGATGCATTACTTCTTGGGATTTGAGGGTTGGAAGAGATCGAGGGAGATTTTCCTTGAGAAGGGTAAGTATGCAGTTCAGATCATGAAGAAGTTTCAAATGGAGGGCAGCAAACCTATGGCCACACCCATGATCACTAATCTCAAGAAGGTGACGACTTCAGATTCAGAATTGGTGGATCCCACGTTGTACAAGCAGTTGATAGGTTCTTTGATGTATTTGGTCAACACCAAGCCAGATATATGTTTTGTAGTCGACAACTTGAGCCTGTAAGGTACCAGATATATTATAATAAGCAGAAATAGAAATATTGCAGCGAATACCAACAAAACAACAAAATATAGAGAATCACAACACCAAAAATGATACCTTTATTGATAGAAAGCCAAGTTCACTAGACTCTTTGAGGTGGCAACCTCCAGCAATGCAGAGCTCTATTACAATGATATCTCAAGACAAGACTTTCTCATACCTTCTACTCCTATTTATACTAATTCTATATTCTAAAGAACATTCTAGAGGAAGATCTTTCTAGAAGCGGAAGCTTCTATTAAGTCTTCTTACATTAGACTTGTTCACATTATTAAATACGCCTTATTAACTAATCTCGATCTTTATTACATGGAAAATATATTATTCTACCTACGTGAGGGGTTAGGGAGGTTAGGTCCTTGTTATCCCCATTTTGTGGATAACTAAGGAGATTACGCCTCAAGGCCCTCAGGTTGCAGATATGGAGTGTCGAGAGACCACGTGACCAACAGTATCCTTTTTTTCATAGCTAGAGACTTGCATCACCACCAAAGTGACTCAACACTTCGTCATCGTCCACACTAGCTTGCCACCACAGGTCACTTGGGTTTTGCTCCATGCGGTACAAGTCAGGTACAGGTTGGTGGTCGTTTTGGAAGAATAAGCCCAGCTTGGGCTTCCATGAGGGCAAGTAGCCCACAGGATGGATGACATAGACCCACATGTCAGACGACAGAGAGATGCTTTCGGAGGCCTAGAAGATAGTTGGATAGACATAGCCCACCCTTTGCATGCCAAACGACTTGCCCAGAAGGGGCAAAACGTCACTCCCTAAGGGATTGACATCACATTTGAGAGGCATATGGTGGTTGATGATGAATCAAAGCATGACACATGGCATTTTGAGGTGGAGAGGCTCTAGATGATTGCCACATGGCCTTTGGAGGCCCTACTTTGCAGCCCAACTCCAACGACTTGTTCAATTTGTCAAAACGCCATCCTTCAAGGGATGACGTCACCTTTGTTTTAGGGTTTTCTTTGTGCAAAAGTGAAATTAAAGAGGATTTTTAAATATTATCTTTGTAAAGGGGAAAGATTAGGGTTGTTGACCCCTAGTCTTGTGGTTTACCCTAGTATTATGTGGACAAACTATTTTGGAAACTTTTTGTATAAATAGAGATCATAAGATCTCATTTTAGAACATAACTCTCCATTGTGAGAGACCTTTGGACTGAAATTTTCGCTAGCCATGACCATTCTCTCTCTCTCTTTGCACTTGTCTTGGTTTTTCTTGGCTATTGGTGGAAAAGTGATGCACTAGGCTTGGAATCTCTTTCTCTTGCATGTGGATGGTCTAAATCTTGGAGATAAAGGTTTGTTCAATGCTATTTATGAATTTGGTAAGAGAAATCTACATTTATTGTCTAGTTATCTTGCTTTAAATTCTATAATTTGTCACTTGTCAAACCCTTGGGAGAAGTATAAGGGCATACACCCTCCCCAAGGTATTTTCATTTACTTGTTTTGGAAGAGATATTGTTCACAAGTTGTCTTGGAGAATTACGAGGATGTACACCCTCCAAGACAATCTTGTTTTAATTTTGTAAAACCCTAGAAATTACGAGCATATACAGCCCTGGGGGATTTGCAAGTCAAATTTTAATGTCAAGCTTAGCTCTTTAAAGGTATTTATTATTTAAGGTGTTTTACCAAGAGAATTACGAGTGTGTACACCCTCTTGGCAAAACCCTAAGAGGCAAAGTTATACTTGGGAATTACGAGGATGCACACCCCCAAGTCCCTAGCATAACCTCTTCTTCCTCTTGACCCCATTGCCCAATAGCCAAAGGCACTAGTCCTTGAAAAAATTGCATTGGAGAAACAAATCGACCTCCTTGAGAAACGTGAAATTTTCACATTTTGAGGATCATCCTTTTGGATTGTTGTCTTGATGCTTTGAGGAGTCTTACGTCCTTGGGGCATCCTCTTTTACCCACAAATCAAGTTGCTGCACTAACTTGTTTTCTACAGCCATAAGTCTGCAGAAAATCACTAACCCTATATGTTAATATCTCACTAACTAGCCCCCAACTTTCCTCCAATTTTCAGCCACTAAGTCTCCTAGTTGGGGCGCACTTTTTGGGCCACCCAGCACTAACATCTGAACACTAACTTTGCTGACAATTGCCCTAGTTAGCTACAGCCATAGGTCTGCAATTTTCTGCATAAAATTCAGACTTGTGACAGCCCTAAACCATTGACCAATTCCTAGCCTAAACCTAGCTATTTGCCAACCTAACTCACCTACTAACTAGCTAGTCAATCTAACATCTCAAAGTAGCTTTAGTGTAACATTTATTGTTGATTTACTAACTTGTATGCTGTTGTATTTTAGGAACAACAAGCTTAACTTGCTGATCCATTACTATACTTGGTTGGAAAAGTGTATTTTCTTGTGTCTCGGGCAGGTACAGGTACACCGGCAACTATCCCTTTACTTGGTATCCATTTACCTCTCTTCACTTACCATTTTCAACCAATCATTTCTTCCATCACTTGACCTTTCGGGGGACTTCTCCTTACACTTCCCTTCATCCTTCTCTTTCCCCCTAGGGTCATCAGGATCGCCTCCCAAGAGTAACCTAGCCACCCTTGAAGTGTGGGACCTACATCGAAGTGACATTGGGTGTAGTGTCCCTTAGTTGTAGCACTTGCTTTTGTGATTGGGTCGAGCTTTGCCCAACCTACAACTTGTGCTATAACATTTTGGCGCCACTATCGGGGAGGATTTTGAATCCTCTGCGTGCCCTAAACGACACTTTTGGCAAGTCTCTTTCCCAAAGCCTTCACCCTGAGCTTGCTTGGCAACTCCACTCCAAGAACCTACCCATTTTCCTTTGACAAACCTTCTTCAAAGTTTGTTTGGCGACTCCACCATTTCCCAAACCCACCTTTCCATTACTTACCTTTCCCCTGCTCTCCCCTTTCATCCTTTGATAAGCCTTGCTCTCCCCCGGAAACTCCTTTGAGGTGTTCTTCTAGTCAATGGGACTATGGCACCTTGGAATCAACCAAGAATCCCCACCATCTCTCATGGAAGGAAATTTTGCAGATGGAAAGGGAAAAAGCTGCTAATGAAGCCACTGAAGAGTTGATGAATCAAGTAAAAGAGATGCTTGAAGAACATGCTTATGAAGGAAGCTTCCAAGAAGATCCCGATGAAGCTTATCACGTTGAAGATTCTGAGGAGGCATTTAATGGAGATGAAATGCTTTCGCTTAATGACCCAGATGAAGACATCCAAGCCGTTATTCCTCCTACTCATCAAGAAGAGAACACTATGAGTTATGACCCTTTCGAGGATCTTGATGATAGCCTGTCCCATGATCCACGGAAATGAGCATATTTGGAAAGATGATCTGCTACCACCATGATGACTAACTTATCGCTCGATTTAGGTAAGCCAACAATGAAATCCATAGAAATATCCCTTCAAATAGCGGGTGGAATCGGGAGCAATTGGAATGTGTCTGGAGCTTTGACTATTTCACCCTTATTGGGTTGATAGCTATCACATTCAGCCACAAAGGTGCAGATGTCCTGTTTCATATTGTCCCAGAAAAAAGAACGTTTGACCCATTCATAGGTTTTGGTAAACCTGGAAGGCCCAGCTGCGGGTGAAGAATGAAACTTAGGGAGCACCATGGATTTAAGGTTCGACCGCTTGCTTAAATACCCAGAAAAAAGAATGTTGACCCATTCATAGGTTTTGGTAAATCTGGAATGACCAGTTGAGGGTGAAGAATGAAACTTAGAGAGCACCATGGATTTAAGGTTCAACCGTTGGCTTAAATACAAGCGACCTTTATAGCGAAGTTCTTCATTGTGCCAAGAGTACCCTGGAGAAGCTTGAGGATCCTATTGCAATTTTGGATCTTGCAACCATTCTTGGCGAACAACCTAAAGCCAATCTGCTACAATGAATGAGAGGGAAAAGAGGGACCCTTCATCTTCATATTTCCTTGAAAGAGCATTAGCAGCCACATTTTATTTTCCCTTCTTGTAGATGATCTCATAATCATATCCAAACAGCTTGGTCACCCATTTTTGTTGCTCCAGGGAGGAAATTCTTTGCTCCATGAAATACTTGAAGCTACGATGATCAGTTTTAATTTTGGAAGCGTCGCCCTAATAGATACGAATGCCAAATATCCATTCCATGCAGGATAGCCAACATTTCCTTTTCATAGGTGGATTGGCCCAAATGTCGCTTTGATAGTTGTTTGCTAGTGAAAGCCAAAGGGCGGCCATCTTGCATGAGGATGGCCTCAATGCCTTTCCCTAACGCATCGCACTCCAGGACAAAAGTCTTGGTGAAGTCTGGTAGTGCCAGAAAAGGAGTGGTGCACATAGTATCTTTCAAGGCTTGGAAGGATTGATCAGCTGCTCGAGTCCAAGTGAAAGCATTCTTTTTAAGGAGAGCAGAGAGTGGACATGCAATTTTGCCATAATTCTGAACAAACTTGCGATAATATCCTATTAAACCCAAGAAACTACGCAAGCTTTTAAGAGTTTTAGGGCGAGGCCAATCCTTTATAGCTTCAATTTTCTTAGGATACACCCGTACACCATCCTTGCCAACAATATGACCCAGGTATTCCACTTCAGAGGTGCCAAAAGCACGTTTAGAATGTTTGAGAAAAAGTTTGTGCTTAGATAGGAGATGGAGAAGTTGATCCACATGGGTGAGATGGGCTTGCAAAGTTTTACTATAGATGAGAATATCATCAAAGAAAACTAAGACAAAATGACGGAGGAAAGGATAGAAGACATGATTCATGAAACTTTGAAAAGTGGAGGGAGCATTGCACAGGCCAAAGGGCATGACCAAGAAATCATAGTGACCCTCGTGAGTTCTAAAGCCGGTCTTGGGGATGTCTTCCTCTTTCATACGTATCTAGTGGTAGCCAGAATGGAGATCAAGTTTGGTAAAGTATTGAGCACCACTCAATTCATCCAAAAGGTCATCAATGACAGGAATGGGAAATTTGTCTTTGATTGTGAGTTTGTTGAGGGCCCGAAAATCAGGACACGTGTGCCAAGTGCCTTCTTTCTTGAGTACCATGACTACCAAAGAAGAATAGGGGATGGTACTAGGACGGAAAACACCTGCTTCTAGCAATTCTTGAACATTTTTCTCAATTTCATTTTTTTGGGGAAAAGGGATGCGATAAGGGCGAACATTGGGAGGAAGACTGCCTTGAACTAGAGGAATGGAATGATCATGGATGTCGCAAGAAGGGAGAAGTCCATGGGGAGTGTTAAAAATAGCTTGGTGTCGGGATAGTATAGATTGGAGATCAAGTTGCACAGAGGGAGTTTCAACGACGTGAATGGAATGGAGTTGGGCAATAATGCCAGAATGACCTTTTTTTAGTAGTTTTTCCATTCGGTGGGAACCGATGATCTCAGGTGAGACTGTTGTGATGCCTTGGAACTTATATTGTTGTCCCTCTTTTGGAATTGCATTGTTAGGTCCTTAAAATCCATGATGGGGCCAAGAGTGTGTAACCATTTAGCACTGAGCACAATGTCACAACCACCCATGTCAATAGCAAACATATGAGATTTCAAGTGGTACTGACCAATTTTTAGGCACACAGTTTCACAACGCATGCCACATTTCATGGAACTGCAATTGGCAATCGTGATTTGAAAATGTTGACTGCACAAATATAGCAATTGATTTCTGGGGAAATACGACGATGAATAAAATTGTGGGTGCTACCACTATCAATTAGGATTATGAATTTCCTATGCTTAATGTAGCCAATGGGCTTGAGGATTTGGGGAAGGAAGAAGCCAGTGAGGGCGTGCAGGGAAATTAGTGGCTCAACTTTTGGTGGATCAGAGGGTGAAGTAGGATCATCTTCTTGGGGTAGCTATTCCACGGAGGAAACTTCAACCTCCTCATCAACAACATCCTCAGAAATGACCATAAAAAGCTTTTGTTCCTTACACTTGTGCCCCGGAAAATATTTGTCATCACAATTATAACAAAGACCCTTGAGTTGGCGTTCGGCCATCTATGCTCGAGTTAATTTATGGATCTTGAGAGGAGTGCCATGAGGGGCAGGATTGGAAAGTTTAGGGTGAGGAATAAAAGAGGGTTTTCAGTTCTGAAAAAAGACAACCTGTTGTGCTTCCTTGGTGCGTCAATAGAGTAGACCCAAGACTGAGGGAAATCCATTAGGACTTGAGCTTGGATTTCATCCTTTAGGCCACTAATAAAGCATTCCTTGAAAAAAGCATCGGACATGCCCTCTGTTCTAAAAGACAAATGCTCAAAGGCGGTGATAAATTCTTCCACTATGCCCGATTGTTTTAACTTGGTCAAACGGCCCAAATGGTGGGTTACAATGTCAAAGCGTTCATAAAGTTCAGCCACAAACTATGTCCGAGCAACATACCCTTAGCATGCATTTTTACGCCATTGCCACCACTGCCAACATTCAAGATCCAGATAGAGGACACCATAACGAAGTTTGACCAATTCATCAATGATGCCATGCAAGGAGAAATAATGTTCCATTTGTGTGACCCGGCCAATGTTTTAAAAACCGGAACCAGTCGAGGGTCCAACCTAAACCGGAACCGGAACCGGTAATGAACCGGTCGAACCGGTTTCAATGAACCGGTTTTTTAAAAAATACATAAAATATTTAAAATTTAACGAAAAATATATATTTTTAAGATTTTAAATCATGTGTCCAAAGCATTAGAGTCAATTAGAGACAACATATCTAAAGTATGCTCATGAATATATCAAAACGACACCAAGTGCAATACATATCTAGAGATCAGAACATAAATACATAATCAATGAGGCTCTAAATGGCCTCTACAACATCAAATAACATAGTAAGTTAGAGTCACTAATACTATAGGTGAGAGTGCCAATGAAATATACAAAATAGCCATAGGGTAGATACTAGAACCGTAAATGGAAGAATCTCATAACTCATGAGTCGTGACTGTCAGTAGTCCTCCATGTCATAATCATCAAGATTGGCATCACTACCACTGCTCTCTCCTCCGTCCTCCTCCTCCTCCTCCTCCTCCTCCCCTA
>SNQJ01S0001215.1:268669-288448 GCA_010110895.2 Picea sitchensis
AGCATTAATAAGGAAAAATAACCCTCAGATGCACACCAAAACACCTTACAACTCCAACTTGCATGAGAAAACATGAGCCAAGTACTTCTCTGTTAATTGGGTTTTAGGTTTTAGGGGGTTTTAGAGGGTTTTAGGTTTCTGGGACCAAACCGGCCGGTTTGGTCATAAACCAGCCAACCAATTCGGTTTATTGACCGGTTTGAACCGGTCAAACCGGCTGGTTCTGGTTCTGGTTCAACGGTTTTTAAAACACTGGTTCAATGTGCTCAAAAGGAGGAGTCCACGCGGCAGATCCAAGTGCAGTGCTGACATGAAGGTGCTTGAGGGGTGAAACTAAAAGCAATCCACCGAGAAGGGGTTTGGATTAGGGTCCCACATGGAACCTACAAACGGATCGGGGAGTGGAACCATGCACAAATCAAGGGATATGATGAAGTGTAGCTTGTCCATATACACGCAGAGTTCCCATTTCGTCTTGGATAGCCTTATTGGCTTGAGAGTTCGCATTTGCATTGTTGTGATGAAGAACATGGAAAGAGACATGAGTATGGAAGGCTTCTATCTCTTTGTGAATTCTTGTAAATATTGCTTTGAGTTTCATGTCGAGTGGAAAATTTTTCTTCCTAGCATGGTTTATATCCATTTTTGAATCCCCCAAGATTGAAATGGAATCCAGATCTTGTTGCCAAGCCAGAAACAAACCTTGGAAAAGTGCATATGCCTCAACTTGATTATTGGTTGCCTTTCCCAAACTCCAGGAGAAGGTAAGTCTAATAATTCCCCCTGGGGAGAAGATAACCCCACTGCCACCCCGATGAATTGGAGTGATTTTTAGAAGGATTTTTTGGATAAATTTGGGGAAGACACCACAACAAGAGCATTAATGGTTGAACTATTCTCATTAGTAATGAGTCCAAAAGAAAGAGTTAAGGACTTTAACCAAAATTTTATCAAGGTCAAAATAAGTTCATAGCAAATACAAAAACGATGTAGTAAATTCAAATTGAAGTTTAAGGTAATGTCTTATCAAATCCTATTTCCATGTTCGTTAATGAGCTAGAAAGAATAAATTAGCTCATAATTTTGAGGAATCTAAAAAGGTTGAATTTGAGATGACATGATGTAAATAAACCCATGCCTCATTCACCAAAAAAAAAATATCTAGCCTAGGAAAACTATTATTTTTCCTAGACCTCAACAGAAACCAACCTCGGAGGGGAAAGAGAAATATTCAATTGAATTAGAAAACCTTCTATATATGATTAAGCATCTAGCCAATGAAATAATAGATATCAAAAGGAAATCTAGATAAGGCACTTCAACACAACGTCCACATAGGCCTTTCTTTCAGAGACCTAACATGCAACCAAAACCTCTTGAACCCCCTCCCACAAACCTAAACATTGACTTGGAAGCAGTAGCCATGGAAAATTTATGCAATTGTCACCAAGCAAACCATTCAGAGAAAACATGCCCTCAATGGAATAATGTCCTTAAATTAGTAGCCAATCATTTTCTAGATGAATGTATTCAAATAGAAGATTCAAGTGAAAATGAAGTTGGGGAAGTAGAAGTTGAATAAAAACTTGATGAGACAGCCAAGGTTCTCTAGGATATGTTTCTTGGTTCAAACCTTGTTGAAGAAGAGAAAACATCAAAGAAATTACATGTTCAGGGCAATTATAATCTGAGAAATAAGGGATATATCTCACAAAAAATACCTTCTAATCCTCACAGTTAAAGCAACAAGAAAAGTTGGATTATACCTCTTATTGCTAAGACTTCTTCTAATAATCAAAATGTTAACAAACACTCAATCAACTATCAAAATTCCATTGAGAAAATTTCATCTCAATGGAATAATGAAATATAACATAGTTGATGATGTCAAAAAAAAAAAAAAAAAATTCAAAATAAACATTTCCTTGATGTATGCAAGATTTCCCAATAAAGGAAATTGTTATTAAATCATTTCAAAGAAAATAATGAAACAATTTAAAAAATATAAAAAAAGAGTTCACATATCAAAGTTCATAAAGTTAACTTCGTTGATCAAGTTATCCACGGTCTAGTTTTTTATTAGGTCATATTTTTTGGGAAATTAAGGACTATACAACAACCTTTAAATCCTAGTTCATATCTTCTAGGAAATATGGACAACATAACAATCATTCAACCTTTAAATCTCAATCATGGAACCTTCAATCGCATATTTTTTAAGTGCCTTGTGCTAGGGACATGAAAATCATATTTTTCAAGTGCCTCGTGGTAGGGGCATGAAAATTTGTTACAATAACTTTGAAGGGAATTATGTGGTATGTCAAGTTTTAAGTGCCTCGTGTTAGGGGCATGAAAATTTGTTACAATAACTTTGAAGAGGGAATTATGTGGTATGTCAAAGGCTTGAGAGGGAGGGAATTGAGAAAACAAAAGTGCCTCTTCGTTACTATCTAGGCAAATGTTGTAAAGAGGAATACCTTGTAAAAATCCATGTGTAGATCTAGGTAAACATTGTAAAGGATAGCACCTTGCAAAAATCCCTTGAGAAGGGGAATTAAAAAACAAACGTATGAGAATTTCAATGGCACGAGAGAAATCAGAACAGATTTTAAAATCCCTTGGAAATGGGAATTGCTTAAAAAGCGTAAGAGAATTTGAAGGGCGTGTGAGAGAATTTAAAGGGCACGGCAAGAGCACGAGAGAATTGAAAAACAATAGCGAGATTCAAGAAAATAGAATTTTGAAGGAAGATATGGAGGAATGGAAATGAGATGAAACAGGAAAGACGCGACATCCCAAGGCTAAGAAAAAATATTAAGTGCCACATTTGTCGCTATCTACGAAACCCTTATCGAGGGAAATAATTTACAAAAATTGCTTCAAAATGTGCTCACCTGTGTTCTAGATAAGATCAAGGAATACGTAAACTTGATATGCGTTGACAGCTCATTCGTTTGTGCCATCCCCAAAATATGATCTCTGCCTATAGAAATTAGGTGACCAAAACCCGGCAACCATCTGAGCCAATGGGTAATAAGATGAACATACTTTAAAAGATTGTTCCATATCCCTAGAGGCTGAGTTCTGTTTGAAAGTGACAATACAACTATCATAAACCAATTTATGATATAGTCACAATACAACTATCATAAATTGGTTTCGTTCTGTCACTTTCAAATAGAACTCAGCTTCTGGGATATGGAACAATCTTTTAAAGTCTGTTCATCTTATTACCCAATGGCTCACTTGGTTGTCGGGTTCTGGTTACCTAATTTTTATAGGCAAAGATAATATTTTAGGGATGGGAGATAAAGCGATTTTTTCCGAAGATCTTATCGATCATCTTCATAAGAAAAAGATATTGGTTCTTGTCCAAGCTACGGTTCATCGGTCATCTCTCGATTATTATGGAAAATGGATCCGAAGCTCTGATTTGGAACTGAATGGTAATCTGGCGGAAGAATGGGATCATTACTAGATAGCACTTATTGGAGTTGGAATAAAGATTAGAGATACCCCAGACCAACTCATGTGGACTGGAGGTAACTCTTCTCGTACTCTCTCTGTTAAAAATGCTTATCTAGCATTTTTCTCTACTATTAATTTCCAGTTCCGATTAGTGGGATCTTCAGCGTAAAATCAAACTCTTCGCCTCGTTGGCCGCTGATCAAATTTTTTTAACTTGAGACATTTTACAGAAAAAGGGATGGGAAGGCCCAAGCATGTGTGTATTATGCAAAAGAAGCACTGAGGATATCAATCATCTTTTTATTGATTGTTTGTTTACAAAAAAGCTCTGGAATAGAATCAAACTATCCAAAATCATAAAAGGATAAGGGAAGTTAAAACTCTCTCAGAATGTTTTTATTTTTGGATTAAAGATAAATTCGTGTCTCCTACTCTTGCAGTGATTATTTGCTGGTGTATATGGACCGAAAGGAACAGGGCAATTTTCGAAAGTACAATCCCTTCAAATCAATCAGTGCTTATTAAGGTTTTGGCACTTTACAAGCAACAACCTTTGTCTCAAGTTTGCGTCCCCATCAGAGAATGTCTGGTCACACGTTCCAAAAAAATTTCTATCGCTTTTTTTTATGGCGCTGCTCATAGTGATAGGAAAGTCCGTGGCGCAGGGGGTGTTATTAAAACTGTTGATTCCTTGTTTATAGATGGTTTCTAAACTGCGGGGAAGGCACTAACACTAAGGCTGAGCTCATGGGTATATGGGCCACTCTCACTTTAGCCAGTCATCTTACCCTCCTAAAAATTCAAGCGATGGGTGATTCCAAGGTGATAATAGAGTGGCTCAATGATCATGGTCAACTACAGGGAAGTTCTATTGAAGGCTAGAAGATAAGAACTAAAGATCTTGTGAAAAAATTCCAGGCTATTAACTTCCACCATATCTACAGAGATTTCAACAAAGAGGCGGATAAGCTGTCTAAACAAGCTCTCCTAGAGCACGAAGGAAAGATTACTTATTATCAATGGGAGTCTGGAGGGGCGGGACCTTTGAAACACATGGCTATGTTCTAATACTCTATATTATAAAGATAGTTTTGCTCTGGTCTGCGATATATAGAAGTGATCATTTCCGTCTTATGTATGTTGTACCTTCTTTGGAAGTGTTTTTTGACTTTTTGTCTCCTTTTGGCGCTGTATGAACTTTGAGAGTCTCTACCTATTCTCAAGCTTATTATCAGTCAAGTTAACACTGGGCTTGGACTTTGGATGATATTATGTAAAAAAAATTATATCATAATATAATTTTGAGCTAATTTTCTATTGAAAAAAAGAAAAAGAAATAATCAGGTATTATAAACTTTAGAAAATATTATAGACTTTAGAAAACGCAACTCAACAACGTAGTAAGGATTGGACGTTGATGGGCCAATCACTCTTCCAAAGGTTTTAAAGATTTTGAAGTTAATATTTAATCAAAGACACTCAAAACTCAACAACGTTTCTTAAAATTTGCACTAGTAAACAAGGTACCCTATCAATTTCCAAGGTATAAATCGCCCCCAGAAACAGCTTGCAACCATGATCAAAATTAGTCAAAATTATCTAAAAAAAAAAAAATATGCAGTTATTTGTTTGTTTAACCTTTTACATTTTGGCTTGTTTGTTTAAAGGTTTTACATTTTGGTTTTTTCACAATTTTCTATTGTTTAAATTGTATTTCTGAATGCATAAATAGATTCAAGGTACTGAAAAAAAAAATTAGGCAGTATAATTATACAAATTTAGCCACTTAAATCTGCAAATCTAACAATTTATAGCCCAAACAAATTACACAGAAAATATCCTAAAAAGGAACCAAAACTTAGCCACTCAAATCTGCAGATCCAACAATTTATGGATCAAACAAAATTAAACAGAAAATATTCCTGTGAAAAAGTCATTTTCAAAACTTAAACATTTAGACTACTGCATACTACATTTTTCATGGACAAGTCAGAACCATGAGCCTCAAAGTGTACAATTGCTTTCCGTGCAAAAATAGCTTGCAACTAACCAAGGCCAAAATTATCCACATAAAGGTTGTGTACAATTGATTTCCATGCAAAAATTGTTTGCAACTAACCAAGGCCAAAATTATACACAGATAGAAATTTTAAAACGTTTAAACTACTGCATTTTCATTTTTCAACCAAGGCCAAAATTATCCACAATTTAAAACGTTTAAACTACTGCATTTTCATTTTCCAACCAAGGCCAAAATTATCCACAGATAGAAATTTTAAAACGTTTAAACTACTGCGTTTTCATTTTTCAACCAAGGCCAAAATTATCCACAATTTTAAAACGTTTAAACTACTGCATTTTCATTTTTCAACCAAGGCCAAAATTATCCACAATTTTAAAACGTTTAAACTACTGCATTTTCATTTTCCAACCAAGGCCAAAATTATCCACAGATAGAAATTTTAAAACGTTTAAATTACTGCGTTTTCCAAAAAATTTAAAACGTTTAGACTACTGCGTTTTCCAAAAATTTTAAAACGTTTAGACTACTGCGTTTTCATTTTCCAACCAAGTGACCAAAATTATCCACATATAGAAATTTTAGAACGTTTAAACTATTGCATTTTCCGAACTTCAAGGTGTACAATTGATTTCCGTGCAAAAATAGCTTGCAACTAACCAAGGCCAAAATTATCCACAGACAGAAATTTTCCATGGGAAGGTTAGAACCATGAACTTCAAGGTGTACAATTAATTTCCGTGCAAAAATAGCTTGCAACTAACCAAGGCCAAAATTATCCACAGACAGAAATTTCATGGTTTTAATCTGTCCATTCTGTCACTTCATGGTTCCCATTTGGGATACATAGCAGAATTTTGGTTTAGTGGATAATGTTGTACTATTTTTAATTAGACAGAAATTTCTTTAATTAGACAGAAATTTCATGGTTCTAAACTGTCACTTCATGGTTACTATTTGGGATACATAGTACAATTTTGGTTTACTGGATAATGTTTTACTATTTTTAATTTGGTGTTGTCCAGTTGTCTTAGGAAATGGTTTTTTTCACGGGAATCTGGTGATATAAATTTATAGGAATCATTATTTTTTTTGGTTCAAAATCCATTTTTGAATGTAGAAATGGATTCAACTGAAAAACCTCTAAATTTTTAGGACACTCAGATTATACAGAAATAATCACTCAAATCTAACAATCTAACAATTTCTCACCAGATTTCGGATAAATATAGCAAAAAAAAATCTTCAATTATTTAGTAAAACATTTAACCTACCACTTTTTAATTCTAATAATAAAATAGTTTTACCAAGTTCAGTACAAGTTTATCAAAGTTACAGTAAATATTTATTTGCTAGGCTCCTAACAACTTTTTATTAATGTTGTCTTTTTATTAATCAACAACATGAAGCAAAAAACGTTTTGTCACTATTTGGGATACATAGCACAATTTTGGTTAAACTTACAGTAAATATTTATTTGCTAGGCTCCTAACAACTTTTTATTAATGTTGGTCTTTTTATTAATCAACAACATGAAGCAAAAACGTTTTGTCACTATTTGGGATACATAGCACAATTTTGGTTCACTGGATAATGTTTTACTATTTTTAATTTGGTGTTGTCCAATTGTTTTTAGGATACATAGCACAATTTTGGTTCACTGGATAATATTTTACTATTTTTAATTTGGTGTTGTCCAATTGTTTTAGTAAATGGTTTTTTTCGCAGGAATTTGGTGATATAAATTTACAGGAATTACTATTTTTTTTTTATTCAAAATCCATTTTTGAATGTAGAAATGGATTCAGCTAAAAAAAACCTATAAACCTTTAAGACACTCAGATTATACAGAAATAATCACTCAAATCTAAGAATCTAACAATTTCTCACCAGATTTCGGGTAAATGTAGCAAAAAAAAAATCTTCATTTATTTAGTAAATAAAACATTTATCCTACCGCTTTTTAATTCTAATAATAAAATAGTTTTACCAAGTTCAGTACAAGTTTATCAAAGTTACAGTAAATATTTATTTGCTAGGCTCCTAACAACTTTTTATTAATCAACAACATGAAGCAAAAACGTTTTGTCCTCACGAATGCTTTTGCTTCAATATTTATTTGCTAGGCTCCTGGCAACTTTTTATCAATCAACCTCAACGCGAACGTTTTGACCACGCAAATCGAGAAACGAGAGGATTAAAAAGGCCCATATAAGGTTTTTATCAATCAAACTCGACACGAACGTTTTGACCACGCAATTCGAGAAACGAGAGGATTCAGAAGGCCCATATAAGGTCTGGGCACACCATTTCCCAACTTTGAAGTCCCAACTAAACAAACCGAAGGCCAAGTCTTTCTAAAATGCTAAAGACTCGTCGGTAAATGAATTTCTTTTGAAAAAAAGTTACAGGATGTGACTGATTTGACGCTTCAAAGTTCAAACAACGAGAACAATTTCTCCATACAGATCTAGCTGTCATAAATAGGAAAGCGAGATGCAGTAACTTTAGGGTTTAAAAGGAAACATTGATCTGAATAATTCACGTGCAACGTAATTTTCTTAGAATCATGCCAATTTCACAGGTTACGAAATGCAAACTCATAAATCTTGAAGCTCCGATCTAAAGCACAATAAAGTATGTATTTCTCACGTATATCTGATATATATGTCGGATACCAATTAACTTCGCAGAAATCCAGATTTCATTCTAGCCATTCCAACAGAGCTCGGAGCTAGTACTCCAGTGTATGATAGCATTTATACAGCTTTGAATCAGAGGTAAACTTAAAGGCGGTACAGAATACTTGCATTTATTGCAATAGATTGTCTTGGATGTTTACAAAAGAAATTGGATAAGTCAACGGATTTATTATTTCCTATCTAAATATTTAACGAGAATTTCTCAAGGGGTGGCCACATTTTCTTTTGCTAATGGAGCAATTTCATCTCCCTCTTCGCCAGGCTCACCCCCTGCAACTTGCAGACTCAGCAAAACATTCTCCCACTGCCGGGCTGGGCCCTGCTTTCAATATAATAAGCATAAATGAGATAAGCGCTATAAATAAATAGAAGTCATGACAACATCTCACTGTTTATTAGGCTTAAAATGATTGGCATAATAGGAGTACAAAGTAATATTGGCAAGAGTATGCAAACAACCCATTCTACACATTACATAATAATTTATAAACCGTCCACATGTGATGCTCAATTTAGATGCAGCTAATAACAAGTTTTGACATGGAGATCTTCAATGCATGGATATTTTCTGCCCAATAACAAGAAAGACTAAACATGCCCGGTAAAGCAAGAAGCACGAGTCCCAAAGGCAAGAGGGAGAGAATATAAACCAAAGAAGTTCAAATTTCGGTGTGATGGATTACCTTCCATGAAAAATCTTGGTCCATGCAGTTTTGCACAATAGTTGCGTAAGCAGGTGTGCCATACACTTCAAGAGCTCTTTTGACGGTTGTCGCAAGGGCAGTGACATCATCAGGATCTACTTCTTCGCACTGCAGAATACCATTAGTCAATTCCTATTGAACGATGTGCTCATTCTCCCATTTATTAATGATGTTATGAAAAAGTTTTTATAGCTATTTCAAAGGGAAAATAAATGATCAGACACTGTAGATTTTTCTGCGAATGGTACATTTTTTGAGCACTTACATCAACATGAAAATCACCCATTTGGAACCCTGTTTTTCCCTCTTGCACTGTATCCACCAATCCCCCTGTAGATGAAACTATGGGTACCTGTGCATTAAACGTTCAAAGAGAGATATTAACAAGAAAAATATTACATATGTTCATATCAGAAAAAAAAAATCTTCCATCAGCTCATCCATACAGAGCCCTCCGTGCTTGCTTGCATACATCTTGTGTAAAATTATTCAAGAGTAAATCTTATATTTTGCATCAGGCCGTGCCTTAGTGGTCAGGACAAGGACAAGGGGCCATCATGCAAACACTCCAGGTTCAAACCTGGGCTGTGAAGGGGCTTGTGTGTGTGAGGGAAGGTGTTTGACCTCCAGGAATTGGTTTCCCCATATAAACCTAGGCTCTAGGCTTGTGTGTAAGGGGGCTTGTGTTTGACCTCCAGGAATTAGTTTCCCCGAGGTCTTTATATGGGAATGGGATGTGGTTATCCAGTTAATAAACATACTGTATCATGGGAGTATTTGCCACTTCAATGTACTATTAATCTGCATCTGCAATACATTAGATGGATATATGTGTATATATAAATCATACCTGGCTATTGTGTCAGTGCTGATCACTTAGCAACAGAGGATTTATGAAAATGTTATTCCAGTAAGACAAGATTATATGGACCCGTGAATTGTCCAACAAAACTACATGCATAGAGGATAAACATCTTCCACTTGAATGAATGGTAAACAAATGAGAAATTTTGGCTGATCTCCTTGTGCAATGTTTCTTTATCAATGATAACTGATGGATAAACTAACTCTGGAATTTGGTATGCGGGATATCAGTAGGCCAAAAACTGTC
This sequence comes from Picea sitchensis, assembly GCA_010110895.2. Taxonomy (NCBI): domain Eukaryota; kingdom Viridiplantae; phylum Streptophyta; class Pinopsida; order Pinales; family Pinaceae; genus Picea; species Picea sitchensis. Next base: position 278,675 of record SNQJ01S0001215.1, read on the forward strand.
ACTAGAGACAAGATCTCCGTTTTTAGGGCTGATGCCCAGTGCCCACCTTTTTACCAAGAACGATGAGAACGAAGGACCATCAAGATATTGTTATGATGGATATTAAGTTGACATGGCTGAAAGAAATATGCTGGTACAGCACTAACACCAGTGTATCTAGAGAGTAAATCCTTTCCATATCAACATATCATTTTTGAAATAATATAGGATAGTTGTTAGTGATAAGATGCTGCCCATGGTCCCTTTGCTCCAAGAAAAGTGGCAGAACTCAGAAATGCGAGAAAGATAAAGGCAAGGGTTTTCTTTTCATACCGTGCCATAGCGCATGGCGTGTAATTGGATGAGACCGCAAGGCTCAAATCTGCTAGGAACCAACATGAAATCAGCTCCAGCTGTTATCATATGAGCAAGTGGCACGTTGAACTTTGCTACTGCCCTAACGTTGTCCGGATATTTCTCTTCAATCTCTTCCAGCTGCTTCTCCAAGTATTTTTTACCGGTGCCCTGGACCACAGAAATAAGTGACAACAAATTTGTAATAATGAGTGGCAAGTGCAACGCAATAAAACTACTGCAAATGCACTACTAATAGCGACGGAAACAATGGGGAAATTGATATTGAGTAAGCCAAGTGTCCAATGGCCAAGTGCATCAGTCCATGGCATTATATCCTCTGTGCGGAATGTGTGTTATAGTATCAACAGTTGACTTGAAGATAAACCCTGGCACATCATATCTAGAGTCTAGTAATTGTTCTGCCACAATTGACCTGAATTTGCAAATACACCACTCTGCATCTCTAATTAGTGACGATACGGCAAATTATAGAATGCCGAACTTACTAGGATAATTAACTGCACGTTTTCATCTGCAATTAGAGGGATAGCTTCAGCAAGAATATCTGAGCCTTTCTGCTCTTCCAGTCTTCCAATAAATCCTATAACAGGAATATCTGGATCCACGGCCAGCCCAACTTCGGCTTGTAGTGTTTCCTTCAGACTAGGCTTTGCGTCCAGAACCTGCAGTAGCCCACGTCTGTTTAATAGATTTTATATTAGATAATAGTGAGGTTATAATACAATTGTAAGCATTCAAAGACCTCTTGACCCGTGAAAAAATCATGGTGGAACAAATTTATAAATGAAAAAGGCAAAAGGGCATTAGATTTAGATTTTCATGTTTTCGTACAGTCGTTGCATCATAGTTCACTTCAAGATATTTGTCTGTTGAAGGGTCCCACTCTTGGATATCCATTCCATTCACAATTCCTGTAATGCCAACTTTACGAACAATAGATTCCAATTCCACTCCCTTGTCCTCTCCAGAAACAAGCTCCTTCGCATAATATGGACTCACTGTAAAAACCCTATCAGATTCTAGTATTCCAGCTTTCATCCAATTAATTTTCCTTCCTTTCACTGGTTTGGCATACCTGCACAAATTAACAGCTTTTGAGATATCTGATCATTCGAAACAATTCACCTTTAAAACATTATAGCACAGATGGATGAGTAGGTGATGAAAATAGTTTACCCATCTATGAAATCAAATGAACTCTTGAACTCATCAGGGAGATTAAGAAGCGAGAAGTCTGAGAAAGAAAATCTGCCTTGATAGGCTATATTGTGTATGCAATATGCAACCTGAATTCATAAATTTTATCCGATTTCAGTGTAAAATCCTCCAAAAGTAAGCTTTATACTGTTCAATTCTACATATAGTGAATGAGATTGCAAGAGAGATAGAATTGTAAAATACATACCTTGGCATTTGTGAAAGAACCTGCAGGCTTGTAGATACTCTTCAAGTAACAAGGAAGAAGAGCCGTATGCCAATCATTGGCAATGAAGACAACATCCTCCCCTGTACAGTTATAAATATTTTGATAGAATCATGAAACTATCATAAGTGAAATCTCCAAGAAATTGCCCAATAAGAAGACAAATTGGTTTTTATAGACGACATATTAGAGAACCTACCATAAGGTCCACTAAAGTGTTCGCTGCTGGAGAGATTAAGAATCCTTGGAGCTTCAATAGCTGCCTGCAAAATTAACATCCAAATAAAGTTAAATATTTTTTTCAAAAGGACACTGCTACGTGACAAATTTTAGAATGAAAATTCACTATTTTGAATGGTACCACCAAATTAACCATGATCAGAAGAAGCATGGATCCGTGGAAATGGTGCCCTCTAAAATATCAGTTGGTTTTTTCTTTGCTATCGACAGTGTTTTACTACTATGATAGAGCATTCTTTAATAATGTGAAAACATCTTATGTTCATGAAGGAACCAAAATGTTTAAAAATGGCAAAACAAAGGTACTTATGCTTACAGATATAACTATTTACAGTTTTCCTACATATTTGTTCGCAAGCATATAGCAAGGCTGAAATCTGAAAACAAAACAAGTACTGATCTATTTAAGGTGCATGATGAACAGCATAGTTCATGAGCAGCATCAGTTGTGATAGGGTAAATTAAACCTCAAAGACAGCACAAAGAGACTTTGCAAGAAACTGAAATTTTAGTTTTAGTTCACTTCAAAGTTCTTTACACAAGAATCACAATATGCTCACGGTGGAAGCTAAAAGCTATAACCTCATTACAGGGATTTTACTACCATCTATTGTTGTGTTCCTTATGAGCCAAAATATGGAATTCTAAAGGACAATTGAAAAGCACAGTTGGACATGTTTCATGAGACATCAAGTTTTAGTTCTTCAATAGCTTTACATAACACATCTCGCATTTGTTATGGGAAGCGAGAGCAAAGTGCATACTCAAGATGCTGAATGTTGCATGTATTATACTTTAGAAAAACTCAGAACATTCGAATGAAATTAGCAGTCATTCATGGCAACAGAGTTCCTGTTCCCCATCCATGCTGTGTTAGCCAAAAGCTGAAGTTAACCCCAGATGATCTTATTAACTAGAGTAAAAATAGTGTGAACCCTTGTCAAATAATTAACTTGGCATAGTAGCTAATGTATGTGAATCATCATACTATATAAGATCATATGTGCAGCCTTGGGCCGATTTCAGTGCACTGCTGGCCCTTGCAGACCTGCAGGACCCACATGCCCTTAGTCAATTCTGCGGGACCTGCAGTGCCTTCAGTAAGTTGATTGCTCAGGTGCCCCCACATATTTTATAGTAAATAGTATAGATCATTAGACATCAACAAACATAACTATGAAAGAACCCATTTGAGCTATTTGCAAAAAATTCTGCTCTTAACAATAATCATGATATTTTGCTTGCATGTGTATTGATTTTCCTGGTAAATATGCTAAAAACACAACATTCAGCACACGCTATATAATAGAATAAAGATTTAAACATACAGCTAACAGGGTGGAAAAAAAGGATAGATACTAAGATGGAAAGAAGGTCATGACTATACCTGACATAAGAGGCTAAAACGGAGTTCATTGTCTTTGTAGTCCACTCCTGTTTCAGGGCCATAAATCTTTCCGCCTGTTTTTCCCCAAACCTGAAAATGCCAATACAGTGGGAATTTCAACTGAAAATCTGTGCAGGCATCATTGCATAAATTGATTCAACTAAAGTTCAACTTATCCACTCAATGGGTTTGCACTGTATAGATTTAGAAAGTAGTTCAATAAATTGAGTAGCAACCTTTTCAAGGAACCATGGATGATCTACAAAAATGCGATCTACTCCCCTCTTGTAAATATGGAAGAATCGCACACTTTCAGTTTTATCCCCCACTTTTATCTGTAATATCAATCAACCCCAACTTATCAAACCTTATCCAACTTCATCATCAACTAAAAAGTAGTCAGCATTCTCCAACAGCACGGACATCAATAAAAGGTGAATTTTTTCCAACCAAACAATGAAAACATTTAGATCAAGATGGAATTCCATACATCAATCGATACGCCAGTATCCCATGAGTCCTTATACTGATCATAACGTGGGGAGACTGTCATAACCCGATGACCACGTGCCTGCAACAAGACAAAGTATTTTTAATAGTACATAACAAACATCATCATCCCAGGGCTTCAGTCGTTCCCTGGCCAAGTTATTCGAGAATGATTCCACATGTGTGACACAGCAGCGAATTATCTTGCTTTGTATAAAGAGTTATATGTTTCACTCATAGCACTAGGAATAAATAATCCTTACTGGAAACTTAGAATGACTCTAAAGTTCAAGGACAAGAAAATAAGAAGTTTCATAAAAAGCCAACTTCATAAGAAATTCTAATTGTTAATGAGGCTTACCGCCAGCGCAGGTGGCAATCCTCCTAGAACATCACCAAGACCTCCAGTTTTACTCCAGGGGGCCACTTCAGCTGATACAAAAACCAGATTCATCCCACCGCTACAAGTGACCACTCCCTTTGGACCCTTCGGACCAACACTAAGTGCTTTCCTCAACACTTGCTTAAAATTTGCCTCTGCATGGCTCTGAAGCTGTCCCAAGTTTGTGCTTCTAGTGGACCGCAGGCCCTGGTAGTAGGCAATTTGACCTGGTGAGCAAGTAGCATTACTGCTTCCTCTATTCTTCGAGGGCAATGCAGTCCCTGAAGATCGACTTCTGGCAGAATTAGCAATGCCAGGCTGGCACGCTACAAAGTGCTGAGCTGCAGCAGCGGCCATTTTATATATTTGCTCTCCAAGAAGAAGACACTATAATCCTACGCCTGAAAAAAAATGGTCACAACTTCTGTTAAGATTGACACAAGACAACTGAATTTGCAGACATTTTACCATTGTCTCTGTAGCATGTTTTCTGAGAATTACTTGCTCTCCAAGAAGAAGACACTATAATCCTACGCCTGAAAAAAAATCGTCACAACTTCTGTTGAGATTGACACATGACAACTGAATTTGCAGACATTTTACCATTGCCTCTGTAGCATGTTTTCTTAGAATTCCTTTATTAGTTTGCTTTTACAGGTGCTACAAAATTATTCAAACATAACACTCGTAAGAAATATCATGATGGCAAAATATGGACGTTTTTGTAACTTAGTCTACAGTATCATGAGTCAGTACTGGGATTTCAATAAAAATGCTCCATAATACTGTATCACTTCCTGCCTATAAACAAAGCAGGCGTCGTTTCAGTCGCAGTTAGGAAAAACACATCTTTCTACACTTCAAGCAATGGCTCTGTGTTCAGTATAACTCAGAATTCCTAATTTCTCACAAAACTGCGCTCTGATGATATTGAGAGGGTACCACAGCTTCAGACGGTAGAGATAGGGTAAGGTATAACTCAATCAAGTTGCACAGCATGGAATTGTTGTTAACAATTCTATATAGAGTAGATAAAGAAATACAAATATTGAAAAGATTTTCTTTGGTATATTTAACTACATAATTAGATCATCAAATGTACCAATGCAATAAAACGATTGTCTTTGGTATATTTAACTACAGAATTAGATCATCAAATGTACCAACGCAATAATACAAACAAGCAGATAGCACTGTCTGAAAACCTGACCTTAAAATCTTCAAAATTTTCAGGTCCTCCTAAGACCTCGGCACCAGCAGGTTAAATATTAGCTTAAAATCACCTAATAGCCAAATTTACTGACCAGATTAGCTCCCGATCCTAAAATTTCCTCGCGACCACTTCAAACTCCGCATCTAAGTTTCCAAGAGGGCGTATCGGAGTGGCTAAAACATTAGAAAGAAGAATTGGTCCCAATCCTGCCTGAGGCTTTAAAAAATCAAAAATAATTTGCGTGGAAGAGCACGGAATTATGTAAAAATCTTCCTCCCGTGAATAATCTTAAAACCTCAGTTACTTTATCACTAACTGGCTAAAATCCTCGGCACTTCAAGTTGCGAGAAAAATAGAAAGCAAAAAAGATCTTAGTCATAAAGAACTCTTTCACTTGTGCACGGCCGCCTGAGGCTCCAGAATATAAACACAAACACACACCTTAATAAAAATAACCACGGCTTCATACAAATAATACTAAAGAACTGTTCGCTTCAAGAGAAAATGTTACAAACGGTTTTAATTTCAGATCAAATTTACTTACAGATTCGATTCTTGAACTTCAAAGAGCTATTAGCTTCAAGAATCTGCTCACATTCGGCAGCTATTATCACTATTTAAATAAAACCTCTAAGCACTACACTCTTTAAAAGCCAGAAAATTTCAGTAAGCTTACTTCAGAAACTGATACCTCGCACTCAACGGTGCCGGAGGTTGAGACACTTAAGCTTCTCAAAATAGCAGAGTCCGTTGTAGTCAGTCCGTTGTAGTCCGAAACTAAGTTTCCGAGGACGCCTACTTATGCTCAGAAGCCACCAGCATGGCCAAATTTGCCTCGTGGAGGTTACGATATCTGACAAAATTCCAATTCCTGTGGACATACGCTTGCCAGCTGGATCGGGGATCTGGGCTGCGAATAGTATTATTATTTTGCAGGTGAGCGGAGCGGGTTGGACCCGCCGCCGTAGAATAGACGGTCCGCACTTGGCGACGAGAAACAAATGGCGAACGGCAAGGTTGCCACAGCCAAAATATATTTGTCTTTCTAGCGATGGATCACGATGAAAAAGCTGAGAGTCACAGTCTACATCGATTAAGGCGCGCCGAGTGCTCACACGGAGGTGATAATCTCGTTTACTGGAAACCGATTACGAGATATTATGCGTAATGAAATGTGGCAGCAATTTCGAGGACATGACAGGTGGGCCCAGGATAAGGACTTCCCACATAGTCTAGGACGTTGAAAAATGTGTTATGTTGTAACATGGGGCCTTGCTCTACTTATGTGATTTGTGAATTATTTGCATAGGGCCACAGCATATTGGAATTTGGATCGAATCAGATTTGATCTGGGGATCATTAATCAGTCTCATCATTTTACATATACAAAAGCTGCGATGAATCAAATGAGAATTATTCGAGTGCAAAGGTGTGACGAAGCCATAGATAGGAAAAGACGAATGAAGACAAGGAAATCAAATAGTACAAAGGACTAATTTCGTAAAAGTAAGAGCATTAGCCGACTATATAGAAAAGTAATATGAAAGATATTTATTTTTCCCATGGCGCAAGGCCCCACAAATAGAGGTTATTTTTTATTGATTTTGTGCTGAAAAGTCGGCATTTCTTTCTTAGATGATTTTTTTAAAAGTACAGTTCAAAATATCGTCAATCAAATTTATATTTAAATATCAAATTTATATATTTAAAGCATAAATTCATTTATATAATATTAATAATTGTTTTTTACGGTGAAAATTGTGATTAAAATGATTGTACGGTTAGAATGCAATTTGCATTTCGTGGAGTCGATTAAGGGTGATGCTTGTTCGTTGAATTTTAAAACATCTAAGATATTTTTTTATGTTCTTTTACAAATAATTTAACTTACTTCATAGGGACAAGATTTAAGTTCTATTGTATTTTGTATAATAAATAATTTATAATAAACCATACATCTCTCGAGGGTATATTATTTTTATAATTATAGAATATAGCTTATAGCATTAAAGTATCTAATTAATATTGGTTATTTTTTTTCTATTTAAAAATTGAATGGAAATTATATTTATAAGAGTATAATATACACATAATTAAAATTACTTAAAAGTAATGTATATTTAATTTTTGTTCTCAATCCTACATGTAATGTCTCTCTATACTTACTCACAAAACTTGGTTTTATAATTTAAGTTGATTTAAGAATAATATTAATATTTAAAAAAAAAAATCTCGAATAGGGTGCAAGATGGGGTGGCGGAGGCCAGGCACGTGGTCGGCGAACCCAACCCATCATCGTGCATGTGAAGACAGGGGTTGTAAGCATTTGAGTTGTCTTGTCGTGAGCTGGCATGGAATGAAGAAGCTAGGTGGCAAGGGTACGACAAAGTCTAGCCTGGTCAATTCCATGAATGTTAAGTGATTCAAGTGTGAGGTGAGGTACATGGCGGAGGAGCAGGAGTTTTATGGAATAGTCAGAGGAATTATTCCTAAACGTACTAAAGCAAGGTGGGCGCATCATTCTGAGAGGTGGTGGATAGAGATGGAGCTAGGTAGGATGGACAGAGTTTGGGTCGTTATGAACAAGCCTCTCGAGAGAGGAATTTGGAGCGACATGGATGGCTAGAAGCATTGGAGCGACCGTGGTGGAATCTTGATGAGGGAGCTTCGACGAGACTTAAAGGTGTGGTGCTCGCAGTGGGTGGTGTTATGTTTGTCTCTTAATTCATCCTATCAACGCGGAGGAGACTTCCTTGGGTGAAGAATTGGCAATGATTGTTGGTTGAGAGGGTTGATAGTCATGGCTTGGGGTTCAAGGAAGGGACGAAGGGGCTCAAAGAAAGGCGGGTGAGGGGGGGATTATTCGGGCTCTTCCTCGCAGTCGTTGAAGGTGGGAACCAAGGCAGAGTATGAGGCATCCTTGATGAGTGTCAGTTCGAGGATAAAGTCTTAGATAAGGCCAAGGAGGCAGTCGAGGCGGTAGAGGCAACGGTGGTGGCTAAGATGGAGAAGACCTCTAATGCCTAGATCCTGGAGGAGGCCCAGGAGTGGGTTGAGGACCCCATACACTCATGAACCAAAGACACAAAGCACTTTCGATTGGTTGAAACCTATTGGTTTGTGAAAACTCTGATTACATAAACACTGGTAAATGTGAAAGCAGAGTAACAGGACATCCTCTACTCCCTTCGCATCTTTGAAGGGAAGTTCGAGGTTGTATGTGGGGTAGTCTTTGGGGTTAAAATTACAGTCAAGAAAGCTCCAGAGGAAGGGGGAAAAGGAAAAAGGGAGAGGGGATCGACTAGCTTAGAAGGGAGAGGGGACTGACTAGTGTAGTTGGAACTAAGGAAAACTTGATTGAGGTTGACCCGGATATTTAGCAAATGTAGAAGGCCTGCGAGGATTCTAAAGACGTTGAATTAATACTGGAAGTGGACATAGAGAAAACTTCGCGTTCTCCAAGCGTTGGTTGACTATTGTGATCTTTATTTAGTATTTTTATTAGTCCTATGGATAGATATACTTTAGTTGGTTAGAAAAACAACTTTGAGACATATCATATTTTTAATGGAAAAATATGGTGGGGTGATGCAAACCCCCACCACTCTTGGGGTTCGCGCGACCTCTCAGTCTAGGATCGTTCACTTAAGGGAGATGAATTAGCTCTCCAGCTCTTGTCGAACCCTCGAAATACTCTACCACAAACCTTTTTTCTTTTCCCTATGCGCAAATTTGCGTTTGTGAGGGTCTTATCATGTCAGCGGAGAAATACACGTGACCTCGGGCCAAAACTGTGGGCTAATCTCTTTAACCAATAGGAACTTTGACACTTCGGAGCTCAGGCTTCGGGAGTTCTAACTACAACACACAACAATCCTCCTAAACGTTGAATTCGTGAATTGATCCAGGTGGATATTGGTGGCCACCCACCTATTCCACTTGGCCCCCCACCAGTGCTTCTTTCAGTTTTTTAGTTTTCGCACAGTTTACTATTTTTAGCAGGTTTTTTCGGGTCCTGAACTTTTGGAGCCATTTTGAGGCCCTAAATGACGTCTTTTGGGGTATGTTGCAAAATTTGTCACAAATTTTGTCAAAATTGTTGTAGTCCTCGGACAAATCTTTCCAATGGGCTATCATACACCTAAAACGGAGATCGTATGTAAAAGTTACGACCCCGGGAAGTTGATGTACCAACTTACCCAAACGGGGCCCACATGACTTTTGGCGCTTCATCTCCCAGGGTTAGGTTTTTGGATGTCTAGGACTTTTGGCATTCCCGTTTA
>SNQJ01S0001216.1:6106-33904 GCA_010110895.2 Picea sitchensis
ATCTATTATACATTCACAACATAACTTGAATTGGTATACATGTACTGAACTTACCCATTTTAATTTTCATGTTTAAATAATCAAATAACTATCTTTGTCATGAGCATATATCATGTAACATACAAATAGGTCTAGAGGTACACTTCTCAATGTATAAAAAAGTCTAACTGACTCCAAACAAATGCTAAACTTTGAATTATTAAGATTAGTAAACAATAATGTTCTAACTACCTAAGGTCTAAATATGGGGCGTTACATCTCCGCTCTTTTGATGATCATAATTTGTCACCCACAATATGATGCCTCGCCTTAACCAGAGGAACATGCAACATAGAAAACACTTTAACCATATGTCATAATTAGTAGTCAACACAATTAAGAATTTAACACCTTTTAACAAGAGAAAATAACAACAAAGCTCCTTATACGCGTCTTTTAGAATTTTTTCAGCTTTTAATACTTGAATCTTGTAATAATGTATTATTTATGTATAATGTAAAAGAAAAATAGAAATGAGAGTGGCTACTCCATGTTTTTAAAAGTTGAAGTAAAATTGGATACATCTAGGTGTTAATAACTATTAACAATGTCACAAGTGTAAATTGAAGTCTTCAAAAGTCTTTTGAAATAATTTGATAAAGAAAAATTGTGGTATATTAGTATTGTCAATTACACTCCAAAGTATGATTGAATTAGAATATACTTATTCTTCTAGACTTTTAAGTAAGAAATTGTCAAAGTTATTTAATATCACCTCATTAATTTTAACCTAAACGATAATAGTATTATATATTTATGATCAGATAAATAATGTTGTTATACTCAAATTTGGACAAAGAACTTTTGAAAATAAAATTAATTTTCATACTCTTATATGTATCATTTACATTAGCATTTACACTATGAAGTAAACAAAACCCAACTAAATCTAATATAAACATACAACTAAAGATGTAATAAAGATCCCCGGATGGGGTGTTAGTGGGTGCCACCTGGCGCATGCAGGAGACCGACATTTTCCAACGGGGCACAGAGCCATGTGACGGGCTCGTCCCTCTATCCACCACCTTCCTGCAGTATTAATGCACTCTTATGGCAATGGGAAAGGCTGTTATTACACTTGGCCTCGGCATTTTGTTATGGCGTTGGTGTTAGTCTTCGTTCATTGTTTTTGCTGGTGGCTGGATGGGCTTTCCCCCTCGCTACCATGGTTGTTGTATGAATGCGCCCACTGGTCCCCGGTGGCTCCTTACTTCGCCCAACCCTGTGACCTCTGTTGCGTAGAATCGATGCCTAAGCACAAGCGGCATTTGCAAGGGAAACCACGACGGGGTTCTCCCTGGAGACCTAAGCGACCATCATTTTTCTCGCTTGCTATGCCTCCCTCTGGTCCATCCTTTCACCTCCAGGAGGCGCAGCCCAGCATTACCCCTCCCGCTCCACCGACAGCAAGCATCAATTGCCTGGAAGTTATACCTCGGCCGCCATGCTCATCTTTGCATCTCCTCCTCACTCCACCTGGGAATGAACCGCCCCATCCTCAACACTCGACTTTCCCACGAGTCTTAGAAGAAGAGCCACCACCCTCAACGCGTAAGCTTGGGAGTTTTGGGTGCCCCTCCTTTGACGTCACCGCTGGCGAGCAGGTAAAATACAATTTGGCCATCCTCTACAACCTCGTATTTGAACTTCACTAAGGGGTCGAGGACCTGCAATTCTGGCTACAACTTACAAATGACAAGGTGGCGCTCTTCCTTCAGCTCCTCTCCTCGATGCATGAGACCTTCCTCTCGACCTCGGAAGGAGCAACCTCTAGGCAGGAACCAGAAGCAGACACCACCGAAGGAGAAGTCAAGGTGCGCGTGACTTCGAAGCAGGGACTCGGGGCAGCTACCACGACTGAAGATGTGGTCATGCAGTGTGTAGCAGAGTTGGATTTGGAACGAGCTGGAAGCGCAACCATGGCTGAGAAGGAACCCACAAGGCACGACCTCGGAATTGAGACCAAGGAGGAGGTTGAGGTGCAGTGGGGGGACGGGACAACAATTGTCGAAGATGAACCATGGACAGGAGATCTCAACGCCACCTGGCTAGGTTACATGTCAGGGGTCTAGGCTCTGGTTGTTTAGAAGTCATGTCAGTTGTTGTTGTTTTTTATGGATGTCCACTTTGTCTTAGACTTTACTCTTTATGGTTTATTACTAAGCTAAGGTTGACTAAGTTGTTGACTGGGTTGGTTTCCCCTCTGTTGGGGCAGCCCAGTAATTTCAGCAGATCTATCACTGTATTTTGGAGCTCTTTTTTGCCTCTGGCAGGACCTTAATATATTAAACTTCTTACTTACAAAAAAAAAAGATGTAATAAAGATAGATGTAAATTAGGTCCATAAAATATATTTTTTAACTTTTCTAGATTAAAAAATAAAGTTAAATGTAAATATTTAGATTATTAAAAAAATTAAAATTATGTAAATTTTAATATTACTAAAAAAAATTAAATATTAGATTTATGAAATATATAAAAATTAATCAAAACATAATGATTATTTAAGAAAAACAAAAGAAATGGTCTTTTCTTCTTAAATTTTAAAAAATATGAACTTAAGTGCATGAAATTGATAAAAAAGAATAATTTTTTTTTTAAATGACATTAGATATATAAAATTGTGTGAAAATACTATAACAAATTATTACAAATTACTAAAATAAAATAATTCATATATATATATATATTCAATGAAATTAAATGTATAACATTGAGTGAAAATATCATAACAAATTATTAAAATATAAAAATTTAAATAATAATAAAAATAAAATATAAAAAACATAATTTTTTTTTTAAATAAGCTTTCTATATATTACATTTCATAAAATAAAATATGAAAGACATGTATTTATTTGGGCCACATTGCCCTGGATGGATACTAAGTAGGCACTAAGGCAATGTCTAGTTTAATATGCCTCTCAATAGTATGGGGTAATAAATTAGATAGAAAGTAGATTTGAGGCAAGAAAACAAGCTAAAACAACAAAACTAAAATGATAGCCTAATTTTTAAAACAAAAACATATAATCAAAGAATTGAACCTAATGTAATCTAGTCACCCCAGATGAAGGAGAACAGGTCATTGAATTTGTGTCCCACATCATGAGTTGACAAAACACCTGGATTGTCGCTCATTGCCACCAGCATGGAGATTCGAAGGTCCATTATCTCTACTCGAAATTTAAGGTCGACCACCTCACTATGAAGCTCAAAGATCAATTGTTGGAGGATGACCAAAGCATCATGAATACGTTGAGTGTTCTCGTCGGATAAGGAGCAAGGAGAGCGAGAACAAAATTCCCCTGAGTCATGACCTCTTGGATGTAAGGGCCTGTGGAGTGCTCGATGGAAAGGATGAACCGGGGAAGGTGCATGGAGAAAACCCTTGAGAATTTCCCTGACATTCGAACCATTCACCCTTACATCCCCACCAAGTGGAAGTATGAAGTTGAACCCGAAAAGGTGCATGGAGAAAACCCTTGAGAATTTCCATGGCATTCAAACCATTCACCCTCACATCCCCACCAAGTGGAAGTATGGCCACACTAAGGTGCATGGAGAAAACCCTAGAGAATTTCCATGATGTTCGAACCATTCACCCTTACATCCCCACCAAGTGGAAGTATGCCCACGGTAAGGTGCATGGAGAAAAACCTAGAGAATTGCCATGACGTTCGAACCATTCACCCGTACATCCCCACCAAGTGGAAGTATGCCCACTATCAGGGCGATGAGTGGAGGTTGAATCTTATGGAAAATGACCTGACTTGTGTCGCTTGCTTCTAGAGCTGGTGTTGTTGGTACCAATGGGAATACATCGAGAAGGAAGATGGTCACCCCTACCACGCTTGGAGTGTCCCCTCTGGCACGACATAGTGAAACTTGGAGTAGGATTTTCCACCCAAACTGAAATCACCTGATACTTATTCCAACTCTAGCAGCAGAAGAAGTAATGCCAAACGTGAGGGTGGGACGCATATTTAATTGAGTCCATGAACTGTTCCACAATAATATCTCCTGTGCACAACGGAAGGAGGGTTGTTAATAGTCTCATGAGATCATAGTACTGAGATCATAGTATTGAGACTAGCACAACAGCTAAATAGGTGTTGGTTAACACCGAAAGACTGATAAGATGAAATGAATCCTTAAAAGAATATATTAAATTTTATTGTTGATTAACAAATAAACAGTTGCGCTCCTTTATCCGGTGTTAATATTTTAATTTATGTTAATCAGTTACATGGCAATCAGTTAACTATCAAAGTAATTTTTAAATATGATTAGGTAAATGTAAAAAAATAAACACATAAACTGATGTCTTTATAATAGCTAGGAAGTTAATGTTTGAAATCACAGCAATTTATTTTGTGTGACTACTAAGACCATTCCAGCCATATTTAATCATGTCCATAAAAAACTTATTAAGCACTAAACCCCTATTAAATCTGCCCATTGTCAATAGGTGTATGCCTTTCAGTGTAATAATATCTTTGACCATTGTGTCAACCTTGCTATATTTTCGCTCTCGATGAAGGTTGGAGTGTTGAAGGTACCGAAGAACATTAAAATCATAATCTGGATGCAAAGATCTTCCCTCGCTTCCACAACTAACCTGTGTCAAGTGATCTCATGTGCCACGGCCTCCCATCCCATGGCGATATCAACCTCCAATTGCATTGGATATCACCCCATCTTGGGGAATATTAAATATATAGATGAAGTTAGTTGATAGTTTTTATATTGATTGACATTCATATTAAATAATTTTTTTTATTAATTAAAAATACAAAGTTAAAAGAAAATTGTTAAATTATTAGAAATAAAATGGAAATCATATTATTTTTAATATTATTAAAAAAAGTATTTCTGAGGTGTAGGAAACTCGGTGACAGAGTGTGTTGTTAAGCGTGTTGTTAAGCCACTCCGTGTTGTTAAAGTCACCGGTTCCAAACCTGTGGGGACAAAAAATCCAACCATGTTAATCTCTCAACCAATAGATCCGGACAAATTAACAAACAAAAACATATTATTAAAAAAAATTAAGTATTTTTTTTTCTTTATCAATTAAAAATTTAAAATTAAAAGAAAATATAAAATTATTAAAAATAAAAATAAATTCATATTATCATCATTATTATTATTGGAAAAAATAATTAATTATAAATCTATAAAATATTTAAAAAAATGGAAAAATTTACAATTAAAAATATTAAATTATTAAAAAGAAAAATAAATTCATATTCTCATCATTATTATTATTGATTTTTTTTTTTAATTATAAAGCTATAAAATATTTTAAAAAAATACAAATCTTCAAAGTAACTTGAAAAAGTTAAATGGATTTTTTCTCTAATTTAAAAAGATAAAAATTAAATTTAGAATTTTTACTTTAATTAAAAAAGTCCATTGCATTTGTTGAATTTTTTTAATTAAAATTATAGCTTAAAAAAATTATAATAACTTATAAAAAAATTTTTAAATAAAATTAAATACATATTCTAATAAAAAAAATGCAAGTATCATTATATATAATGCTAAGATAATGTTAAGATGAGAACAAATTTTTAGTAGCTCCATAGTGAAATTGGGCCTTGATCAACTCTTAAAAAACCATGGGATGAAAGAGTGTGTCACCTTTGTGATACTAAGAAGCTTGAAAAACACTCTCTTAGATTGTCTAGCCTATACCTATATTAGATCTCATTTTCAAAATATTTGTCACACTACCAACCTTCCTAACCTCTTCACTGAACAAAATTCTAAACAATCTCAAGTAATCACTTACTCTCTTAAGGTTACATAGATGAATTTGGTCTTAGTAGACTTTCATCATAGTCATCACCATCACTATAGTTTTTAGTTAAAATTTAAATTTATTACCTAATATGTAAAATATTCAATCCCAAATAATAAGATAATTGACCATCATAATCATATAGTTTTCAATTTAAATTTAAATCTATTACCTAATATGTAAAAGATTCAATTCCAAATAATAAGGTAGTTGGCAATCATCATTATATAGTTTTAAGTTTAAATTTAAATTTGTTACCTAATATGTAAAAGATTCAATTCCAAATAATAATGTAGTTGGTCAATGTAATTTTACTTTGATTTATTATAAAAAAAAAAATACAAATACTAAATTCTATACAAAAGATAAATATATTTTTTTAACAAATTCTATACAAAAGATAAATATATTTTTTTAACAAATTTTCAATGGAAAACTTTGTTTGTGATTTGAATTCAAATATTGTAAAAAAAAAATTACAAATACTAAATTCTATACAAAAGATAAATATATTTTTTAACAAATTTTCAACTAGAAAACTTTGTTTGAGATTTGAATTCAAATTTGAATAAAATTAAGTTTTAATAGAACATGGCAAGATTTAGGCTGTGAAAAGTTTATATATAGATATTCCCTAAATTCATGCTGTGCATGAGATGCTGTAGTGCAAATGTACACCAAGGGTTTCCGTAAAAATGTTCTTATGGGATGATGATAGTTGAGCGTATATTGAATAGTTTTGATTGGCAATTTTTTTTCTAATATAATGTTCTAAAAATTAAATTTAAATTTAAAAGTAACATTAAATTTTAGAAATTTAAATTTAAATTTAAAAATAACATTAAAATTCAAATTCAAGAGTAGGATTGCATTTATGAGTTGTGCCCATTATTATCATTAAACAAGTACAGACCACGTTGGAGTTTGGTAACATCAACGATGTGTTAGGGTTGATGTACATTTAAAAAAAAGGGAATTCTGGGCGAAAAAAGAAATAGCTTGATATAATACCATCCACTGGCCAATTCAACCGTCTATCTATATAGACCCAATAGACAGCGTATCTACCATAAAAAATTGCAGGCTATTTATTTTCATTTATGAAACTGGTGGAAATAGTATCTGACTGTTTAATTTCATTTATGAAACTTACAGAATCTGTGCAATAAGAATCCCAAAAGCCATGTATGGCTTTCTGTTTTTACAGCTGGATTAAGTCCTTCACCTGTATACCGCAAACCTGTAGAAGATGCACATATATGGGTATCCGCTACAAACACTGTGTGGCAGTACTCATCTTTGTCAGCGGAATCAGTTGCGATCACAGAAACTCTGGCAAGCTCTGCAATCCTTATACACGAACGTTTGTATTGATGAAAATAATAACCAGCGCTGTTGGGGGCGACCGGCCTGATGCAAATGGAGTGGAAATTTATTGCTGGACACAGACTTTGACCTTGTTTCCCACAACGGATCATTCTACGCTCGGTGTGAGATGGCAGAGGATGAATCGAATGGCATTACCATGCCTTTTGCACAATTCCCTGAACCATACTGAAATCATTGTTCATCAAGTTAGCAAATTAGAAAAGGGACAAATTGGTTAATCAAGTTTGGCCTAAACCATACTGAAACAAGTTTAAACAGATTATGCTGATGTCATTATAAACAAAACATGTTGATGCCAGACATGGATTCAAAACCCACCAAACACATAAACATCATGCAATTTGAACATTTGTACTTCATCATTCTAGTGGTTGAGAAATGAAATTTGCATCCTTAAAAATAACATTCAAAACAGCCAAAACGTTGGCTTTTATACTACGCTGTTAAATTTTGTTTTAAATGTGTTTAAACTTTATAATAAGGTGAATTTTAAGGTGATAAATTCAGTTTTAAATGTAACTGTGGAAAGAACAAAAGAATTTCAGAACAAATTCAAGCTTTTATTTTGTTTACAAAAAGGTCCGAATAGTTTTCATACCTCTCACCAAGAGAATAGTTAGACCAGCGGACCTCTCGCCATGCCTTTAATTAGACCACCAGAAGAGAATGCTCGCATCAATATTTGTTTGTGACATTGTTCCTCACAATATCCTCTCTTCACATTTCATCCTCATATGAATAAATTTCCGAAACCTACAGTGACATGAAAGTGCGCGGATGTGCAACATAAATAGTAGCGGCTCCATGGATATACTCCAAGAGAGAAACGTGTAGACTTCCTAATAATATCACTCTATGTACATCCGATAAAATATTCTAAATTTAATATATTCTTCTGCCTTTTTCTCCACACGTCAAACTCAGATGGAATGGAACCAACTATCCTAATTCCAGTTACCAAATGGCCATTAATGTTGCAGATAGAGGACGTTGGCGCTGTCAATGGGAAGACAAAATTTAAGCAACATTTCCTAAATTGGTTTATTCTTATACTTCAGGTTGATACTGATCTATGGGAAGAAGGAATCTTTGCTTTACTTCARCGAAAATGCATAACATACAGAAGAATCYTTTATACATTTCCTCAACATTCTATTAATAGGGTMGCGKCATTTTCCACAGAAATGACACAGAGAACGAACGGCAGGTGTTCCGTAGAATTGTCTAATAAATATAATAAGGCACGGAAATGATGAATATATCGTTGACACAGAGAACGAACGCGTATACACAAATGATTCAAACCGTAGAATTGTGTAATTCTAACATAATAAATATAATAAGGCACTGCTTCCGTTGAAGAATTGTTTATTTTCCAGAGAGCTCCAACGTTGTTTGAGCTGAACAGTGCATAAAGTACTGTCGAACAGCAACCAAAATATACCGACCGTTAAAACGGATTTATTTTAATTTTAATTTTAATTTTTTTAATATACCATTATGATGGATTTAAAAAAAAAAGATATATATATATATCTTAATTTTACATATATAATATATTATAATAAACCATTTATTATATTTAAAACTATGCTGCACTAGTTTCTGGAGTGTGGAGAACTAGTAAAAGTTTCACTCAAATTTCCAGGAGTGTGGAGAACTATATATAATATATTTTAATAAACCATTTATTATATTTAAAACTATGCTGCACTAGTTTCTGGAGTGTGGAGAACTAGTAAAAGTTTCACTCAAATTTCCAGGAGTGTGGAGAACTAGTAGAAGTTTCACTCAAATTTCCAGGCAAAGTGACATTGAGAGATGCAATACTATGTATTAAAAAAATATGAAAAATATTTTAGTTTACAATGTATTAATGATAAAATTGAAGTCCAATACAAGTTTGTTCCTACTGCAACAAACAACAACTACAATATCTAAATTACTAATTTAATTTGTACAAATAATTATATGAATATATTTAACACAATATTGATAGCTTAACATCCATAAATATTCCTTTAGAAAATGAGAAACAAAATTACATCTTTGTAAATTTGAAGCATTCTCTGAATAGTGTTACTCTTATAATATGGAAATACAATAAAAGTCAATGATATGGTTGATTGATAGTAACAACAAATTGGAGAAAATGCTTGTTATGGAAATACAATAAACATCAATGATATGGTTGGTTGATAGTAACAACAAATTGGAGAAAATGCTTGTTATGGATAGAGTATTGATTTTCTACTTTCATGTTTAGTAGGCTTGAAGAAAAACACACATGCATTAAAAGAAATTCATATCCACAACTATAAAGGGAGCAGTATTAATTTTTTTTACTTAGTTGTAATAAATTATGTATTTGTAATAATGGAATAAAAATATTTACATTTAATTTAAGAGGATTTTAATTTAAAACTCTTTATTTCGGAACGTAGTTCCCAAACTCAATTTTTCTTGATGTTGAAGCTCCAAAAAAGCTCACAAGTTCTCAAAACAATTCCGAGTCAATTGGGGACTTTCCCTACTAATTCTGAAGTTCCCTATTAGTTCCCAATCTCTCAGAATGAACAAGTTTTAGAGATGTTGAAAATGCCTTCCGTGCAACTATGATTTAAAATTAAAATAAATTTATTTTAATGTGTTTGTATGTAATATTTCTTTAAAATGATGATGATAATGATTAACCTTAAGAGGGTAAGTAATTACTTGCTATTCTTTAGAATTTTGTTTTTGTGCTCGAAAACATTAAGAGAAACATTCCAAGATCTCCATAGTTTTTTTGAGTTAAGAGGTTAGGAAGATTGGTACTGTGAAAAATAATTTGTAAATTAGATGTAAGGTTGATATAGGCTGGAAAATCTAAGAGAATGTGTTTTTCATCTTCAACCTTCTTAGTGTTGGATTAGTGAGAGGGGCGGGTGAATCAATATTAGAGCAATTATAATCATTTTTAACAAAATAATCCAAGTGCTATATCAATGTAGAATTATAATCCAATAATGAGAAATGAACAAATGAGTAATCATACACATACACAATACACCAGTGTTTTACGTGGAAACCCAAAGCGGGGGAAAACCACAAAATTCTTTTTCTTACATGTCTTGAAGAATTACATTCATTGGAAGCACCAACTTCCTTTGTTTTCTAGCTGCAACTAGAAGGAGACTCCATCCTCCTAGTTTATCAGGCTAGAACCTCAGGGAAGCTACAACTCCCCAATTATCTGGCTACAACCAGAAGGAGACTACAACCCCCTATGTTCTTTGGTTACAATCGAAAGGTGGCTACAACCACATGTCCTTGCCCCGTCTAGCCACCCCGAAGTAGAAGTAGAATGATGGAACCACTGTCACACTATTACTGTGAGATATGTCGCTGTAAACCTGTACCAATAATCTTGAACCATGCATCAACATGTACCTCAACTTGTAATCAACCTATAACATAAACGAGTGCATCGACCATGCACCAACCTGTACCAAACAACCTGTAATCAACTTGTACCATAAACAACTGCATCCAACCATGTACCAAGTATGTACCAATAATGTGTCAACTACTCATCAACTATGACTCATGAATATGTACCAACATCATCAACTATCCACCTCATGTATGTGCCAACTCATCAACTACTTGTCTCAACCATGTACCTGACATCTACCTCAACCAAAAGCCCTCATCAATATCATCATCCAAATATGATTTGTAACTCTGTAATAGACCTGGTGTATATTATCACATACCTGCAAACCTTCGTTAACTTTAACAACAAGAGCCTAGCATTTTCATCAAATTTTTCTTTAGTCTCACATGACTAGTTTTCGATTAGTAAACAACCCTAACTTGAAAGAATCATAACTATGTACCTGTAATGAATAAACATATGAAACTAATACGAAATGTTCTTTAGTGTTTTTAATGCAATTTCTCCAGGTGTCACTACTTGGAACCTCTCAGAAAATGAGTTATAGCGAAAATGGCACACCTTGCTGAATTTTGGCTTATTCTAGAGAGTGACCTTGTACAGCATGCCCCGCATGGAATATTTGTTTAATCGATCTGAAAAAGTTAAAAAACATACTAAATATTGTACTCTAACCAACACATTTGGTCTTACTGAATTTGGATATGTTATGAGGAAGTTATGACGTTTTTACCCGAAACACCCATTTTAGACTAGTTTCAAGACTAGCCATAAACCCTATTTTCCACGGAGTGTAACTCAAAAAATACAACGACCCACAAGATGAATGTTTTACCACAGATACTTGGATATGTTTCCTCAATGGAATAGAAATTTCACGGTTTGAATCATTCTAGAATTTTTTTTATTGAGAAAATGGTGAGATGACCTGTAAATAACATACCTTAGAAAACATTATCAAAAGAATTTATCCTTCCTTGAATTCTGACATTCTTTTATTCACCTTACCTCAGAAATTTGGCTTAGATATCCTTTGGTTGCCTCATACACCTACATATATTCAATATTCTCAAGTGTGATCTTAAATGAGAGAGCCTTTCCTTTTATTTATACTTTCCAAGTAGCTTCCTTAAAACCATATTCTAGGTCACTTTGCCCACTTTCCTTATTTTAGGGTTAACCCACTTATACTTCCTCCATTAAATTTATTATTTAAATAATTTATTTTGTATTCAATTTGAATTATATTACACTCATCACTTCAATTTATTATTTACCTTGTAAAATATCTTAAACCACTTTGACTACTTTGACCTTTTGGGGCTTTTAGAGGACATATGAGGGTCCTCCAACTTCGTAAGGACATAACTCTCAAACCGTGAGGAGTTATGTGACGTTCCACATACGACCATAAATGGAATGACATGCACTATCCATATAGAATAGTATTACCTACAAATATATCAAACTCATACAATTATCCATCAAACAAACTTGGGTCCATTACCCAAACCTAGGTTCTCCAACTTCTCATGGCCATAACTCTCTAACCGTGAGGAGTTATGCAATGTTCCACACACCACCATAAATGGCATGACAAACACTATCCATCTAGGATATTTTAACTGATAAATTCATTGACCTTCATCTCATAATTCCATAAATAAGCATGGGTTCTCTAACCATACTTCTAGGATAACTCAATCCGCAAAGTGTCTTCTCGTGAGGGATTTCACCATAAGGGGGCCGCTTTGGAGTTCATCCATTTGTACCGATTATCAACCATGACAAGACAATAATGAGTCATCTTTACATCAAACAAAATTGGATCCATTACCCAAACCTTTGTGCTACCGGGCTTTTTTCAAGGGTTGAAATCAATGACAACCAACCTTAATCCACACTTAGTTTCACAAAGGTGACAGTGTCTTTCATCTCATGGATTTTTAGGAATTGACCAAGGCCCAGTTTCACTATGGAGCTCATGAGAAATTGTTATTATCTTAGAAATGCTTATTTTTTTCTTTACACTAGTGAAAATAGATAAATATTTTTGATCTTCTATATTAGGGTTGATTACATCATTATAATACCTTAACTTTGTTTTTTCCTCTAACTCTTTATCACACCACATTTTCTCCTTAAATATTTTCAACTTTTAAAAGATATTTTATTGTAAAATATTTTTAAGAGAGAGATGTGGTTTATATCGGTTTTTTCTCAATTTTGAAAAAGTTCTATTGAAAATTGAAATCAATCTTAAGCTTATTTTGAAAGTATTGCTACACTAGTTAAGTTGCATAATTAATGAAAATTTTCTTATAATATAGGCATGTTTCAAAGATTGATCAGGTGGACATTTAACTCATTTATTATCCATGGATCATGGAGAAGTACTCAATGATTTTCATCCATAATTTTCTTAAAACAAACGAGTTTCAAAAATTAAGAATATTGTAGAATACTTTGCACTCATTTCTCCCTAGAAACTAAACTCTAATAGCCACATATTATGTCTAGCATAGTTAAAGAGATCATGGAATCATAGGTTAAATAAATACATGGAAAATCTCACTCAAAGTCAGACTTATTTAAAAGGAAGGCATTTTAGGGACCTTGTTGTGTTGTGCAAACTCACTAGACTTATGAGAACTTATTGTTTTTTCAAATATTTAAGTAATAGGTAAATTTGAAAATTCATCCAAAAGATCAAGACTAAAATTATTTATAAATTCTAAAAGTATAATATCTCCAACTCTAAATAATCTAAAAAATAAAATTAGCAATTTTTTTTTTATCATGGAATATAAGTACTTAGACGAACAAAAAAATGTTGAAGTTAAATATTTATCTATTATCCATCTATAGAGGATCATCAAGGAATGTTGTTTACAAACTATGTTTTTCTCAACCTACAACCTGGATAAGGAAAAACATATGGCTTAAACATTCAAAATGTTTTAAAAGAGACAATGTAATGTAGTTAGCATATTACTATCAAATAAAAGAAAGAAAAGGAAAATATGAATAATGAGGATTGTAGTGTATGGATTTTACAATTTGTATTAGCCATATATAAATTATATTAGTATATATTTTTTCATCACATATTAGCTATATAAATTCATACTCATACGCATAGATTACAGTGAAATTTTGAAGTCCCTCCTCTTGAGATTCCCTCACTTGATTAAAATTTATGATTATATGCTTTGAACCTAGCTTTAGGGCCTCAATTGTTTAGATTCAAGTCATTTAGAGGCTCCATGATCCTTTCTTTGGTCTCATGTCCTATTTGATCCCAATTTCCCACAAAAAATCTCATTTTAATTGTCTCTAACCCATGTTGACAATGATGGCTTCCTTGCACTAAAGTACTTCACTCCAGTTAGTGAGAAATTTAATTGTGTGACAATCACTCATCATCTTTTGCAATAACACTTTATTTATGAGTCAAATATGGTGATTCTTGATGCTTTTTAAGCCTCTTTTTGGATTTCCTTATAAAAAGTTGTCCTATCCTTTCCAAATATGTATCTTGTATTCATACTAAATGTTCATTTTCTTATGGTATAAAGGTATTTTTTTTACTTAACCCATGTAGTTCAATGCATTTTCCTTAAGAGTCATAGTTTAACTTATGCAAGGAATATTGTGTATGCTAAAATTAAGGATCATGTTAGCGTTCTTGCCTTATATATATATATATATGACTTTGACTAGACCACTTATCCTACTTATTTGTTTGTCTAGATTTAACCAATGAAATAAGTAAATACACAATTTTGAAGAGAACACATAAGATGTAGTAATGAAAGTATGTTACTAAGGAATCAAAAGTGAAAAACATTAAAATGTGTATAAAAACACATAATATATATAATGGTGGTAGCTTAATTTTGATAAGATATGTGATGGCTATGCTCATTCTAAAATTTTCTTAACTAGAAATACAAAAAAACATTTTATTACATTAGGAAGAAAAAACACTAGAGTTTATTACTACTCAAACTCTCAACAAGGGAAAGTCCCACCCTGCGAGGGACCTATACTCTTCTAAGATAGGGCTTCTAACCTAAGGAGGGTTTTCCTATATGGTCAAACAAAGTCTACTAACAACCAATTATTTATTTTAAATTATAATGAATTTAAATTGTTATACATAGAATATCTCTTTATATAAATGGTTATATAGATATATTTCTTATAGTGCTGGAAACCGTTCTCTTCTCTACATAGGTAAAGGATTTCTACCTTCCTTGGTTTGATGTATTAAATAAACCTTGAAAGTGTTCTCATTTTACTTAGCCCTAACATATTAATTTTCTCATAAGTTCACATATATATGAACATTATTACTTCATACATTTGGATGAGGTATATTTGTTTGCATATCATTTGAATCATTATGAATTTTTGTATTCATATAAGCATACTCATTTAACACAACGTTTCTTATAGAAATCAACTTTTTAAACAGCTTCTATCCATGTGGGATGAAGTTTACTTCCCATTCACTAGGTTATATTGAGGTTAATGTTTAACATATTGATAATAAACCCACTAATGTGGTGTTGGTGGGCTATCTCCACAACTCCATAGTAATATCCTCTTATTATGACATGGAACTTTGTTCGTTTTCCTTTTGCTACTCTTATATTTTTATTATTTAAAACTTTATAATGATACCCAATTTTTTGTAGGTATCAGAGTCCATGGTGAAGAGGTTGAGTGGAGTACCAGAGTGTCCAACTATCATATGTCATATTCAAACATTAACTATATTGAGTGAAGACTTAGTTTACCATGCCTTAACAAACACATAAACTGTTGTCCCTGTTAGCCACCAAAAAAAAAAAAATATGCAGCGGAAACATACATAAGCATAAAATTAGATGCAAGACATAAAATGATGAACACAATATTTACATGGTTCACCAAAACGTTGGGTTACGTCCACCAAAAAGAGGTATTGATTTTCTTATTGTTCATAGCATGAAAATGAAAACAACCTTGCAGGCTCTCAATCATTTCTCACCTGCCCACTTCACTCATCTCCCCATTGCCTCTATGAACATACATGAATTTATAGAATTTCATACAAAATTACATAAGAAAATGACTATTAAATGAACTCCTATCCATATCCTAACTTGGTCTATTTAGTTGCAATGAATGCCAAATAATAGGATCCAAAATAAATTCTTGGAGAAATTCGTTGTCACCAAATTTCGACAATAACCACCTTGACAACAATTAACCTCATACATTTCTCTTTTATTTTGTTCATCACCTTTTCTACAAGCTAAGAGAAGTCAAGCACCATCGTAGCTTCTCTAAAATATTGGTTTTGTGAACATGTCTGCGTAGTTCTCTTTTGTATGAAACTTTTCAAGGGAAACTCCACCTTCATCGATGGCCTGTCTTACAAAATGGTACTTAATAGGAATATGTTTAGTTTTACTGTGGAAGGATGGATTCTTGGCTAAGTGAATAACACTTTGACTATCACAAAGTAGCTTTACTTTGTTCTGCACCCTTCCAAACTCACCAAACAAACCTTTTAACCAAACCACCTCTTTTCAAGCATGTGAAACAACTATGTATTCTGCTTATATAGTGGATAAAGTAAAAATGTTCTATAAATTTGACATCCAACTAACAAATCCACCTGCAAGAGTAAAGACATATCCTGAAGTTCACCTTATTTTGTCCAAATCACCTGCAAAATAAGAATCAACATATCCGCAGACTAACTCACAACCACTGCTATAGGTGACACAGTAATCAATTGTGCCCCTTAGATACTAAAGCACTCATTTCACTATTGCCCAGTGCCCTTTACCTGGATTTTCCATATAGCTGTTGACAACCCCAAATGCATGTGAAATGTCTGGTCTTGTACTAACCATCACATACATTAAACTTCCTACTGCATTAGCATACCATATTCGAGAAATATATTCATTTTCTTCTTTTGTACTAGGACATAAAATTGAAGACAGATTAAAATGGGAAGAAAAATGTACAAAAAATGGTTTCACACTGTTCATAACAAACCTCAAAAGTATTTTCTTGACATACTTCTGTTGTGACAACCAAATCTTACAATTCCTCCTTCCTATGAATATCTCCATGCCCAAAATTTTCTTTGTTGCTCCTAGATATTTCATATCAAATGTCCTAGCTATTTGATTCTTTAACCTGTTGATCTCAGTTATTCTTTTTCTTGCTAAAAGAATATCATCAACATACAATACTAAGATAATGAATATGCCATTATTAAATTTCTTAAAGTAAACACAATGATCATACTCACTCCTTCTATAATTATGGATCATCATGAAAGAGTCAAATTTCTTGTACCATTGTCTGGGAGATTGCCTCAGACCATACAATGATTTCTTGATCTTGCAAACAAATTTCTTCTTGCGATTCTGAACCAAGACTTCAAGTTGTTCCATGTAAATCTCCTCACACAAATCTCCATGTAAGAAATTAGTCTTAACATCTAGCTTCTCCAACTCCAAATCAAGTGACACAACTAATGGTAACACAATTAGAATTGAAACAATCTTAACAATTGGTGAAAAAATATCATGAAAGTCAATACCTTATTTATGAGAATATCCTTTTGCAACCAGCCTTGCTTTGTACCTCTGTACCTTATCATCAACACCCTTCTTTAGCTTGTAGACCCACTTGCAACCTACAATTTTCCTGTCTCTTGGAAGTTATACCAAGTCCCATGTAGCATTCTTCGCTAAAGCATTCATTTCATCCTTCATTGCTTCTTTCCATTTTTCATTGTTAGAACCCTCCATAGCTTCATGATAGCATGAAGTTTCATCATCATTGGTACTTAAAAGAACTGATGAATCAAAATCACCAAACCTTCTTGGAGGAACTCTCACCTGTGTAGACCTCCTTAGGAAATTTTCTAGCTCATCCACAATCTATTGATTGTCATCATCATCCATGTTTTCCTCTACAAGAACCTCTTCATGAACATCTTCATAAGCTTGTTCATGTTCACTCTCATCTGTAGTTGAACGAGTTTCAAACTGAATCTGTTGATACCTAGGTACTTATACCTGTTTCATTTGAACATCTACATATGATTTGATGAAAGACGACTCATCAAATATTACATCTATGCTAATGGTGATCTTGTGGGAAGTAGGATCCCACAACTTGTACCCCTTAATACCATCACCATATCCAACGAAGATAAGCGTTTTTTTATTTTGTATCTACTTTAGAACACTGATGTTTTGGAATTAGAGCATAGTCTTCACAACCAAAAACTTTAAGATTAGAATAATTACAAGGATGACCTATCCATACCTCTTCAGGAATATTTCACTCTATTGTTTTTTATGGTGATCGATTCACTAGATAACAAGTTGTAGATAATGCTTATTCCCACATTTCTTGTTGCAAGTTCACGTTACTAAGCATACTCCTTTCTCTCTCTAGAAGAGTCATGTTCATGCGTTCAACAACTCCGTTTTGATGAGAAGTATAGGAAATGGTTGTATTCCTATCAATTCGAGACTCTTTGCAATAGTTCTCAAATTCCATTGAAATAAATTCACCACCATTATCAGTTCTTAAACATTTAATGGACCTACTAGTGCTCTTTTCCACTAGAGCTCTAAACTGCTTGAAAATAGTAAATACATCAACCTTTCTTTTCAACATATAGATCCACACTTTCCGAGAGAAATCATATATAAAAGTAACAAAATATGATGATCCTCCATGTACAAAATAATAGGGGATGGTCCCTAAACATCACAATGGACATAATTCAGGATTCCCTCACTAGTGTGTCTTCATGTTTTAAATCTATGCCTATTATTTTTTCGATAAATACAGTGCTTGAAAAAATATGACTTTAAATACTTTAGACTTGGAAGTAACTTGTGATCAGATAATACCTTCAATCCTCTTTTGCTCATATGGCCCAACCGTTGATGCCACAGAAGAACAAAATAATTGTCATTCTCGGATACACCTATCGCATGATGTAACTCTGTTATTCCTTCTAACAGAAATAGGTTTCCAACTTTCTTGGCTTTCATCACCAGTAGGATTCCTTTGTAGACCTTCATAACTCCACCATGACCAATACTTTTATATCCTCTAGTATCTAAGACTCCCAAAGAGATTAGGTTCTTCCTAATCTCAAGTACATGTCTCACATAAATTAATATCTTAATAGATCCATCAAGCATCTTAATTCGAATGCTACCAATTCCCACAACATTACATGGTATATCATTTCCCATGTAAACGGTTCCATCATCTATAGACTCGTAAGTAATAAACCAGTGTCTGTGAAGACACATGTGATTTGAAGTACACGAATCTAATAACCACTGTTGATCATAACGTGAAACAATACCAACTATTAAAACTTCATCATCCATACCTGAACTTATTGTTGAACCTATTTTAGTTGTGTTTGATTCCTTCGTCTCTTTTGGAGGGTCTTCTTTGGAGGCTTGTGATGAAGGAGCATTGCAAACATCGCAAGCAACAAGAAAGCGCAAGGACGGAAGATAGCTGGAAAGCACCAACGTACATTTTTTTTGAAATATTTTGAAACATTAATGTAATAGTTAAGAGGAAGCACACTTAGATATTGTAAATAGATCTTGAGAGATCCACTCTCATCTGTAGTAGGTGAAGGCATTAATACACAATTAATGTGAGTAGGTAGATTTAAATGCAGATTAGACAGTTTAGAGCGTAGGAGGGAAAAACGACAATAGACACCCTCATATTGTATCATTGTAACATTAGCATGATCAATTGAGCATGGAGCATAGAGGAGAAGAAATACATTCAACTCTAGAGAGAGAGAGAGAAGAGAGTTGTATTTGAAAACACCCATGTACATAAGTCCTGAATTAATACATGAAGCTTTGATTCAGACTTATGATGCTGTGATTTTCTCTGTGTATGCATGTTGAATGTTATGCTCATAGATATTTTACTCTTTCTGTTATAAATTTGTTGTTACACTATGTATGAATGATTTCTTGTTGAATGTTTGAAATTTGAGAGAGAGAGAGTAAGGAATGAGTTTCAATTGTTTCTCAACCTGAGTGAGTAAAATTCCTGCAAGGAGTGCAGTGGAGTTTGTCCGCAAGGAGTGCATTGACAAGGGTTCAAAGTTTTTATCTCTGAAAGCTCAGGAGGGATAACATTTTTCTCATTCTCTCTGAAGTGCAAGTTAAGCACAGGAGCCGTGCAAGGTGTGCACAAGCTGAGTAGAGTCTAAGAGCTTACAACCTGAGGGAATTGTTGAAAGACTATTGTTGCAAGGAGTGCATAGAGTCGAAGAGGTTCAAATACTAGAGCATATTTGAAGAAGTGTCCTAAGGAGTGTGCACAAGAGTTATCCCCAGAGTACTTGAGGATTTCAAGCAAGCTCAGAAGGGATAGAGTCTTCAAAGTTGTCGAAAAAAGGCTCAAGAGGGCTAGTGCCTTGAAGTGTTGGAAGGAGGCATAGCAAAGTTGTTTTGCAGGTGGACAAGTTCCATGAAGGAATACCTTGTTCATTTCGTAGGAGTTGTCAAAGAGGAATTGGACAGTTGGAATTCGCGAAATTCCAAGTGCCGTGAGATCTTGCAGAGAAGCAGGGAAGTTACAGAATGTATTCTTCAAGTGCAAGCTCAGATGAAATCGGACCGTAGGATCCAAGTCGACAAGGGATGTTGGATCGCTCATGAATTCTCACTTCGGGGATTCGTGAGTTGAAGGACCAAAAACCTTACATCAAGATTCATGAAATCGCGAAGTGCGAAGTCCGGACAGGGCGAGAAGTTTCGTTGTGGGGGTAGCATTAATAACGAGTCAAAATTTGCCATTTCGACATTTTGGAGGATAGGAGCTCAAGATATTTGTTCCGGGATTCCCAAAATCGCGAGACATGATATGAGTATGTGGAAAGGACGTCATCAACCATTTGAGAAGATCAACATTTCAGGTGTCGACAGTTGGAGAGTCGAGACTTTTGTCCAGAAAGCCTCGAAGTCACGAGTTGCGATAAGGAGTATCGAGGAGTTCGGGATCTCGACACTTCGGGTGTTAGGATAGAAAGGAGGAATTTTTTTGGGAAACGAAGTTGCGAAGTGCCAAAGATGGGAACAAGAGACACGTGGTAGAATGACAAGGCGGGCCCGGGTAATAGACAGGTGGACATGCGTCGACAGGAGGAAAGGAGTCAACACTCTGTTGACTTCTCGCATCTCGGGGATTCGCGGGATAAGAGTAGGGGAGCTCGACGCTACAACTCATGAAGTGGCGAGTTGCGAGAAGTGCGAAGAGAAGGTCAACCCTCACTAACTTTCAAGTCTCATAGGTTCGCACAGGAAGAGCACGGAGGCTCAAACCTTCGACTTGTGAAGTCGTGAAGTCACGACGGGAGCTAGAGATTAGCCTAGCCAGTGGTCATGCACAGAGGGCACCGATAAAAGGGAGATATACCCATTTCGTGATCTCAGATATCACGAGATTGGGAAGGAAGAGTCAGGAGTTTCGACTCACGAACTCGCGAGATTGCAGGTTGCGACAAGCGCCTTTGGGATTAGGCCTTGGTCATAGTGTTGTGGTCACACCTAGTGCTATTCGCACAGGGGAGCTTCCGAAAAGGACCCATGGATCGATAGGAAAGAGATTCCAGGAAGGAATCAAAAGAGTCGATCTGGCTCAAAGAAGATAAAGAATGAACCTGTGAGCGAACTTCGACCCGAGGGCCAAGGAGTGTCTACATCAGTTTGGTATCAGAGCACTGAAATATTTCTTTGCTTTATGTAGCAGGGAAAAGAAAGATTTACCATGCCGCCGAGAAGAAGAGACAGACAAACACCCAATCCACTAGAGGAGAGGGAAATGCAAAGAGAAAGGGGTAGGCAGGTGCCAAATCCAGCCATGGAAAGAGAGATGCTTAAGATACGCGCCATACTCGTGACGTGGAAGTAAAACAGAGGTGCACAACCAGTGTTATAGATGTCAATGAATCTGAAAGTGAAGATGAAGCTAGACATGAAGGAGAAGAAGTTGCAGTAGAGGATGCAGCAAATGAATGCCTACTCAGGGTTGTTGCAAGGATGGGTGCTAGAGAAAAAATGGACATTCCAGTATATGAGGGAAACCTGGATGTTGAAGAGCTTATAGACTGGATTATAGATTTGGACACGTATTTTGACTATGAAGATGTCGAGGAAGACAAAAATGTCAAACATGTTGTCACAAGATTGAAAGGACATGCAACATTGTGGTGGGATGAACTACAAGCCGATAGATGCTGCAAAGGCAAACAAAAAATCAATAGTTGGGATAGAATGATCGTGAAGATGAAGGTGAAATTCATACCCAAGGATTACCAGGTCACTTTATTTCGAAGGATGCATAACTTGAAATAGAATTTGATGACAGTGAAGGAGTACACCGAAGAGTTCTATAAGCTAAACATTAGAGCAGGTCATCGTGAAAGTGATGATGAAAAGGTTTCCAGGTATATGAATGGTCTGAGATACGACATTCAGGATGAGATGAGCATGATGATCATTCAGACCGTCGAAGATTCTTATCAGATGGCTCCGAAAGCTAAAGAGAAGCTGATCCGAAAGAAAATCCAAAGAGGCCAAGGCAGAAGTCAGCCCAGAGGCAAAACAATTGTCCAAGATAGGAATTAGAAACCTAAGGAAGAGTGGAAGAAACCTCAACCTCAAACTGAGAGAGGTGGAAGCTCACAGAGAGGGAAGTATACTGAACAGAGAGGACAGTATACTGATAACAACACTTTTCCTCGCACTAGAGGAAGATGAAGAGGCAAAGGTGGAGTAATAAAATTCTTCACATGCGGAAAGAATGGACACAAATCTTATGAATGTCCAGATAAGAAGAAAGAAGGTGGTGAAACTCACATTGCCTAAGAACAGATGTGGAATGTTGAGGCAGAGGATGCTGAAGGCGGGAGATCACTGGTGATGAGGAAGGTTCTTTTAACGTCAGAAAAAGAGGCAGAGAATCCAGTGCAAAGGAGCAGTCTTTTTCGGATTGCTTGCAAGACCAAAGACAGGGTATGCAAAATCATCGTGGACAGTGGTAGCATAGACAATCTCGTTTCTATAGAGATGGTAGAAAAGCTGGAGCTGGAGACTATTGAACATCCAAATCCATACAGAGTTTTGTGGCTACAAAAATGACATCAGGTAAATGTAACTAAACAATGTTTAGTTGAATTTAAGATAGGAGGATATAACGATAAGATATTGTGTGTTTTCATTCCCATGGATGTTTGTCATCTATTGTTGGGTAGACCATGGTAATATGACAGGAATGTGGTTCATGATGGAAGGAATAACACATACACCCTAGAGAAGAATGGGAGAACTCACATCTTGTTGCCAATTAAGGATAAAGAGGCGAAACCTGAAGTAAACAACACTGTACTTCTCATGAGTGGGAAGGAACTTCTTGAGGAGGTTAAGAAGAAGGAAGATCCATAATTCATTGTGGTCAGGAAACCTAGAATTATTTTGACTAGCATAAGACTGGATGAACTACCAGAGGAAATCCAAAAGCTACTAGAAGAATTTGCTGATATAGTAGTGGATGAACTACCTCGTTCATTGCCACCTATTAGAAGTATAAGTCATCACATTGATCTCATACCAGGAGTTAGTTTACCAAACAAAGAATCATACAGATTGATGTCGTCGAAGAATGAAGAGGTCAAGAGACAAGTCCAGGATTTAATGGACAAAGGGTTAGTTAGAGAAAGCTTGAGTCCATGTGTTGTTCCGATAGTACTGAGTCCAAAGAAAGATGGAGGATGGAGAATGTGTACAGACTCAAGAGAAATTAACAAGATTACCATCATGTATAGATTTTCGTTACCAAGGATGGATGATTTGATGGATTGCTTAAGTGGAGCGAATTTTTTTTCAAAGATTGATTTGAAAAGCGGATATCACCAAATTCGTATGAGAGAAGGAGATGAATGGACGACAACATTCAAGACTAACGAAGGGTTGTATGAATGGCTTGTTATGTCGTTTGACTTAACAAACGCACCAAGTACCTTCATGAGATTGATGAATGAAGTCCTGAAGGATTTCATCGGAAAATTTCTCCTTGTGTATCTTGATGACATACTGATTTTCAGTAAAACAGAGGCAGAGCATCTGAAACATTTGGCTACAGTGATGCAGAGGCTACAACAAGAGACGTTGCTGATAAACATGAAGAAATCCTCATTCATGAAGACAAAGCTCATTTATTTGGGTTTTGTTATTTCTACAGATAAGTTGAATATGGATCCAGATAAAGTGGAGGTAATTAAGAATTGGCCATCGCCAAAAAGTATCTTTGAAGTTCGAAGATTTCACGGATTAGCTAGTTTCTATAGAAAATTCATTAGGAATTTCAGTGGAATTAGTGCACCGATGATGGACACAGTGAAGAAGAGACACAAGTCTTTTCACTAGACAGAAGAAGATGAGAAAAACTTCAATTTGTTAAAAAGGAAAATCACGTAACAACCAATTTTGGTGTTGCCAGATTCCAAAAAGACATTTCAAGTAAAATGTGATGCAAGTGGGTTTACAATAGGGGCAGTCTTAAGCCAAGAAGACAGACCGATAGCATACTTCAGCGAGAATCTGAACGAAGCCAAAATAAAATACTCCACATATGACAAGGAGTTATATGCTATTATTCAAGCACTGAAGAAATGGAGACACTATTTGATTCCTAAGGAGTTTGTCTTATACAGTGACAATCATGCTTTGCAATTTGTGACTCAACAGGAGAAGTTTAATCAAAGACATGTTAAATGGGTTGAATACATGTAGAACTTTACTTTTGTAATTAAGCATATTTCTGGAACTGCTAACAAAGTTGTTGATGCTTTGAGCAAAGAATGTTTGCTATTGCAGGAGTTCAGAGTCAAAACTTTGGGTTTTGATAACCTCACGGATATGTACATAGATGATCCATATTTTAAGGAGGCGTATGAAGCAACTGAGAATCCAATTGTCAAGGATAAGAGTCAATGGACAGAATACATGATCCAGAAAGGATTATTGTTTAAGGGTAGTCAACTTTGTATTCCAAAATGCTCCATGAGGGAGAATTTACTGAGGGAGAAACAAAGTGGAGGATTGACCGGGCATTTCGGTCATGACAAGACGTTCTCAAAGTTAAATGAGTCATATTTTTGGCCAGGAATGAGAGTAGACGTCAAAATATTCATGGACAGATGTGGAATTTGTTAGCATTCAAAAGGAAAGAGGCAAAATGCAGGATTATATCAATCGTTACCCATACCTAAGAGGTCATGGGATGCAGTAAGCATGGACTTCATATTGGGGCTTCTGAGAACACAAAGAGGGTTCAAATCGATCTTTGTAGCGGTGGATAGATTTTCTAAGATGGCACATTTTATACTGTGTCAGAAAACCAGTGACGCAACTCACATTGCGAATCTGGTTTTCAAAGAAGTCATTCGACTTCACGACTTACCAAGGAGCATAGTTTCAGATCAAGACACCAAGTTCATGGGACACTTCTGGAGAAACTTATGGAAAAATCTAGGAACGAACTTGTCATTTAGTTCAACTTATCATCTTCAAATGGATGGACAGACAGAAATTGTCAACAGAAGTTTGGGAGACTTTCTAAGGAGTTTGGTGACAGAACACCATAGTCAGTGGGAAAATATTCTACCATAGGAGGAATTTGCTTATAATGATTCAATCAATAGAAGCACGAGGCAGAGTCCATTTCAAATTGTTTATGGCATGCAACCAAGGGGATTTTTTGAATTGAGAGATTCAGAACAGATTGCGATTAGAAGTGCCAGTGAAGAATATTTTGCCGAGGCAATGAGGGAACTTCACAGCCGGGTGAAGGAGTGATTGCAGAGTTCGAGTCAGGAGTATAAGCGCAAAGAAGATCAACACAGGAGACAACTTCATTTCAAAGTTGGTGATTTGACTCTTGCACATTTGACGAAGGAAAGATTCCCGAGGGGGACATATAATAAACTGAAAATGAAGAAATGGGACTGTGCCGGATCATAAGAAAATTTGGGACAAATGCTTATGAGATCGAATTACCCGATGGGATCGAAATTTCTTTGATATTCAACATCTCAGATTTGTACCCTTATAAAGATGAAGAAGAAAAAGTAGGTAATGAACAAGTAAAGGTTCAGTGGACTAAATAGATGCCAGTTACAAAGAAACTAAAAATGGAAAGCATACTGGACAAAAGAGTTAGTAAGAGGACCAGCCGAAAGGAATATTTTGAAAACTTGGTCAAGTGGAAGGGACATCGAGTTGAAGATGCCAGCTAGGAAAATGAAGCCGAAATCCAGAAGCATGGACAGACCGTGTGAGAGCTCATGGACAGGAGTCCATGCAAATTTTCAAGCGAGGGAGTATGATGCAGGAGCATCGCAAACATCGGAAGAAGCAAGCAAGCAAGCACAAGGAT
Source organism: Picea sitchensis (assembly GCA_010110895.2). Classification (NCBI taxonomy): domain Eukaryota; kingdom Viridiplantae; phylum Streptophyta; class Pinopsida; order Pinales; family Pinaceae; genus Picea; species Picea sitchensis. The sequence continues at coordinate 32,299 of SNQJ01S0001216.1, forward strand.
AGAAGACAGCTGGAAAGCACCAGCGTACATTTTTTTGAAATATTTTGAAACATTAATGTAATAGTTAAGAGGAATCACACTTAGATATTGTTAACATATCTTGAGCGATCCGCTCTCATCTATAGTAGGTGAAGGCATTAATACATAATTAATGTGAGTAGGTAGATCTAAATGTAGATTAGACAATTTAAAGCGTAGGAGGGAAAACCGACTATAGACACCCTCATCCTGTATCATTGTAACATTAGCATGATCAATCGAGCATGGAGCATAGAGGAGAAGAAATACATTTAGCTATAGAGAGAGAGAGAGAGTAGAGAGTTGTATTTGAAAACACCCATGTACAAAAGTCCTGAATTAATACATGAAGCTTTGATTCAGACTTATGGTGCTGTGATTTTCTCTGTGTATGCATGTTGAATGCTATGCTCATAGCTATTTTACTCTTTCTGTTATGCATTTGCTGTTACGCTATGTATGAATGATTTCTTGTTGAATGTTTGAAATCTCAGAGAGAGAGTAAGGAATGAGTTTCAATTGTTTCTCAACCTAAGTGAGTAAAATTCCTGCAAGGAGTGTAGTGGAGTTTGTCCGCAAGGAGTGCGTTGAGAAGAGTTTAGAGTTTTTATCTCTGAAAGCTCAGGAGGAATAAAATTGTTCTCATTCTTGCTGAAGTGCAAGTTAAGCACATGAGCCATGCAAGGTGTGTGCAGGCTGAGTAGAGTCTCAGATCTTACAACCTGAGGGAATTGTTGAAATACTGTTTTTGCAAGGAGTGCATAGAGTCGAAGAGGTTCATATACTAGAGCGTATTTGAAGAAGTGTTGTAAGGAGTGCGCGCAGGAGTTATCCCCATAGTACTTGAGGATTTCAAGCAAGCTCAAGAGGGATAGAGTCTTCGAAGTTTTCGAAGAAAGGCTCAAGAGGGCTAGTTCCTTGAAGTGTTGGAAGGAAGCATAGCAAATTTGTTTTGCAGGTGGAGAAGTTCCATGAAGGAATACCTTGCTTATTTCGTAGGAGTTGTCAAAGAGGAATTGGACGATCAGAATTCTCTGTGGAGAATTCGTGAAATTTCGAGTGCCGTCAGATCTTGCAGAGGAGCACGGAAGTTACAGAAAGTATTCTTCAAGTCCAAGCTCAGGAGAAATCAGACCATAGGATCCAAGTCGACAAGGGCCTTTGGATCACTCGTGAATTCTCACTTCGGGGATTCGCGAGTTGAAGGACCGAAAACCTTACATCAAGATTCGTGAAACCACGAAGTGCGAAGTCTCGATAGGGGAGAAGATCCATTGTGGGGCCGACATTAATAATGAGACATAATTCACCACTTCGACATTTCGGAGGATAGGAGCTCGAGATATCTGTTCCGAAATTCTCGAAATCGTGAGACACGATATAAGTATGGGGAAAGGACATCATCAACCATTTCGGCGGATCAACATTTCGAGTTTTGGTAGTTGGAGAGTCGAGACTTTTGTCCCGAAAGCCCCGAATTTGCGAGTTGCAATAAGGAGTATCGAGGAGTTCGGGATCTCGATACTTCGGGTGTCAGGATACAAAGGAGGCACCGTTTTGGGAAGCGAAGTTGTGAAGTGTCGAAGCT
>SNQJ01S0001216.1:33934-53377 GCA_010110895.2 Picea sitchensis
TGGTAGAACCACAAGGCGGGCTCAGGTGATAGACAGGTGGACCCGCGTCGACGGGAGGAAAGGAGTCAACACTTTGTTGACTTCTCGCATCTCGGGGATTTGCGGGATAAGAGCACGGGAGCTCGAGACTACAACTCGCGAAGTGGCGAGTTGTGAGAAGTGCTAAGGGAAGGTCAACCCTCGTTGACTTTCAAGTCTCGGAGGTTCGCACGAGAAGAGCTCGGAGGCTCAACCCTTCAACTTGCGAAGTCGCGACGGGAGCTAGTGCTTAGCCTAGCCGGTGGTCACACTCAGAGGGCACCGACAGAAGGGAGCTATACCCATTTCGTGATCTCGGTATCGCAATATTGGGAAGGAAGAGTAAGGAGTTTCGACTCGCGAACTCGCGAGATTGTGAGTTGCTACAAGCGCCTTTGGGATTAGGCCTTGGTCATAGCATTCTGGTCGCACCTAGTGTTGTTCGCACAGGGGAGCTTCCAGAAAGGACCTGTGGATCGATAGGAAAGAGATTCCAGGAAGGAATCGAAAGAGTTGATTCGACTCAAAGAAGATAAAGAACGATCCTATGAGTGGACATCGACCCGAGGGCTGAGGAGTGTCTGCATCAACTTGTTGTCACTTCCAACAATCCTTCTTCAGGTGTCCATATTTGCCACAAAACCAACACTTAAGATTGATCTTCTTTCCCTTCGACTTTCAATGATTTCTCTGAACATGTCCTCTTTTTTTAGGTCTTCCTCTAACCACCATCACCTTATATGTAGAGGTTTCTAAATTAAATTTATTCCTTGTTTCCTCAAACACTAAATCACCAACAATAACATCAAACTCAATACTTTATGTTGAACTGAAACTAATAGAGGTATCAAAGTGATTCCATGACTCGAGAAAATAAAATAATAATGTAATTGCCTTGTCTTTAGATTCAAATTTCACACCCATGCTAGTCAACTGGACTAAAAGAGCATTAAAAGTATTTAAATGATAAACTATTTCAGTACCTTCCTTCATGCGCAAATTGTACAATTGTTTTTTCATGAAGGTCCTACTCGTCAAGGATTTAGTCATATACAAGCTTTCAAGCTTTGTCCACAAACCGACTGTTGTCTTCTCCGTAACAATGTTGAATAGAACATCATCGGCCAAACAAAGACGTATGGCACTCAGTGCTCTCGTATCGATCTCTTCCCACTCTTCATCTGAAATGGTAGCCGGTTTCTTTTATTTTGCCAAAATAGTCTTCACCAACCCTTGTTGCACGAACAAATTGAGCATCTTGACCTTCAAGATCTCAAAACTGTTCTTGCCATTGAACTTCTCAATTTCAAACTTGGTACTTTGAGTATTTTCCATCTTAGACGTCTTTATTCTTCTCTGCCTTTGTTGTCTCCACTCTTATTAATCCACCCTGCACATCCTTCGGTAGCGGGAATCATATAAGTCGATGCTCCCTTCCACACGAGAGATCGACGCTGGTGGCTAAAACCCAAAAAATTGCAAGTGTTCCCTTGAAATCAGCCCTCCCTACACTAGGGAAGCCCAACGCTGATTTGAAAATAACGCTCCCTATACCAAGAGATCGACGATTCCTTAAATAGATAAGCCCATCGATGAAGTAAAAACAACACTCCCTTAAAGCAGGTAGCCCAGCGTTGAAGTAAAAAACCACACTCCCTTTAATCAGATTGACGAGCACCTCTGAAGTCGACGCTCACAGAGATGATGGCACTCTTGCTTATAGACATTCATCTCTAATACCAATTGTTGTCCCTGTCAGCCACCAAAATGAAAACAAATATGCAGCGGAAACATACATAAACAAAAAATCAGATGCCAGACATAAAATGATGAACATAGCATGAAAATTACAGCAGCCTTGGAGGCTCTCAATCATTTCTCACCTTGCCACTTCACTCATCTCCCCCATTATTTTTACGAGCATACATGAATTTATATATGAATTTATAGCATTTCATACACAATTACATAAGAAAATTATTATTAAATGCACTCCTATCTATATTCTAACTTGGTCTATTTAGTTGCAACAAATGCCAAATAATAGGATCAAAAATCCATTCTTGAAGAAATTAATTGTTTACGCTGAATATCTCGAGTGCTCGTGTGATAGGGTTTGCTCAAATGACTTTTGCAGTCATGGAGATCTTGGAGCTAAGTTACTGAAATCCAGGTAATGATTACTTTACTATTTCGTTGCTTCATAGTCTAGAAACTTTTAACATTTTCTTTATCTCTATTTTCGGGAACATTTACCATACACACAAGTAATGGCAGCCGGCTAGGTTCCAATAGCGAACTTACTAATACTTACACAGGTAACTGTTTACCATTATACAGTTATCCTTCATTAAATATCTTAACTCATTCATTTCCAGCTTTTAATGTTTCCTATGTGGCGTGTTGGCAGGTGAAGGTAACCGTTTCCCATTACAGAGTTATCCTTCATTAAATATCTTAACTCATTCATTTCCAACTTTTAATGTTTCCTATGTGGCGTGTTGGCACGTGAAAGTGATAGTTGTATGGGAAGCGCCCATACTATGCCACGTTTCGTAAGAGGAACAAAAACCAGGTGCACTAGATGGCCACTTAGATTTCGACTTGGTTCACGTACACATATTTAAACAAATATTTACCCTTGTTGATAGATAATGTTTCAGTCCGTAGCCATATTTGCACGGGATTTTAGGACTTCTTTTCCAAAAGATTGTCACGACGATTCTGATTATGATGCTTCTTTGTGATGGTTGAAACCTAAAGTCTTTCTTTTACTCTTTTAAAAACTATTTTCATCTCTGCAATAGAAAGATGGTTGAAACCTAAAGTCTTTCTTTTACTCTTTTAAAAACTATTTTCATCTCTCCAATAAAGTTGGTATTCTAGATAGTTCTCTGGTTTGTTTTGATTTATGTAAGAGAATCTTTTCCTTTTGATGTAATATGTAGTAGTCAAGGGTTGTTCATTTCGATTCTTGTACAAAATAGATTTGGTATTTTAGATAGTTCTGTGGTTTGCTTTGATTTATGTAAGAAAAGTACTATTTTCCTTTTGATATGTAATATGTATTAGTCAAGGGTTGTTCATTTAGATTCTTGTACAAAATAGATTTGGTGTTCTAGATAGTTTTGTGGTTTGCTTTGATTTATGTAAGAAAAGTAGTATTTTTCTTTTGATGTAATATGTACTAGTCAAGGGTTGTTCATTTAGATTCTTGTACAAAAAGTTTAAGGATAAAACAAAAGTTTAAGGATAAAACAACAATGCACAATATTGAATAAAAAATAATACAGAATGTCTAAATGCTTGCTTCATTTTATATTTAATAATAATACTTTCTAAATGCTTGCTTCATTTTATACTATTTGTATGTATATGTATTTTGGTATTTATATTTTATCAAACCATTATTTAAAAAAAAAAATACAATGCACAAAATATTTTGAAAAAAAATCTATTTATTTTATCTTTTNTATATATATATATATATATATATTACTTTTATGCAATAAACATGAATCATTACAATTATAGGAAACTACAACTCTATATTTCAATAATTTATAAATACCATTTATTCTTTTGGTGTATTATTATGACTTTTTCCATTAACTCTATAAGGATATTTATTCTTTACTAAAATGTAATAAATTAAAGAAGACATATATGAGAAAGTAGGTAAATATATTAAAGAAGAAATATCTAAGCTCGCTTCAAGACTCTAAACAATATGAGTAGATAACTAATTCTTTGCAACCATAGACCTAAAAAACCAAGATTACTTGTTCATGTCATGCCCCAACCCAAATCATTATTCCATAGGGACTAAAATTTGCATAACCTTTTTCGAGAAAATATCAGAGTTTGATTCTTTCTGAGAATCATCAAACTCAATTCCTCCCCACAAGTACTCAAGAGTGTCCTACCTCCTCTATCATTGTGTCTTTTCTTTTTAACCAAAGAAAAATAGTTTGCTTAGATTTTTTTTCAAGTTAGCCTCATCCCTAACCCTAGGAAATCTTCTTGGACTAACTTTGTGCTAGCTTGTTGTCTCACATCTCACACATTCAGAAGTCAGGTTCCACTTGTCATCATGGACAAGATTTACTAGGGTGATTTTTATCCCTTTCGAGTCACCTATGGAATAATGATTTACTCTTTGTAATTGGATTCTCTAATAGTCCATTTCTAGTAAAATAAAATATTTAAATAAAATATATATTTATAAAAAATATTCATTATCATTAATTTTTAAGATGATATAATTTCCAAGTCTTTCTCCAAAAACTTTCACAACTTGCACCATCAAAAATTCAAATATTTAAATGTTTATAAATGGAGGGACATTGCAAAATATGTCTTATCATTATATTAGGATGGGTGGGAACCAAAGCTTAGTTTGACTTCCCTGACTTCTCCTAAGGAATGGATCTAGAAATATGAGAGAGGACAATAAGAAATGATTGGATTATGGAACTTGCTTGCAATAATATTGGATGTGTCACATCAATGCATCGTTTATCATCATTAATAACTAGTTATAATGTAAAATGTTCAATGTAAAACATGCAATGATATGTATTCATTCACAAATCATGTTCATGGGAATTATCATTTTGAATGGAACAATAGACTTTATGAGTGTAATAAATGAATCATTATTGAGTATTCAAAAGACACTTCAAGCATGAGCTAGCATGACCACAATAGTTTGTAACAACATTGTGGCCTTTAAAGTTTTCATTTATTCAATAATGTCACTACCAACAATATGCCATGATCTAAATGAAATATTATTGTTGTAGTAGAACTCTAGTTAAGAAGCATTTTAACAGACAACATAGTTTTAAAGTCCAAATTTCAAACAATGATATTAATGATATTTTTGAGTTGTTATGAAAACATTCTTTCAAAGTACATAGATCACAATCATTATTTTGAACGTTCTAACCTTTTGTCAATTCAAAACAACACAGACAACCTAAAACTCTAACCACAACTTTTGGGCAAAAACTTAGTCCTCAATATAGTCATCAATGTTAGCAATAATAGGTATCCTTGAAGGTCAGTGGAATGTCTTAATCCTTGGTGTGTTAGAAACAAAATCATGGGATATGAATACATGAAAAAGTTTCATAAAATATGAGTGACCAAACCCAAATTTATCCAATTCATACCCTATAGTTTATGACAACCACTGAGACAATTCTTAAAAACAAACATGAGAGACAACATTGTGTTGCTAGGAAAGGTTATTGGAGAATCTTCCAATAAATATATCAATATTACATTAAATTTTTGGTATGAGAATATGCTACACTAACCTTGCATATGAGTTTACCTATGCAATTCACAACAAAACAAACCCTCAAATAATAGTTTCAGAAAAAGGAGACATTATGTTTTTTTAACAAGGACATTTGCCCCCCTTTAAAATCTATTGATTTGCAACTATAAGGTAAAAAAAGATGTATCAAACATTTGTAAATGAAGGGAGGTTTCACTAGAATTGTACACATGGTTATCCTTGTATAAATGGACAACAAAAAACTCATGGATAACTATCAATGAATAGGTAAAAACCAACCCTTTGGAAGGGTCATTCTTCCGGTTTGGGCATTGATTTTCTATTTGGTATGCAATAGGATAAGGATATGTCCAAACATTATGTAAAGTATGAAACAAATGAGGTATGCTAGTCCCCTATCTACAAATATGTATTTAGTAATTTCAAAGTGGGGGAAAAAAGCAATGTATAATTTGATAGATGAAGAAATTCATTTTAAGAATGTTAGTTATGGAATCAAAGAAATATAGATCAGGTATGAAAATACGCAATTTTTGAACTCTAGGGTTTGATCTCTAGGTAAGATAGACAAGACACAATTAGATCCAAAACCCTTGTTTGAAATGCTAACTATAGAGATATTCAATGGAGGAATAGGCCATCACTAATTTAATTATTTATGTGTTAAGGGAACTTAAGAATTATAGAACCAATTATATATGTGAGAAAACCCTGTATTACATAAATAAAAATGAGAAAAGGAGAAAAAAGGGGAAAATTTGGAATTTTTAGGGTTTTTGGTGGTTGAAGAAAATGAAAGATGAGTTCCTTTGGAGGGATACATGGTGATTACTTCAAATCGTGATGAAGTGTATGGTTTAATATGATTTATTGTTGATGTAACCTATATGATTTCCCTTAAAGTGCCAACTAGATTTATAAGGTTCCCTTCAATGTTGAATGGGAGGATGAGTTTATGAAGAAGCCTTTCCTGATTCTAGTAAGATGAAATCAAAGGTTTGGAAAGAAAAGGGATAGATCCATGAGACATCCAACCTTAATGCATGAAAAAAAAATTCAATGATCAAAGGTGGAAGGTTAGAGAACTTACCTTGAGAACCCTTCCAAGTGGATCATTTCACCCTTCTTTGCCCTTGTAGTATCCCTTTTCTTCCAACAAAACCTAAGAGTTCTTATCTAAAACTTGAACAATGACTAAGCATTCACCAAGAATAGAAATATATACTCAAAGAACTCTTAATAAAAGTTTCTCATTAATCTCAAACATTTTGGAATGGAGGAGGAGTCTTCCTTTCATAAGTGAACCTCCTCCGCAAATATAATACAAAATATTGTTCTAGATCAAAACCATGACCTCCAAAACCATTATTCCTATAAAACCATGGGAAAATACTAAAAATAATAATATGCATCCCATAGTATCATCAAAAGGTAAAACGACCATCTAGATGAGGTAAAAATACAATGTAGAAGCCACACCCATGGACAAAAGAGAAGCTAAGAGAGGTGTGCCCCTAAAATATTGTGCCAAAATCCAATAAAGGTGTCCTAAACCAATTTAATGATGGTCCAATAGCTCCAATTTCCTCTAACCAAGATCCTCAATCTAGGGAATGGTCCAAAGTGGAAAACATTCCTCAAAAGGGATGGCATCACCTCGACATGTGTGATCCATCCAATAATAAAATCCATCTCAAGAGGAATCTATGGGATCATTAAGAAAAAATCAAGTGAGGGTTCCATGTCATCATAAGGTCCAAGTCACCATGTGAAGTCACCTCTATAATGTGTAATCACCCTTTGCAATGCATTAAATACCCCCCACGTATTGTCCAAGGGGAGTAAATAATGCATTAACATGCATTCAATGTCCAATTGAGAAAGGAGGATGCATATAAATGGTCCATGTGGAATGTGTGATGGAATGGTTTTTTTGTCATGCCATGATGCACTGCCATGAAACACATTGAAGTGAAACATGTCTCGATGCAATACATGGATCCCAAGGAAAATGTCACTAATATCAATGTCTTTAGATATGGAAATATATGAGTACATATATCCAAATTAATCATCACAGATCTCAAGTAATGGTACAAATGTCCCAATTCACAATACCCACTTGAAGTGATGGGTCTATCCACTTAACAAACCATTAATTAATAACACCCGGTGACATCTCTTAGAACAACATAAAAAAGGGGGTTAGTTTTAATACTTTCCTAATTCTTACCAAGGGAACATTATTAACCCTTATGCATACATCTAGTCCCATGTCAATCCATATTTCTTAAGTATGTAGGTGAAAGATAGGAAATAATAATTAATAATGATGAAAGGGAGAAATTAATGAGTTCATTTGATGACCCTCAAAGTCTTAGACGTGTACATGAATTATTATTCATTTATTCATTCATATAGATTTATTTAGATAATATTTTTACACACAATAACCTTCTAGGGGGAGCTTATCATTGAGTTACCATCCTTGGCATTATTTCTTACCACCCATTTAATCTTTTTTCTTTAAATGTTTAGTTGATCAAACATCCTTTTTATTTGTAGCATTCATAGACAGAAGGAAACCAAGGACTAGGGGAATTGGCCTCATAGTGAGGGGGCATTCTTGGAGATTTATATTTGGATTTTGAATTTATCTCTTCACCTCTTTTTCCTTATTGGTTGTTTATTCAAGCTTCATCAATTTGACCTTTCCTTTTGACCTTTGAGAAATCGTACATGACCATGATACAATTTTTATATGGATGGAATGAAAACAGTAGGGGAGGTGGAAAATTATTAGCATGATTGGGATCTGGGCAACATTGTCTAGCCTAAGAACCCCATGTTATAGATTAACCTGAGAAATTACACACTTATAATAGAAAACATTCTCCCCAAGGTATTGTGAGGCAAGTAATAAAACCATGCAATGTTATGGCGTGTCAACAAAACATCGTGGGGTGTTTGCTGTGATGAGATTAGAAGTTATATCATCAAATCCAAATGAATTATGATACATGGAATGTCAAATTAAGCATACAAGAATGATGCATACCATACAATAGTGCATCTATCATTTTATGAGTGGGGATGAAGATGTGTTGTACCAATTGAGCTAGCATGACCATACATCTGGCAGAGATCAAGAGAAACTAGGTCTATATCTCAAAAATATGAGCATGCACCTCATCCAAATAACAACATGACACCCATTGCGAGGGTATCCAAAATTTGTCACCCTTGGGGGAACAATTAAAAACCCAAAGAAAAAAAAAACACATATATATGTTAAAATTGGCTTAAGTTGGAACATTTTCCTTTTCAAGACCATATCTTTTTTACACAAACTATTATTCCCTTTTTTTTTTTGTAGAATTGAAGTAGTTGTATTAGAGGTATATTGAAAAAGTTACAAGTTGTCTATCATGCATGGAAACAGTGCCCATCTAGGAAACCACTATTGGAACATCAAAAATAGAAGTCTGAGAAAAGAGTAGAAAGCAAGTCACAGGATCCAAGGTGTGGAAGCCATGAAAATTGAAGATGACGATGACTCTAGGTAGATATATCGGGATGGATGTCGTGAGTATTTTTACTATTCATGGTTTGGTGGGTAAATTTAGTTATTGGGCCTTGGGGGAAAAGGATATACATGCCTGGGTTGAAGCCAATTGGGGATCACTGCTAGGATATGTGCTAGAGCCTTACATTTTGCTAAAGGGATTGTTCTGCTTCATTTTAGGACTTTGGAAGATGCAAAGAGGGTACTCCAACAGGTTTGGGTGGTAAATGATGGACGTCTAATGCTGAAATGTTGGCACTTAGTGTTCAACCTAGAAAAGAGATCGTTAGACTATGACATATGTGGGTGCTCTTACCAGGATGCGCTCTTGCATTGTGGAGTTTAAAATCTTTCAAACTCATCGAAAATGATATTGGTAATTTTTTACATGTGGATTTAAAACAACTCGGGGGTCTTGATCGACGAATGGGAAAGTTATTGATTGAAATGGACACAAAGATGGATATTATTTGGTAGGGCCTAAAGCTCCAACAAAGATTGGACTATGTTGGTGTGTCGTTTCGATTCTTGGGTTGTAAAATGATGGGTCATTTTCCCCATCAATGTGTAGATGCAGTGGTACATAGGAATTCACTTGCTCATGGGAATTTGAGGCTGACACTCGAGGAAAATTATTATGAGATGGAAGCTCAAAACGACTAGAATGATACACAAGCTGTGGATAGCGATGTAAACTGTGGTAAGTCACCCTCCTACTTTCCTAATCAAATTAATCCAATGAAAAAATTAATTACTCATGAGGAGTCAGGATTAGAGTTAGATCCCTAGGTTGGTGAGATACCTTACAAGGGCGGGATGGGAGTAAAGGTATTACATAGGAGAGAGGTTTTTCCTATTGTGAATGATATGAGGGAGAGTTTGGAAGATGTGTGGTGAATTGTTGAGGATGTGAGGAATAATTTATCGGTGGCTGTTGTGGGTTTGGGTGAGGCAAAATTGCCTATAGATTTTGTGGTAGAGATAGGAAAAGGGAGGAGACTAATTCATAAATAGATGAGCCTTCTTGTAAAGATAAGACAAAAGTTTTGGGTGAAAAGAAACTGTTCACTATTCTGCACTTGGGAGATGGGGGTTCGCAAGGGGAGAATGGTAGGGAAGGTTTAGATGTGGATTTTTCGACGTCAGTACGTGATTGAAATCCAAAACCGGCTGAGGGATTTAAACTTGTTGCGGTCGAGGGAACCGTTAGAGGTAATAACAGGTTGGGATTGGAAGGGAAGGTAGTATGCAATTCTTATGTGGTCACAAAAGATAGAAGTCTAAGTTTGGGGGACATCGAGAGGGCTTACAAATGCTAAATGGACTAGATCCAATTGGTTTGTCGGAAATGGAGGAATCCCTATTAATTATTTTACCTTCAGACAGGGAGGTTTTAACTCTATCGTAGCTACCAATCTTTGCTAGTGGGGAGTTATTGTCTAACCCTGGAGAAACGATTGGGAAGGCGAAGGGGTGCAAGAGGTTGTGTGTTGTGGTGGTGAGGGGTGTGGGGATGGTGAAATAAGGGGTTTGGGGTGATTGGAAATTTCTCTCCCATTAAAACTAGGAGTGCAAGGAAAATGGGAAAAGAGAAGGAAATACCAATTATTCCTAGTCTAGAGGTTGTAATTAGTCCTAGGGCCCTTAGAGCTCAGAAATCCATGGATAGGGTGAAAATATGATCGTGGAATCCTTGAATGTGAGGGGAGTGGGGGGATTCTTAAAGTCACTAACCCTCAATAGGTTCTTAGAGAAAAATAAACTAGATGTTCTATTCATTCAGGAAACCATGGTAGGTGCAACAAAAGAAATGGAAGTCTTTGCCAAACTTATTCCTAATTGGAATTTATGCGGATTTGATTCTATTGGGCTCTCGGGGGGTCTGCTCTCAGCTTGGAACCCTCGAAAGGTTGACTTTGATGCGTTCTTTACGCCTACAAGGATTCTCCTGGAGGGTGTTGTTAAAGACACTAATATAAAGGTGAAGATGAGGAAAATTTAATAATGGGGGTAGACCTTAATTTTTCCATCTCTAGTAGGGAACTTTGGGGTGATTATGTGAGGGTGGACCCTTTACAATTGTGCAGTCATTTAATTAAGCCCCGGAGGTTTAGTGGATGTTGAGCCAGTAAAAATTCATCCAACATGGAGGAATGGAAGGAAATGCCAAGATTACATTACAAAAAGGTTGGATCAGTTTTTGATATCTGAGAAGATTGTCTCTTCAGGAATCATATATTCATCCTATAATTGCAATGACAAGATATCAGATCACATGGAAATAATGTTACAATTTGAATTTGGGAGTGATAGTTTTTGCTATCCATTTAAACTTAATGCAGTTTGGCTCAAGGATCAAGAATTTGTTGGTTTTGTTAGAAACATTTGGGAGGATTTGTTGGGGACATAGGTCTTGAAACCTATGGAATCATTATTAAAGAAGATTAAAATACTTAAGATCATGGTAATAGTATGGGAAAGAAAGAAAAAGTATGAAGGTAAGAAAGCGTTGGTACAGTTGGAATCAAAATTGGATAAATTATAATCAGACTTTCCTGGAGGATTTGTTGAGAAAAATGATAAGTTATGAGTTTTGGCTAAAGAATAGAGGAAAATGACACTTCTAAAACAAGAGGAGGATACTTGGGAGATGAAAGTAGAATTAAAGCCGGTTGGCACAGTGTGAGAAACACACAAAAACATGCTTATGCAAACTCAAGGAAACAAATTAACACCATTTGTGATATCACTAAGGGAGATGGAATTACTATCTCAAACAACTCTGATCTTCAAAAGGAGGTTGTTTACTATTTCTAGAACATGTTTAAAGAACAAGGAAATCTAGCAATTGTAGATCAACTTGATAGGAACTGTTGAGGATGTTTTTGAGGAAGAGGGAAATAGTTTAGTTGAACCAATATCCTTAGTTGAAGTTCTAAAAACTTTAAAATGTTTTAAAAATTACTCAATATTTCTGAGGTCCAAATGGATGGATTGTTGAGTTCTTTTTGGATTTTTTCGATCTGGTGGGAAATGGATTATTGGAGGTAGTGGAAGAGTTGAGAAGGGTAGGGAAAGTGTCAGGAGCATTGAATGCTACATGTATTTCCTTAATCCCTCAAAGTGACAAACTTGATTCATTTGGAGGATTTAGGCCCATAGCATTGTGCAACCTAGTATACAAGATCATTACAAAAATAAATTCTACTAAGACTAAAACATCCTGTCCTTTGAGGTATATCAAAAGAACAAGTTGGGTTTTTAGATGGTGGGAAAGTTATTGATGCAATTGGAGTGGAACAGGAAGTACTACATAGCATAAAAGTGAAGAATCTAAAATCATTGTTTCTAAAAATGGATTTAGTCAAAGCTTATGATAGGGTGGATTGGGGTTTCCATAGATTTGTTTTACTACATGTTGGATTAATTTTAGAAGTAATTGATTGGATCATGGGTTGTGTGACATAAAAAAACTTTGTTGTACTGATCAATGGGAATCCTACCAGTTTTTTTAAATCTTCAAGGGACTGAGAAGGACATTATTAGTAATTTTTCATCTTATTTATTATGAAGGGTTAGCATTAGAATTATCATTGAGGGTTCAAGATAAGAAGCTTGAGGGTGTTCTTGTGGCTAGAGGGTTACATATTACACATTTAATGTTTTTGGATAATGTAATACTATTTGGGATTGTATGCATTTTCGAATGGAAAGCATAGAAGGAGGTATTGGATTTATTTTGCAAGGCTACAGGGATGGAATTTAGTCCTCAAAAATATAGTTTCTTAGAAGCAGGATGGGATTATGGAGAGATTAATTTGTTCAAGGAAGTATTGCCCTTTGAATTTAAACCATTATATACAGGCTTTAAGTATATTGGGTTTTGCATTAAGCCAAACTTCTATACTAGTGTGGACTCGCTTTGGCTAGAGAAAAAATTTGAAAATCATGTTGGAATCTGGGTGGCTTACCCTGGGTGGTAGAGTCATATTTGTAAAATAAGTACTTGAAATCATATCGGTGTATTGGCTGTCATTGGAAAAAATTCCTAAAAGTGTACTAAACAATATTAGAACAAGGATGTTCATCTTTCTGTGGTTTGGTAAAAATGAAAAGGAAATTGTGTCTTAAGCTGAAAGAGATTGCAAAACCTAAAAAGGTTGGCAGATGGGGAATCAAAAATATTTTTATCTTTGTACAAGAATTGGTGGCGAAAATCTTATGGAGATTCCTTATGTTGCATGGCCATTGGCATGAGGTGATTATGCAAAAATATCTTAAAAGAAAAACTATTGAGAGTTGGTTTAGGTAGGGGAGAAAAAACTGGAATGGGACTTCAAATTTATGGAGATCCCTTACCTCTTCATTAAACATAATTTATGATTGTTTGTTATGGAGATCTTGTGAGTGGGAGAGATATGAGAATTGAAGATTGTTGATCCTATGATTGGGTCCCACTATTTCTATAAGTTATTTGAGAATCTTTTATTACTATTAAAATAACAAGGGATTACATGTTTTGCTCATGCAGGAACAAGTGCACAAGAAGGTATTAACTCTACAAGGTGGAAAGAAGATGAAACTTTAGGCCTGGAAGGATCTCAAAAAGATGAATGGATAAAATATACTAAAGGGCTAGTAAGTGTTGGAATTGAATTAAATTATGATGAGAAAGACATGCTATTATGGTCTTTGGATACCAAAAAAGAGTTAATGCTAAATTAGCATATGAATTTCAAGTGATGGAGGATAGGGGAGTAGAGCAAAATTTTGGTACTCCTGATCTAGAAGGAGCAACTAATTGAAGGTAAAATTGTTTGTTTGGTTATTGATGGAACATAGAATATTTACTTGGGATAACTTGATAAAAAGGGGCTTTCAGGTTCGTAGCATCTATGTGCTTTGTAAGGAAAGTGAAGAATATGTGTTACATTTATTTGGGGATTGTAATTTCATAAACAATATGCCAGACTATCTCTAAGGAACTAAATATGGTCAATAATTGGCAAGGAGGAAATTTTGAAAACAATCTCCTTAACTGGTCAAAGAGAAGTTAAATCCTTGTTTTATCGGTTAGAATTTGTGGAATCATAGGAGCATTGATGATATATTTGAATATCAATGAAAAACATATTAATTTGTAACTACGTTTCTTGGACTTGAACAAAAATTTACATAGGATAATCTTCTCAAAAGGATTGATAGAACATCAACTCTTGATTGGGTTGGGGTAGTAGACTTCTTCAATGGGGCTTCACAGGAAAGAGGCTCAAAGAAAGTGCGGGGATGGATCCATTCTGAAATGCCCAATAATGGGCACATATAAACTACAATTGAACTGTGGAAAATGAACAAATTCTAAAGGGGAATTGATGGCACTTTGGTTAACTTTATATTTTTCTTATCTTAAATAGGTACCAAGGTTACTATTGATGGATGATTCTAAGGTTATTATAGATTGGATACTAATATTAATAATCTGAGGTAATATCATCCTGGATCTGGTAGAGCATTGAACAAACATTTTCAACAAATCAAAGCTAAACCTATCTATAGAACTAACAATCAGATTAATGATAAACTATCAAAGGAAGCATTGCTTTTGGAGGAAGGCAGTATATATTTCTCACTTCAGATGGACAACAAGAAATTGTTTAAGAATTGATATCAATCTTTAAGATACTCTGTGTTTTGGAACTTTTGTGAATTACAAACATAAAAAGGTCATGATTTTATTTATTTTGGATATAAATGTATACTCAGTGGTGACTACCTGATCAATGTTGAATAGGAGTCAAAAACATATAAGATTTTTGGAGCATGTTTACATTTTGTATGATGGTAAAAACATTTTTATATTTACTAATATAAGTGTTTTTCTTGTAAAAAAAGGATGAAAAACATAAACATGTATTGATTTGAATAATAAGAAGAAAACCATCTCTTAGTATCCAAAAACATTTTGAAGTATTATTCAAAGTTATTAATATTAATTAATTGATAAAAAACAAACAAGTGAAATCAAGCTCAAAACATAAAATAATAAATTCAAGAGAAAAAAATTAAATCAACTTTAAAAACAAAATACAATAAATAAATATAAAATAAATTTTAATTAAATCCCAACTTTAAAACATAAAATAATAAATTCCTATTGCGAATGAAGTTTGAAACATTTGTAATATCTTCTTCACGAAAGTTGTAGCAAAGTCTAATACTAAGACTACGTGGTAGCATCCAAAAAAATATTTTTAGTCATTGTATCCATCGTTTTGAAATAGGGTGTATTTGTGATGTTAAGTACAGACATCGAGTGGTCCTCATATAGATCAGCTAAAAGTGGGCTCTCCTTCTCAACTTCCATTAATAATATACTTGAAACGGTATGTGATTGTTTTCAGTTTTCTTTGGAGGACTTTCTTGCAACAGATGGATGCCTATTCCACAATTAAATGGCAGCAGCTTTGACCGAGAACATAATATTTAGCATTAATTTGGTTTTTTTAAATGTAACAATATTTTGTATATTATTTCAATAAAACAATGGATAAGTCTAAATATACGATTATTAAAGTACATTGGACAGCTTACTATACTTGCCCAGCCTCATAAAAAACAAAAGGATACATGTCTTTTAATACTAATAAAACTGAAGACATCTTGGTAAAATTTAGTGGAGTCTTCAAATTATAAAACTATGGACATCTTGCCCAGCCTCATCAAAGCCAAAGGATACATGTCTTTTAATGCTAATAAAATTACTGAAGACATCTTTGTAAAATTTAGTGGATTCCTCAAATTATAAAACTGAGGATATCTTTATAAAATTTAGTGGATTCCTCAAATAATCTTTATTTAACATTCTCCCTCACAAATTACAAGAATTATTTATAATTATAAAGTCAAATGCGATTATATATATGTGGAATTATAAATTATTATTGTTAGTATTATTATATTTTGAGTTTTGTATTAATATTAAATTTTTTGATATATGTAGATGAAAGGTTAAAAGGATTATATATATATATATATATATATATATATATATATAGTTAGCATTATATATTATTATTATATTTTTACAGGTTTTGTATTAATACTAATTTTTTTTTTTGATATATGTGGATGAGGGTTAGAACATTAACAAGGTATGATGTATGGGTCTTGTATATGTTGATTAACAACTTCTGATGTATAGATCTTGCATATGTTGATGAGTGTTAAGACATTAACAATGATATGATATGTATTATGAGAATTATGATATTAATTAAGATGTTATGAATGTTACAATTTCTTCAATATTAAACCATAGAATCTACTAACATAGAAAACAACACTTTTATTCATTTTTCTACTCATGAAAGAGCATATATGCTCAATACCAATTCACATCTAAATAATTCCTAGAATTAAAATAGGTTGAAGACAAATAGATTCATTTTTTCATGCTTGGCATTCTATTGTCAATCCCACAAATAGCATGCACTCTAAAAGGTGTTGCAACACATTTTGGAAGTGTTGTCACTAGAACACCATAGATTCTTCCAATTCTTGGGCTTCTTAAGTAAGCATAAGAAATATGTAATTAATGCAATAAAATTGAGTTGAAAATGTTGGAGCATAAATGTTGAATTTAATATCATACCAAGTATAATCTGAAACATAGAACAAAACTTGGAAACTACTACCATAAATCAGAAAAGAATATACAGAAAATATGGTGGGCCTCAAGGAACTGTAGCAGAAGGAGATACATAAATGATGGTGGGCCTTAAGGAAGTATAATTTGAAACAAAGAACTGAACCTGGAAACTACTACCATAACGGGCAAAAGAAGATACAAAATTTATGGTTGGCCTCAAGGAACTGCAACAAAAGGAGATACCAAAATGATGGTGGGCCTCAACTAGAAAAACAAGATACATAAATTATGGTTGGCCTCAAGGAATTGCAACAAAAGGAGATATAGAAATGATGGTAAGCCTTAAGGAATTGCAGGCTTTGTCTAAGTAGCAAGGATAGTATTCTTACAATGAATCTTCGTAGGAAAGACGTTGAATACATAATGTTCGAGGGGGTTGGAACCTCCTATAAAAGTCCTCCCATTGGGAAACACATTTGTAGTACAATGAAACATTGTCGGAATGGTGGAATTTCAGACTTATGAGAATATTTTTCGTGCCAATGTATTGGGTGTGTATAAATAAGGATGAAGCATTGAACTCCTTCCGTGCTCTCCACTTATAGATCACTTCTCCGCTTTATTGATGATCATAATTTCTCACCCACAATATGATATCTTCTGGTAACGAGAGGAACATGCAACATAAAAAACGCCTTAACCATATCTCATAACTAGAACCATATCTCATAACTAGTAGGCAAGACAATTAAGAATTTAACACTTTTGAATAAGAGAAAATATATGGCCTAGTTATAAATGTCTTTTTAGAAATGTTTTCAACAAAGCTCGTTATAAATGTCTTTTCGAAATGTTTTAATTTTTTAATACTTGAAACTTGTAATAATGTATTATTTATGTATAATCTAAAAACAAAATAGAAATGAGAGTGACTACTCCATGTTTTTAAAAGTTGAAGTAAAATTGGATACATATAGACCTGTCAATAATTATTAACAATGTCAAAAGTGTAAATTGAAGTCTTCAAAACTCTTTTGAAATAATTTGATAAATAAAATTTGTGGTATATTAGTATTATCAATTACACTCCAAAATATGATTGAATTAGAATATACTTTGAAATATCACCTAATTAATTTTAACCTAAAAGATAATAGTATTATATATTTATGATTAGATAAATAATGTTGTTATACTTAAATTTGAAATTTGGACAAAGAACTTTTGAAAATAAAGTTTAATTTTCATAATCATATATGTAGAATTTACACTCTGAAATAAACAAAATCCAACTAAATCTAAGATATATAGAAAACTAAAATAAAGTTTAATTTTCATAATCATATATGTAGAATTTACACTATGAAATAAACAAAATCCAACTAAATCTAAGATATATAGAAAACTAAAAATGTATTAAAGATAGATGTAAATTAGGGAGATAAAATATATTTTCTAAATTTTTTGGATTAAAAAATGAAATTAAATGTAAATATTTAGATTATTAAAAAAAAATTAAAATCATGTAAATTTTAATATTGTTAAAAAAAAAAGATATTAGATTTATGAAATATATAAAAATTAGTCAAAACATAGTGAACAAAAGGAATCGTCTTTTCATTTTAAATTTTTAAAAAATATGAAGTCCAATGCATGAAATGGATAGAAAGCTTAATTTAATTTTTTTAAATGAGATTAAATGTATAAAATTGTGTGAAAATACTGTAACAAATTATTAAAATAAAATAATTTAAATAATTTTTTTTTTTTAAATGAGATTAGATGTATAAAATTGTGTGAAAATATTTTAACAAATTATTAAAATAAAATAATTCAAATAATTCAATTTTTTTTAAATGAGATTAGATGTATAAAATTGTGTAAAAATACTATAACAAATGATTAAAACAAAATAATTTAAATAATAATAAAAAAATAAATACAAATCTAATCAAAATAAAATATTAAAAACATAGATTTTTTTTTAAATAAATTTTCTATATTTCATAAAATAAAATATGAAAGACATATATCTATTTAGGCCACATTGCCCTGGATGGATACTAACTAGGTACTAAGGAAATGTCTAGTTTAATATGCCTCTCAAGGACAAAAGTATGAGCTAATAAATTAGGTAGAAAGTAGAGTTGACACAAAACAAGCTAAAACAACAAAACTGAAATGATAACCTAGCTGCTAAAACACAAACATCTAATCAAAGAATTGAACCTAGCTTTCACTCGAACAACATGGAGATTCGAAGGTCCATTAGCTATAGTCTAAATTTAAGGTCGACCACCTCGCTCTGAAGCTCAAAGATCAATTGTTGGAGGATGACCAAAGCATCATGAATTGGTTGAGTGTTCTCGTCGAACAAGGAGCAAGGCGAGCGAGAACAAAATTCCCGTGAGTCGTGGCTTCAGGTGTTGGATGTAGGGACCTGTGGAGTGCTCTCCGAGTACTCGATGGAGAGGCTGAAAACCCTAGAGAATTTTTATGACGTTCGAACTATTCACCCTTACATCCCCACCAAGTGGAAGTATGCCCATGCTAAGGTGCATGGAGAAAACCCTAGAGAATTTCCATGACGTTCGAACCATTCACCCTTACATCCCCACCAAGTGGAAGTATGCCCAAGGTAAGGTGCATGGAGAAAACCCTAGAAAATTGCCATGACGTTTGAACCATTCACTCTTAAACCATTCACCCTTACATGCCCACCAAATGGAAGTATACCCACTATCCGGGCTATGAGTGGAGGTTCAAAGTTATGGAAAATGCTCAAATTAAAAACACAAAGTTAAAAAGTTAAAAGAAAATGGTTAAATTATTTGAAAGAAAATGAAAATTATATTATTTTTAATATTATTAAAAAAAATTAAATATAAAGATATTAAATATTTA
>SNQJ01S0001216.1:53387-65308 GCA_010110895.2 Picea sitchensis
AACCAACCCTTTGGAAGGGTCATTCTTCCGGTTTGGGCATTGATTTTCTATTTGGTATGCAATAGGATAAGGATATGTCCAAACATTATGTAAAGTATGAAACAAATGAGGTATGCTAGTCCCCTATCTACAAATATGTATTTAGTAATTTCAAAGTGGGGGAAAAAAGCAATGTATAATTTGATAGATGAAGAAATTCATTTTAAGAATGTTAGTTATGGAATCAAAGAAATATAGATCAGGTATGAAAATACGCAATTTTTGAACTCTAGGGTTTGATCTCTAGGTAAGATAGACAAGACACAATTAGATCCAAAACCCTTGTTTGAAATGCTAACTATAGAGATATTCAATGGAGGAATAGGCCATCACTAATTTAATTATTTATGTGTTAAGGGAACTTAAGAATTATAGAACCAATTATATATGTGAGAAAACCCTGTATTACATAAATAAAAATGAGAAAAGGAGAAAAAAGGGGAAAATTTGGAATTTTTAGGGTTTTTGGTGGTTGAAGAAAATGAAAGATGAGTTCCTTTGGAGGGATACATGGTGATTACTTCAAATCGTGATGAAGTGTATGGTTTAATATGATTTATTGTTGATGTAACCTATATGATTTCCCTTAAAGTGCCAACTAGATTTATAAGGTTCCCTTCAATGTTGAATGGGAGGATGAGTTTATGAAGAAGCCTTTCCTGATTCTAGTAAGATGAAATCAAAGGTTTGGAAAGAAAAGGGATAGATCCATGAGACATCCAACCTTAATGCATGAAAAAAAAATTCAATGATCAAAGGTGGAAGGTTAGAGAACTTACCTTGAGAACCCTTCCAAGTGGATCATTTCACCCTTCTTTGCCCTTGTAGTATCCCTTTTCTTCCAACAAAACCTAAGAGTTCTTATCTAAAACTTGAACAATGACTAAGCATTCACCAAGAATAGAAATATATACTCAAAGAACTCTTAATAAAAGTTTCTCATTAATCTCAAACATTTTGGAATGGAGGAGGAGTCTTCCTTTCATAAGTGAACCTCCTCCGCAAATATAATACAAAATATTGTTCTAGATCAAAACCATGACCTCCAAAACCATTATTCCTATAAAACCATGGGAAAATACTAAAAATAATAATATGCATCCCATAGTATCATCAAAAGGTAAAACGACCATCTAGATGAGGTAAAAATACAATGTAGAAGCCACACCCATGGACAAAAGAGAAGCTAAGAGAGGTGTGCCCCTAAAATATTGTGCCAAAATCCAATAAAGGTGTCCTAAACCAATTTAATGATGGTCCAATAGCTCCAATTTCCTCTAACCAAGATCCTCAATCTAGGGAATGGTCCAAAGTGGAAAACATTCCTCAAAAGGGATGGCATCACCTCGACATGTGTGATCCATCCAATAATAAAATCCATCTCAAGAGGAATCTATGGGATCATTAAGAAAAAATCAAGTGAGGGTTCCATGTCATCATAAGGTCCAAGTCACCATGTGAAGTCACCTCTATAATGTGTAATCACCCTTTGCAATGCATTAAATACCCCCCACGTATTGTCCAAGGGGAGTAAATAATGCATTAACATGCATTCAATGTCCAATTGAGAAAGGAGGATGCATATAAATGGTCCATGTGGAATGTGTGATGGAATGGTTTTTTTGTCATGCCATGATGCACTGCCATGAAACACATTGAAGTGAAACATGTCTCGATGCAATACATGGATCCCAAGGAAAATGTCACTAATATCAATGTCTTTAGATATGGAAATATATGAGTACATATATCCAAATTAATCATCACAGATCTCAAGTAATGGTACAAATGTCCCAATTCACAATACCCACTTGAAGTGATGGGTCTATCCACTTAACAAACCATTAATTAATAACACCCGGTGACATCTCTTAGAACAACATAAAAAAGGGGGTTAGTTTTAATACTTTCCTAATTCTTACCAAGGGAACATTATTAACCCTTATACATACATCTAGTCCCATGCCAATCCATATTTCTTAAGTATGTAGGTGAAAGATAGGAAATAATGAGAAATAATGACAAAAGGGAAGAGGTAATGAGTTCATTTGATGACCCTCAAAGTCTTAGACGTGTACATGAATTATTATTCATTTATTCATTCATATAGATTTATTTAGATAATATTTTTACACATAATAACCTTCTAGAGGGAGCTTATCATTGAGTTACCATCCTTGGCATTATTTCTTACCACCCATTTAATCTTTTTTCTTTAAATGTTTAGTTGATCAAACACATCCTTTTTATTTGTATATTCATAGACAAACCAAGGACTAGGGGAATTGGCCTCATAGTGAGGGGGCATTCTTGGAGATTTATATTTGGATTTTGAATTTATCTCTTCACCTCTTTTCCTTATTGGATTTGTTTATTCAAGCTTCATCAATTTGACCTTTCCTTTTGACCTTTGAGAAATCGTACATGACCATGATACAATTTTTATATGGATGGAATGAAAACAGTAGGGGAGGTGGAAAATTATTAGCATGATTGGGATCTGGGCAACATTGTCTAGCCTAAGAACCCCATGTTATAGATTAACCTGGGAAATTACACACTTATAATAGAAAACATTCTCCCCAAGGTATTGTGAGGCAAGTAATAAAACCATGCAATGTTATGACGTGTCAACAAACATCATTAGGTGTTTACCACTTTATGATGAGATTAGAAGTTATATCATCAAATCCAAATGAATTATGATACATGGAATGTCAAATTAAGCATACAAGAATGATGCATACCATACAATAGTGCATCTATCATTTTATGAGTGGGGATGAAGATGTGTTGTACCAATTGAGCTAGCATGACCATACATCTAGCAGAGATCAAGAGAAACTAGGTCTATATCTCAAAAATATGAGCATGCACCTCATCCAAATAACAACATGACACCCATTGCGAGGGTATCCAAAATTTGTCACCCTTGAGTGGGTAACAAACTGCAAAAAACCCAAAGAAAAAAACACATATATATGATCTAAAGTGGCTTAAGTTGGAACATTTCCTTTTCAAGACCATATCTTTTTTACACAAACTATTATTCCCTTTTTTTTTTTTGTAAATTAGTAGTTGTATTAGGGCCTTATTGAAAAAGTTACAAGTTGTCTATCATGCATGGAAACAGTGCCCATCTGGGAAACCACTATTGGAACTTGTCCAAAAAATAGAAGTCGACGAGAAAATTAAGCAAGTCACAGGATCCAAGGTGTGGAAGCCATGAAAATTGAAGATGACGATGACTCTAGGTAGATATATCGGGATGGATGTCGTGAGTATTTTTACTATTCATGGTTTGGTGGGTAAATTTAGTTATTGGGCCTTGGGGGAAAAGGATATACATGCCTGGGTTGAAGCCAATTGGGGATCACTGCTAGGATATGTGCTAGAGCCTTACATTTTGCTAAAGGGATTGTTCTGCTTCATTTTAGGACTTTGGAAGATGCAAAGAGGGTACTCCAACAGGTTTGGGTGGTAAATGATGGACGTCTAATGCTGAAATGTTGGCACTTAGCGTTGAACCCCCAAAAAAGAGATCAACAGACTACGACATATGTGGGTTCTCTTACCAGGATGCCTTGTTGCATTGTGGAGTTTAGAATCTTTCAAACTCATCGAGAATGTTATTGGTAAATTTTTACATGTGGATTTAAAACAACTCGGGGGTCTTGATCGACGAATGGGAAAGTTATTGATTGAAATGGACACAAAGATGGATATTATTTGGTAGGGCCTAAAGCTCCAACAAAGATTGGACTATGTTGGTGTGTCGTTTCGATTCTTGGGTTGTAAAATGATGGGTCATTTTCCCCATCAATGTGTAGATGCAGTGGTACATAGGAATTCACTTGCTCATGGGAATTTGAGGCTGACACTCGAGGAAAATTATTATGAGATGGAAGCTCAAAACGACTAGAATGATACACAAGCTGTGGATAGCGATGTAAACTGTGGTAAGTCACCCTCCTACTTTCCTAATCAAATTAATCCAATGAAAAAATTAATTACTCATGAGGAGTCAGGATTAGAGTTAGATCCCTAGGTTGGTGAGATACCTTACAAGGGCGGGATGGGAGTAAAGGTATTACATAGGAGAGAGGTTTTTCCTATTGTGAATGATATGAGGGAGAGTTTGGAAGATGTGTGGTGAATTGTTGAGGATGTGAGGAATAATTTATCGGTGGTTGTTGTGGGTTTGGGTGAGGAAAAATTGCCTATAGATTTTGTGGTAGAGATAGGAAAAGGGAGGAGACTAATTCATAAATAGATGAGCCTTCTTGTAAAGATAAGACAAAAGTTTTGGGTGAAAAGAAACTGTTGACCATTCTGCACTCGGGAGATGGGGGTTTGCAAGGGGAGAATGGTAGGGAAGGTTTAGATGTGGATTTTTTGATGTCGGTACATGATCGAAATCCAAAACCGGCTGAGGGATTGAAACGTGTTGCGGTCGAGGGAACCGTTAGAGGTAATAACAGGTTGGGATTGGAAGGGAAGGTAGTATGCAATTCTTATGTGGTCACAAAAGAAGGGAATGAAAGTCTCGTTTGGGGGACATCTGAGGGCTTACAAATGCTAAATGGACTAGATCCAATTGGTTTGTCGGAAATGGAGGAATCCCTATTAATTATTTTACCTTCAGACAGGGAGGTTTTAACTCTATCGTAGCTACCAATCTTTGCTAGTGGGGAGTTATTGTCTAACCCTGGAGAAACGATTGGGAAGGCGAAGGGGTGCAAGGGTTAGGTGTCTTGTGGTCGGGGGTGTGGGGATGAATTGAAATAAGGGGTTGTTTTAGGACGATTGGAAACAAATTTCTCTCCCATTAAAACTAGGAGTGCAAGGAAAATGGGAAAAGAGAAGGAAATACCAATTATTCCTAGTCTAGAGGTTGTAATTAGTCCTAGGGCCCTTAGAGCTCAGAAATCCATGGATAGGGTGAAAATATGATCGTGGAATCCTTGAATGTGAGGGGAGTGGGGGAGTCCTTAAAGTCATTAACCCTTACTAAGTTCTTAAAGAAAAATAAACTAGATGTTCTATTCATTCAGGAAACCATGGTAGGTGCAACAAAAGAAATGGAAGTCTTTGCCAAACTTATTCCTAATTGGTATTTATGCAGAGTTGATTCTATTAGTCTCTCGGGGGGTCTATTATCATCTTGGAATCCCCGTAAGGTTGAATTTGATGCGTTCAAATTCCTACAGGGATTTTGCTGGAGGGTGTTGTTAAAGCCACTAATATAAAGGTGAAGATGAGGAAAATTTAATAATGGGGGTAGACCTTAATTTTTCCATCTCTAGTAGGGAACTTTGGGGTGATTATGTGAGGGTGGACCCTTTACAACATTATTTTAGTCATTTGGTACAAACTGGAGGTTTAGTGGATGTTGAGCCAGTAAAAATTCATCCAACATGGAGGAATGGAAGGAAAGGCCAAGATTACATTGCAATAATGTTGGATCAGTTTTTGATATATGAGACGATTGTCTCTTCAGGAATCATATATTCATCCTATAATTGCAATGACAAGATATCAGATCACATGGAAATAATGTTACAATTTGAATTTGGGAGTGATAGTTTTTGCTATCCATTTAAACTTAATGCAGTTTGGCTCAAGGATCAAGAATTTGTTGGTTTTGTTAGAAACATTTGGGAGGATTTGTTGGGGACATAGGTCTTGAAACCTATGGAATCATTATTAAAGAAGATTAAAATACTTAAGATCATGGTAATAGTATGGGAAAGAAAGAAAAAGTATGAAGGTAAGAAAGCGTTGGTACAGTTGGAATCAAAATTGGATAAATTATATTTAGACTTTCCTAGAGGGTTTGTGGAGGAAAAGTATAATTTATCAGTTCTGGATAAAGAGAAGAGGAAAATGACACTTTTAAAACAAGAGGAGGATACTTGGAGATAGAAAAGTAGGGTAAACTGGTTGGCACCAGGTGACAGAAACACACAAAAAAAACATGCTTATGCAAACTCAAGGAAACAAATTAACACCATTTGTGATATCACTAAGGGAGATGGAATTACTATCTCAAACAACTCTGATCTTCAAAAGGAGGTTGTTTACTATTTCTAGAACATGTTTAAAGAATAGGGAAACATGGCTATTACAGATCAACTTGCAGTATTAAGGAACTATTTGAGGATGTTTTCTGAGGAAGAGGGAAATAGTTTAGTTGAACCAATATCCTTAGTTGAAGTTCTAAAAACTTTAAAAGGTTTTAAGTACTCAATATTTCCTGGTCCAGATGGATGGACTGTTGAGTTCTTTTTTTCTTTCTTCGATCTGGTGGGAAATGGATTATTGGAGGTAGTGGAAGAGTCGAGAAGGATAGGGAAAGTGTCAGGAGCATTGAATGCTACATGTATTTCCTTAATCCCTCAAAGTGACAAACTTGATTCATTTGGAGGATTTAGGCCTATAGCATTGTGCAACCTGGTTTACAATATCATTACAAAAGTAAATTCTACTAGACTAAAAACATCCCTGTCCACTGGTATATCAAAAGAACAAGTTGGGTTTTTAGATGGTGGGAAAGTTATTGATGCAATTGGAGTGGAACAGGAAGTACTACATAGCATAAAAGTGAAGAATCTAAAATCATTGTTTCTAAAAATGGATTTAGTCAAAGCTTATGATAGGGTGGATTGGGGTTTCCATAGATTTGTTTTACTACATGTTGGATTAATTTTAGAAGTAATTGATTGGATCATGGGTTGTGTGACATAAAAAAACTTTGTTGTACTGATCAATGGGAATCCTACATGTTTTTTTAAATCTTCAAGGGGATTAAGGAAAGGTTTCACTTTATCTCCAGTAATTTTTCATCTTGTTATTGAAGGGTTGCGTAGAATTATACAGCAGAGGGTTCAGGATAATAAACTTGAGGGTGTTCTTGTGGCTAGAGGGTTACATATTACACATTTAATGTTTTTGGATAATGTAATACTATTTGGGATTGTATGCATTTTCGAATGGAAAGCATAGAAGGAGGTATTGGATTTATTTTGTAAGGCTACAGGGATGGAATTTAGTCCTCAAAAATATAGTTTCTTAGAAGCAGGATGGGATTATGGAGAGATTAATTTGTTCAAGGAAGTATTGCCCTTTGAATTTAAACCATTATATACAGGCTTTAAGTATATTGGGTTTTGCATTAAGCCAAACTTCTATACTAGTGTGGACTCGCTTTGGCTAGAGAAAAAAATTGAGAAGAGAATCTTGTGTTGGAATCATAGGTGGCTTACCCTGGGTGGTAGAGTCATACTTGTAAAATAAGTACTTGAAATCATATCGGTGTATTGGATGTGACTGGCAAAAATTCCCAAAAGTGTACTAAACAATATTAGAACAAGGATGTTCATCTTTCTGTGGTTTGGTAAAAATGAAAAGGAAATTATGCATCTTTCAAACTGCGAAGAGATTGCAAAACCTAAAAAGGTTGGTGGATGGGGAATCAAAAATATTTTTATCTTTGTACAAGAATTGGTGGCGAAAATCTTATGGAGATTCCTTATGTTGCATGGCCTTTGGCATGAGGTGATTATGCAAAAATATCTTAAAAGGAAAATTGTTGAGAAGTGGTTTAGGTAGGGGAGAAAAAACTGGAATGGGACTTCAAATTTATGGAGATCCCTTACCTCTTCATTAAACATAATTTATGATTGGCTGGTATGGAATCTTGTGAGTGGGAGAGATATCAGAATTGGTGTTGATTCTATGGTTGGGTCCCACTCTTTCTATAAATTATCTGAGAATATTTTATTAATGCTAAAATAACAAGGGATTACATGTTTTGCTCATGCAGGAACAAGTGCACAAGAAGGTATTAACTCTACAAGGTGGAAAGAAGATGAAACTTTAGGCCTGGAAGGATCTCAAAAAGATGAATGGATAAACTATATTAAAGGGTTGGTAAGTGTTGGAATTGAATTAAATTATGATGAGAAAGACATGCTATTATGGTCTTTGGATACCAAAAAAGAGTTAATGCTAAATTAGCATATGAATTTCAAGTGATGGAGGATAGGGGAGTAGAGCCAAAATTTTGGTACTCCACGATCTAGAAGGGGCAACTACCAATGAAGGTAAAATTGTTTGTTTGGTTATTGATGGAACATAGAATATTTACTTGGGATAACTTGATAAAAAGGGGCTTTCAGGTTCGTAGCATCTATGTGCTTTGTAAGGAAAGTGAAGAATATGTGTTACATTTATTTGGGGATTGTAATTTCATAAACAATATGCCAGACTATCTCTAAGGAACTAAATATGGTCAATAATTGGCAAGGAGGAAATTTTGAAAACAATCTCCTTAACTGGTCAAAGAGAAAGGAAAACTGGATTGAAATCCCTTGTTTTATCAGTTGGGAGCTGTGGAATCATAGGAACGTGATGATATTTGAATATCAACAAAAAAAAACATATTAGAATTTGTAACTACATTTTATAGGACTTGGGGGAACAAAAAATTACAAAGGATACTCTTCTCAAAAGGATTGATAGAACATCAACTCTTGATTGGGTTGGGGTAGTAGACTTCTTCAATGGGGCTTCACAGGTAAGAGGCTCAAAGTACGGGGATGGATCCATTCTGAAATGCCCAATAATGGGCACATATAAACTACAATTGAACTGTGGAAAATGAACAAATTCTAAAGGGGAATTGATGGCACTTTGGTTAACTTTATATTTTTCTTATCTTAAATAGGTACCAAGGTTACTATTGATGGATGATTCTAAGGTTATTATCGATTGGTATACTAATGATAATAATCTTCAGGTGATATCTTTGCATCTCTGGATCTCAAAGATTAGAACGTTGAACAAACATTTTCAACAAATCAAAGCTAAACCTATCTATAGAACTAACAATCAGATTAATGATAAACTATCAAAGGAAGCATTGCTTTTGGAGGAAGGCAGTATATATTTCTCACTTCAGATGGACAACAAGAAATTGTTTAAGAATTGATATCAATCTTTAAGATACTCTGTGTTTTGGAACTTTTGTGAATTACAAACATAAAAAGGTCATGATTTTTTATTTATTTTGGATATAAATGTATACTCAGTGGTGACTACCTGATCAATGTTGAATAGGAGTCAAAAACATATAAGATTTTTGGAGCATGTTTACATTTTGTATGATCTGAATAAAAAAAAAAAAACTGTTTTATATTTACTAATATAAGTGTTTTTTCTTATTAAAAAAAAAGGATGAAAAACATAAACATGTATTGATTTGAATAATAAGAAGAAAACCATCTCTTAGTATCCAAAAAAACATTTTGAAATTATTATATCCAAAGTTATTAATATTAATTAATTGATAAAAAAAAACAAACAAATTAAATCAACTCAAAAAACATAAAATAATAAATTCAAGAGAAAAAAATTAAATCAACTTTAAAAACAAAATACAATAAATAAATATAAAATAAATTTTAATTAAATCAACTTTAAAAACATAAAATAATAAATTCCTATTGCGAATGAAGTTTGAAACATTTGTAATATCTTCTTCACGAAAGTTGTAGCAAAGTCTAATACTAAGACTACGTGGTAGCATCCAAAAAAATATTTTTAGTCATTGTATCCATCGTTTTGAAATAGGGTGTATTTGTGATGTTAAGTACAGACATCGAGTGGTCCTCATATAGATCAGCTAAAAGTGGGCTCTCCTTCTCAACTTCCATTAATAATATACTTGAAACGATATGTGATTGTTTTCAGTTTTCTTTGGAGGACTTTCTTGCAACAGATGGATGCCTATTCCACAATTAAATGGCAGCAGCTTTGACCGAGAACATAATATTTAGCATTAATTTGGTTTTTTTAAATGTAACAATATTTTGTATATTATTTCAATAAAACAATGGATAAGTCTAAATATACGATTATTAAAGTACATTGGACAGCTTACTATACTTGCCCAGCCTCATAAAAAACAAAAGGATACATGTCTTTTAATACTAATAAAACTGAAGACATCTTGGTAAAATTTAGTGGAGTCTTCAAATTATAAAACTATGGACATCTTGCCCAGCCTCATCAAAGCCAAAGGATACATGTCTTTTAATGCTAATAAAATTACTGAAGACATCTTTGTAAAATTTAGTGGATTCCTCAAATTATAAAACTGAGGATATCTTTATAAAATTTAGTGGATTCCTCAAATAATCTTTATTTAACATTCTCCCTCACAAATTACAAGAATGATTTATAATTATAAAAGTCAAATGCGATTATATATATGTGGAATTATAAATTATTATTATTTAATTATTATTATATTTTGAGTTTTGTATTAATATTAAATTTTTTTGATATATGTAGATGAAAGGTTNGTTAGCATTATATATTATTATTATATTTTGAGTTTTGTATTAATATTAATTTTTTTTTGATATATGTGGATGAGGGTTAGAACATTAACAAGGTATGATGTATGGGTCTTGTATATGTTGATTAACAACTTCTGATGTATAGATCTTGCATATGTTGATGAGTGTTAAGACATTAACAATGATATGATATGTATTATGAGAATTATGATATTAATTAAGATGCTATGAATGTTACAATTTCTTCAATATTAAACCATAGAATCTACTAACATAGAAAACAACACTTTTATTCATTTTTCTACTCATGAAAGAGCATATATGCTCAATACCAATTCACATCTAAATAATTCCTAGAATTAAAATAGGTTGAAGACAAATAGATTCATTTTTTCATGCTTGGCATTCTATTGTCAATCCCACAAATAGCATGCACTCTAAAAGGTGTTGCAACACATTTTGGAGGTGTTGTCACTAGAACACCATAGATTCTTCCAATTCTTGGGCTTCTTAAGTAAGCATAAGAAATATGTAATTAATGCAATAAAATTGAGTTGAAAATGTTGGAGCATAAATGTTGAATTTAATATCATACCAAGTATAATCTGAAACATAGAACAAAACTTGGAAACTACTACCATAAATCACAGAAGAATATACAGAAATGATGGTGGGCCTCAAGGAACTGTAGCAGAAGGAGATACATAAATGATGGTGGGCCTTAAGGAAGTATAATTTGAAACAAAGAACTGAACCTGGAAACTACTACCATAACGGGCAAAAGAAGATACAAAATTTATGGTTGGCCTCAAGGAACTGCAACAAAAGGAGATACCAAAATGATGGTGGGCCTCAACTAGAAAAACAAGATACATAAATTATGGTTGGCCTCAAGGAATTGCAACAAAAGGAGATATAGAAATGATGGTAAGCCTTAAGGAATTGCAGGCTTTGTCTAAGTAGCAAGGATAGTATTCTTACAATGAATCTTCGTAGGAAAGACGTTGAATACATAATGTTCGAGGGGGTTGGAACCTCCTATAAAAGTCCTCCCATTGGGAAACACATTTGTAGTACAATGAAACATTGTCGGAATGGTGGAATTTCAGACTTATGAGAATATTTTTCGTGCCAATGTATTGGGTGTGTATAAATAAGGATGAAGCATTGAACTCCTTCCGTGCTCTCCACTTATAGATCACTTCTCCACTCTATTGATGATCATAATTTCTCACCCACAATATGATATCTTCTGGTAACGAGAGGAACATGCAACATAAAAAACGCCTTAACCATATCTCATAACTAGAACCATATCTCATAACTAGTAGGGAAGACAATTAAGAATTTAACACTTTTGAATAAGAGAAAATAACAACAAAGCTCGTTATAAATGTCTTTTCGAAATGTTTTAATTTTTTAATACTTGAAACTTGTAATAATGTATTATTTATGTATAATCTAAAAACAAAATAGAAATGAGAGTGACTACTCCATGTTTTTAAAAGTTGAAGTAAA
>SNQJ01S0001216.1:86093-110593 GCA_010110895.2 Picea sitchensis
GATTATGCATTGATTTAAATAGATTTAGTCTTTTTTATCAATACATGGTTAATTATTATTATTTATATATTAATTTTTTCAATCTTTAAGAGTTTATTATCTAAAACAATTCTTCGAGGACTACAATATGGGCATGTAATTTTGAGAAAGAATATGGGAAAGTAATTCATATTTGGATTTAGACCTATGTGATACTTATTCGATTTCATTATTTCATTATTGGTATATTATGAAAATGTTATAACGGTTGATTTTAGCTTTAGCTTGTCAATCATATGGTGTTTTCATACTGTTAAATGTTATATGCTGCCCATAATTTCTTATTCCACTTTTTATGTGTGATCAATCAATCATTTGATTATTATGGAATTTATTTCTAATGTTAAATGATGAATAATATCAATACACATAATTGAGTTTTCTTTCGTTCTTAAATATTGATTATCTTAAGATCACACGATTTTTAATTAGTTGTCTTCCTATTGTTATTAATTTAATCCAATATCAAATACTTCTTTGAATGCATTTTGGAAGTGCTAGTATTGTTCTGTTATAGGTTTCCCTTAACAACAGTATAGGCTAGAGCTCATACAACACATAAAGATAAATACCAGTTTCGTTGATTAGCGAGAGATTATTATGTGTGTTATTTAGTTAAGTTGTTTATGAATGAAACAATGAATGTATAGTTCAACTTTCACTATCCAAATGTTCATGTTTCATTAACTTTTTTTTTTGCAAGATTCTTTAAATTTATAAAAGAAAAACAATAAATATTTTTATGTGCTTTCTTTATCTGCTTCCTAGAAGAAGTCATTTTTACATCGATTTTCGTAAGTTTTGATTAAAACTTGGAGCTTGTAAATCATGTAAATAAATGAGACTTGTATATCGTCTGCTTAAATACAACTACTATAGTTACATTAGAACATATGTACATATATATATAGTGTTTAGTAATTAGTTAGTTATTTCTTTCTTTAATTCATTTCTTTTAGGATTCTTAGATTGGCCAACGGAGCCATTAAACCCGTCAGAACGAGTTACACTAAATGCCTTGGATTATTTAGGCAACCCCAGACTGGACTCGCTCTTCCAGTTGACGGACGGTCAATTTCTCCCGTCAACAGATTCCAAACCATATTGATTGATTATTATACGAGAGAATCAGAGATATTGCATTAGGGAATAAAATTCCTACCTAGACACACTCTACAAGAGGCAGATAAACATACAATCCTCTCAAGGCACATCTCGAGAAAATAAAAGAGATATTCAAAGCTATCCTCCAATTATGAGACACCTAATTGATGTTGAGCCTCCTTGTCATAAATAATCCACGAGAAAACATGTATGGAAAGATGCCATAATAAGAAGAATACCAGAATATCTTAAAGAATGATGCATAAGATATTATTTAGGAACCAGAAGGGAAGTCTTTAGTAACTTTCAAGTTGGTCTATAAGATCAAACATGTATTTGATGGAAGTGTTTAGAAATACAAGACAATATCTATAGCCAAAGGTTTCTCACAAATAGATGGAGTTGTCTATGATGAGACACTTGATCCCGTAAACACAATACACTTCCATCCATACTACGATCCATGAGTTGGAAACTATATCAGATAGATAGATTCTTGATGAGTTTGGATTTCAACAAGAGTGTTTCTAATCCAAACCTATATTATTACAATGTTGGTGACAAGAGCCTGATTTTGATAACTCATTCAGAAAACCTTATTGTTGGATACAAGTAATCCTTGACTTCTGAATTCAAGATGAAGAATTTGAGTATGATACACTACTCCTTGAGACAAGAAGTATGATAGAGGAATAATGAGATTTTCCCAAGTCAAGAAAAATATACAGTAAAGATACTAAAGAAGTTCAAGTATGATAGAATGTAGAATCCACCGTGATAAATTTAAAAGGAGAAGATTGATGATGATTTAGACGAGACTGATCCACATTGGATCATTGATGTATTTGGTTAAAATCAGACTTGATTTATGACATGCAGTGAATGTGCTTAGTCATTTCATGATTCAACCGAGACAGACACACTAGACAACAAAAAAACATGAGGCACAATCAGATATAGCTTGAGATATGCTTCTGGAGTAAACTTGAGTTTGTAGAATATGCTCATTCAAGATTGAGCCAAAAATACATTGAACCAAGAAGAGAACATCTGGTTCATGTTCTACCATGAAGTTTTCCATGGTTTCCTAATGAAAGAGGAAATGAAAAACCGTGTGACCTTGAATACCACATAAGAAGAGTATGTACCATTAAGTGTGCAAAGTAGTATGGCTTCACAAGATTTTGAGAGATCATGAGATGGATCCCATGTTGATGACCAAGAGCTCCTTGAGAACAAAGTGTTTCCTGATGAATCCAAACATGATGAGATGAAATATTATTATATCAGAGATATGATGCAGATAAAAATTGTACACATGCAATACCTTCCTACACATGAGCAGATTGCAGAAATATTCACCAAACTAATTTGGTGAAGAATGGCTTCCTAGTTGAGAGGGAGTGTTGATGACTCTCGCGAAGAAAAAATTCATAGTACATCCATGTGAGACTTGGAATGATGAAGAATTCCTCCCTAGATGATAGGGAGTGTTGATTATTACAGATGTGCGAGACATTCTCTAGCTTACAAACCTATGAGATGTGGATCATTATAGCCATGTGAGTATTTCTCCAGCTTACAAGCCTGAGAGAAAACCACTTAGAAGGGTATGTGGTTCCTACTTGAGACAGAGCTGGAATGTAGAGATGACCTCCTCGATTCAGAGAGTTGAGAAGAACTCCAAATGATTATCCAATGGGAAAGGTGATCTGTTGAGTTAGACCTTCCTGTGGCAGAGCATAAGGTGAACGTGTGAAAACCCAAAGTGTTGGGTGCATCCTCATGAGAACATAAATGAAGATGACGTGTTAGACTCCTATGAGAAACAAATTTGACAAGAAACTCTAGATGATTCTCCTGGGTGAGGCAGTGGGAAATAATATCTGTAGAGTGGACGTCCCTGTGGATGAGCATAGGTGAACGTGTGAAGATATGGTTCTTCTGTGTAATGAAGTGAGTGAGATATATGGACATTCCTATGGATGTGCCCCTAGTGTATGAACACTAGTGAGTGTATCAAATCCTTTGCTATATTGTACAAGAGTTAGACCTTCCCGTAACCATAATTGTAATGTAAAGGTTATAGGTTGGCCCCATATTAATGTGACTATTAATTAATGTAAAAGATAAATAATATGGTTAATATTAATTATATTATAAGATAGTGAGGTTGGACCTGTTGTTCCAATAGACACTTCTATGGATAGGTTCAAGTTAGTATAAGTAAAGGTAAATTCCCCATTCAGGAAACATATATTTCATGTGAGTTTGGAAATTTCAGCAAGTACACCTTCTTGGGAAAAGTTCCCACCTCTCTTGGGCGCTATTCTTCTAATGCTTGAGCACCCTCTTGTGTGATAGGGTTTATATTGGTGTTGAAGGTCTTTCTCTTGAGGAATATAACAAAGGATTTGGCTGGTTTTTATCCCTTGTTGAGAAGGGTTTCCCATGATACTTCTTTTGTTCTTGTGCATGGTGCTTCTTCTTGTGATCTTGGTTGCTACAAAATTTATGGTTATGGTTAAATGCTAAATTGGAATGAACTACATGCTTAACCTTCACTATTGAAAATTCAACAAGCACCACCCTTACACTATGAAATTATCACTATAGGAAGCATAGAAATAGGCTTTGATTAAGGAAGTGTCTTTGCTATTCCTTTCAATTTCTATCAAAACTTGAAGGAACCTCCATTAATTTCCCAAGAATAAACTAAGGAACTTGAAGAGATTGACCCTAACTAAACTACTTTTGAGACAGACCTAGGCTATGAAACATGAATTTACCTCAACAATGAACCAAATATTCCGCTAAGAAGTCTCCATACCTAGGCCATGGTAAATCGTTTCTACAGTGTCCTCATTAAATGATTCTTCAAGGGAATGAACAAAAGAAAACCATCTATACAAAGAAGCTCCATTATCCCATCCTCACCAATTGTTGAATTAAAGTCAAATTGAAAGATTTGATCCCTCATTACACTTGAAATGTACGATGATACAATACATAGTATTATTGTGAACCATGACTTCCATCCTCCCTCATTAAATTTAACTTACCACTTGTGTGTATGCAAAAAATTGGATATTTCATAACTAATTGAATAATGAATTGGGAAGATGGAAATGACTCCATTTGTCCTCAATGTTCCACATTCCATGATTGAAGTTTTGTTGGCAAAGTAATAAGCTTGTTAATCCCTTTCTCTTAAGATGTGGAAAAAATATAATGCAAAGCGATTGAGATTTTGGTGGATTCACCAAATGCATCTTTCTAAATCATAATCAAGTGAAGTGGGGCAATACATGAACACGATAATTACTATTGAATCCATGATTACAATCAATTCATTGATTAACCTTGTGTCAAGAAGTTTTAACCTTTGGTATAGTGCAAGTTCCTCGACTTAACTGTTAATAGACTCAAGTCCCATTCATAACTTACTTCTTAATTTCCTTTGAGATAAACGATATCCCCTAAATCTACCACCCTTAATATATTTCATTATTTATCAATTTTGTTTTTCATTATTATTGTGTATAAATTTATTATTTATTATTTCTTTTATTATATATATATATATATATATATATATATAATTTTTTATTATATTCTTTTCGTCTAATTTCACCTAATTGTTATTATCCATTTTATAATTATATTTCGTTTCATATCTCATAATAAAATCAAGAAGAACCATGACATATTATATCATATCAGAACCATATAAGAGCATAAGAAACCAAGATATGAAGACAATGTAAACTTCTCATAATAAAACCAAGAAGATCTAAACCCCAACCCACCACAACCACCCAATGTAAACATTGAAATTGATGAGGGGTTGGTTATATTAAGAACCCTTGAGGAACAATTAAGAGACACTACAGAGTATAACAGAGTCTCGTTGGCCACTTCTTCGGACATCATTGTGAAGTCCATTGCAAGTGCACAAGGGAAATTGACCTCTACATTTTGTTATAGGGAAATAATGTATGAGTACTATAGCACTAGTTTGGATAGAGGCCAAGTCAAAGACATCGGAATTTCAAAACAAGGAATATTGTCTATATTTAGGGATCCTAGAAATGGACAATAGCTACCATTGGTGAAAAAACACATCTCCATTGACTGGTGCATTAATTCCTAGATTAGTCAAAGTTGGATGTATAGGTGGTATATTCTTTATTATCAAACTCCCTACAATAACATGAACATTCCCTTATATTTCATGAGAAAATTATGGGCTGAGTTTATTTTGGGTAAGAATGTCAACTCCTTTGACATTGGTGAATTTCAGGGGGTGGGTCAAGGGTAGGCACAGGACTAAGAGAACATGAGGTGTGACTCTATGTTAGGTACTCTTCCCCCCAAGCGAAGGCTTGACCCCCTACCCAACATCCTCTTATTGGAAGGATCTTGCAATATGTACAATTGGCCATTTCATCGTTGATTCGTAGCCAAGTGAAACAAAATAGATTTTTTGCACTATCTATGTAGGAGGTGTCTACCAGTGATGTTGATAGAGGGGTTGGAGCTTAAACATGCACATGAGAGTCTAGTGAGGAGAGGGAACATGGACATAGTAGTCCTCCATGTGAACCTCACAGATTCTCGAGCTTCGAGAAGACATGCTATGGGCCTATAGATCCCAATGGACAACATAGCTTCATGGAGGAGGTTAGTATCTTAACCCTCTCTAGGTTCTTCATCATTATATATTTACTTTGTATTTTGTGTATTTATATTGATATTTTAATGTATGTTGGTTTGTAGTTGTTGCGTCTAAGTATTAGACCCTCTATGTTGATGGATGCATTGATTCCTAGCCCCATCAATGATGCAACAGTAGAGGAATCATATTCATTGGGTGCACCCCCGCACAAGTATGTATTACATTTGATAAATTCACCATACTCATTTCTTTATTTTATAGAATCCTCAAATTTTTAATGTTCTTGTGTTTCTACATGATTTAGGACTAGGTGATTTTGGGGAATTTCCATCTCAGGTGGACAAGTCACTTGGTTCGCATGTATCATTGTAGAGTTTTTTTTTTTTTGTTAGTTTTTCCGTGACATGTGGGACTAACCTATGGCTAAGAAATAGCGACTCAAGAACATCTAAGTCGTCAAAATCACCCGGGGATCGCACCCGGCCTGAGCCACACAAACCCTGAACATGGCTAGATTTTTTATCCCTGCAGGTTTCAAACCAATGACTTTAACATCATGGAGTGCCTTAAAAACAAACTCCATCACCAACAGTCCTACACCTCGGGGATTGTATCATTGTAGAGTTAAATATATTATAATTCTCAAATTGTTTGTGATTATTCTTTTGAATTTTACTATTTGGTACTAATAGTTCAATTTTATTAATATGTATGCCGGCTTTGGATATATTTTCTAGCTATAGTGCTATTACACTCTTTGGGAACCTAGGAATTTCTTATGGGTTACCTTTCTCCAGGCCTAGGGATTTGCAATCACTTGTACATCCTGTAAGGGTCCATCGCATCCCACCCTCAGCATCAGTATTATTGCACGCATCCTCAGTGGATTCACACCGAGGGAACCCATCCCCATCACTTGTATGTCACCCACCCACACCACCATTTCCATTGGCCCCATCGACCAAAACTTCCATAGTACAGGTTGACTCAAAGTAGGTTGTACAACCTAGTGATCATTCTGCTAGTGAATCTCCATCGAGGCCTAAGATATTCAGGGTGAGACAATGCATTGATGATAATTTTTTATGTTTCATGAATTTTGTTTTACCCATATTTGTTTAATTTTCTTGACTTGATACTTGTAACTGATGCACGGTGAAATCAAAGAGAAATTGGGGTCGCAGAGGAAGGTAACACCCTCATGAAGGACCTCATCATATGCGGTGAGTTGTCTCAGGTTAAATTACAAAGTATCATTTTGTATGTCTATTAATTCATCGAGGAAAAACACTTATAACAAAGTTTATTCTTTGTGTCATCTTCAGAGTGTCGAAGCATGCCCAGGCCCAGAACCTTTAAAGGTGCCTCCTCAAGCAAGAGAAGAAGGATAGATTTATAGGATGCTCCTAAGGGTGGCGAGGGTGGAAGTGGTGAATGATTGACCAACTAATGCCATTTTGTATCAAGGACACCATATGGGTGTTTTTTATGTTAGGGAACTTGTTGTCTCTTTTAGTATTGGGAACAAGTTGCCATTTTGTAGAAACTGTACAATTTAGATGATCCTGAATATATATATATATATATATATATATATATACACACACACATTTCATGGAACATTTTTTATGAATCTCATTGTTTTTGCATTTTTTGTTGATGGATATATGAATTTGAAAGTGTATGAATCCCTTTATTTTTCTCTAAAGTGATTATAAATACTTGCATTAGACATCAAGGAATATCTTATGGTGGAAAATATTTCTAAGTGCTAAATCCATAATAAATTAATGGTTCTCAAGTAACATTGTTTTCTAATCAACCATATATATCTACATCATTGATAGATCATTCCTTTTGAATTATTTTCATGAATGTTGTTGATATCCATATTCTAACTCACAACCAACAATATGGAATTCCTCTTGAATTATATCTATCTAAATCCAATGACAATCTACACTCAAATAGTGGTCACTTGAAAATATTGTGACCTAAAAAATGGCATATTACAATAATTTATTATAGAAATAATTTTTCTCATTTATATTCTACGTAATTGTAAATCACTTAAGAATATCAGCTCAATGTTATGTCAAAATAACCTCCATAGATAGTACTATAATTAATCAATTACGAATATGACATAAGTTAAAATCCAATTATGCAAGTACACAATATTTGGACAAACAAAAAACTTCATATATATTTAGAATATGAATTACTTGAACCTACCAATACCTTATCAGGGGTTGTTAGAAGTCATGCTCTTCAAACCCTAGCGATTGAAACCATAAGATAAAATTAGCCAATATCTCACTCCATTAGATATCATCAAAAAGTTAGCATACAAAATAGTAAGTCCCTTTTGGAACCTAGATTTGTATCCCACACTTGTATAGGATAAAATCCCTCTATATTCTAAAAAACAAGCACATTAGGTAGCACTAGACTTTTCAAATAACAAAAAATCCTAAATTCTTATCTTACCATAAATACATGATAAAAGCCTTTATTTTATCCTCTAGGTATAAGTCCTAGTATTCCTAGTATCCTTAAGACAAAACCTTGACCCTAGTATTCCCTTGACATTTCTTTAAGAAGCCTAGAACTGTTAGTTTCTTAGTTGATTCAATCCATAATTTGACTTTTTTCTAGGGCACACACATTATTTCCCTCTTTCTATGCATGACATATATAAAATAATTTGATTTATGTGTAACCCTTCATAAATGCCAAAAGGACTACTCAATGACTCATTAATGCACTCATGTTTGTTTAGATTGTCTAGTGGGTATATGCAAATTTTGTTAAAGCCATCAATTATTAATAAAATGTATTCAGTCTTCCATGATGTCCACTAACTGATTGTTTTTTATCAATAGAATGAGAGAGTTCACATGGAAACTAGGTCTTAGAATGAGTATCATTATCCACCTACAAATAAAGGTCTTGAGGTTACATTTCATGGCACACCATAGAAATTAATGCTATGGTACCAAAATTCCTCCAGGGAGACTTGAAACCATTATTCTTTTAACTTCACCATCTATGAGAGTTTATTGCATATTCCTACCCAATTTTTGGGTTAGATCACACAAGGAGACAAAGGACCCTCCCAAATCCAATCCCAAAAACCTGTTGATGTCAGGCCATTTCCATGCCATGCATTTCCATGTCGTGCCATTTCCATGCCATTATCAATATTTTCCAAGACATTCCATGACATGACATTTCCACACCATTTCAATTTTCCATTTCCACTCCATTTCCATGCCATTTTCATGCCTTTCCAAACCATTCCATGTCATTCTATGCCATTTCCATGCCATGTCATTTCCATGACTTTCCTTTCCTTTCCTTGCCTTGACATGCCATTCCTTGCCTTTTCATGCCTTGCATTTCGTTGGCATATCATTCCTTGCATTGCCATGTCATGCCATTCCTTTAAATTCCATGTCATGCCTTGTCTTTCCATGTCATGTCATGCCTTTCCTTTCCATGCCATGCCATGCCATGTCATGTCTTGCCTTTCTTTGTCTTTCCATGCCATGCCTTGCATTGTCTTTCATTTCCATGTCATGTGATGTTATGCATTTCCTTTCCATGCCATGACTTTCACTATCATTCCTTACTTTTTCATGCCATGTTGTGCCTTTCCTTCCATTTCCATGACATGTCATGCCTTGCCATTCCATGCCATTACCATTTCCATGCCATGCCATTTCCATTCCTTTTTGTGCCATGCCATTTCCATGCCATGTCATGCCATTATCACTCCATTCCCTTTCCATCACTTTCATTTCCTTGCCTTTCCTTTTCATGCATTGTAACTCCATGCCTTCCATTTTGTTTCCATGCCTTCCCTTTCCATGACATTCCTTTCCTTTCCATGCCATGCCATTCCTTTCCATGCCATGCCTTCCCTTGCATTTCATTGCCTTTCCTTTACATGTCATTCCATGCCTTGTCTTTCCATGTTATTCCTTACATTTCCTTTCCTTCTCTTTCCATGCATTTCCTTTCCTTTCCATTCCATGCCTTGCATTTTATTTCCTTTCCATGCCATGCCATGCCTTTCCATGCCATGTCATTTCCATTACAATGCTATGCCTTGCCAATCCATTCCATGCCATACCATTCCTTGCCTTTTCATTCCTTTGCATTCCATGTCTTGCCTTTGCATGCCTTTCCTTTCCTTCACTTTCCTTGCATATGGTATGGTATGCTATGCTATGCCTTGCCTTGGTATGGTATGGTATGGTATGGTATCCTTGGCATGGTATGGTATGGTATGGTATGGTATGGTATGGTATGCCTTTCCTTGCCTTGTCTTGCCAAGCGATGGTATAGTATGGTATGGTATGATATGCCTTGCCTTTCCTTACCATGGTATGGTATGGTATGGTATGGTATGCCTTGCATTTCCTTGCCAAACCTTGGTATGTATGGTATGGTATGGTATCATATTCCTTTCCTTTCCTTGTCTTTCCATGGTATGGTTTGGTATGCCTTGCCTTTCCTTTCCATGGTATGGTATGCTATGGTATGATATGACTTTCCAATCCATGGTATGGTATGCTATGGTATGATATGACTTTCCAAGCCATGGTATGGTATGATATGGTATGCCTTGCCTTACCTTGCCATGGTATGGTATGGTATGGTATGCCTTGACTTGCCTTGCCATGGTATGGTATGGTATGGTATGGTATTCCTCTCCTTCATTGTTAATCCACGGGGAAACCACTACATATATGTTCCCTACAAAAAATGGAGTGACAAAATGACAAACTGACCAAATAATAAAACATTGATGCTAGTTATTCAAAAAGTAATAGAAGGATCCAACAAATTGAAATACTTGATTGGTTTGTCTCAAACTAGGATAATTACATAGTTATATGTTTACCAATGGGAAGTGATACATGATCCCATCTATCTATTAAAATTTTGGTATGCTCGTTTAACCATAGACAATATCACATCATTGTCACCCAATTATTGGAATTCACATATGCCACCCCCAAGCACAATAACCTTTTCTTAGATAGAATGATTATGGCAAGTACACACTAGAACCAACATATAAACCCTTACTAGAAACACCATTGTTGTAGTAGAAATATAATACCAAAAGGATTTACCTCTACTAATGGAAGCGTACCATTACCAAGAGAAGTGCATAAGAGAGATACCAGGAATATTGAGAATACTCCATGACAATTGTTGCACTTCT
Source organism: Picea sitchensis (assembly GCA_010110895.2). Lineage (NCBI taxonomy): Eukaryota > Viridiplantae > Streptophyta > Pinopsida > Pinales > Pinaceae > Picea > Picea sitchensis. The sequence goes on from SNQJ01S0001216.1 coordinate 97,154, forward strand.
CTCTTCATACTTGTGCCTCCTTCTACTATAGTTGCAACTCCTTAGACTTGCGCACTAGATGAGTGAGTGAGTGAAAGTATCCAAATGATCTAGGAACCTCCCTATTTATATTTTTTTGTCCAAGTGACTAGGGCTGACTTCTCTCTCTGGATCCTTTGAATACATTAATAATAATCTCCTTGGGATGACTTCTATTCTACGTTTTTCACACATATGTTTAAGTGTTCTCTTACTCCCAGAATATTCTATTCTAAGTACAAAGGTTACACTTGGAGGTTAATACCTCCCAAAACTACCAAAATATCAACACTATAAACCTAGTATGTTGATTCACAATCATCCCATTCATTACTACTACATGGACCATAGAAGAAAGAGAGTTTTCTCATCCATGTTTCAACTATTGCATTTTTTGAAGTTCTAACTGAATGGAATCCAAAAGTGCAATGTATTATTTTTCATTGATACCATTGTGATAGATATACATCAAACACCTCCCAAAAATATCTATGTGCATGTCCTTTCTTGTTTGATTGGTCTTCACGAGCTCATGTTCCCACTCCCGTTACTAAAGAACATCGTTCAACAATGGATTTTTCATCTTGAATGAGGAAAGTAGTTGTGACGTTCATTTATTTCCTATGTAATTCTCTTTTTATGCTTGCACCTCCTCCATCATGCTCCCCTTCCCCATTCCCAGACTCAAAATAGTTCAAAATGTGTTGTACCTTTAGTTTTTTGTGCAACTTACACTAGCATTTTTGAAATGGCTTATGGAACCGTCTAAACAAATCCAATTTTGATCCATATGTATGTTCTTCTCCTTAAGGTGATTGTAGAAAAACTAAAAAAAAATTGTATGTAGGCTAAGTCATGGCATCGATAATTGCTTATGTAGAAGTGATACTCTTTCAATATAACTTTTTTTTTTCATTACTATCTGGTCCATGCCTATCTGTGATATGGACCATTATGGTGACATACTCTAAGTGATAATATTTCCTTTGAATATCATTTTGTGATTGAAGGGTCTAGTTCTTAGAAACATCATCCATTGAAAACACAGTACCAACATGTAATGTATTTATGCATATTCTAAAATGCTTGTCCTACCATCGAGCCACATGGACATGTTGAACATAATGTTTTTTCTTTTTGAAAAATTCCTCCATGAATTCACAAAATCGTACTAGGGAAGTAACCAATTTTATCATTTTTCTTTCCTATCCTCCATCAATAACATTTTTGACATATTTAAATCTTTGCAACGTAACCACCTTCTTCCCCAATTCATACTCATTTCTTACATGGATGTACTTTCTCAGTAATGTCATTCCACTGCACCTAGGGAATATCCCATCTAATCATTTTTTTTGATAAAATGTAAAACCCTTTGAACTTGTACACAAGATGCCATGAATAAAGTCTCTAGACGACAATGATGAAAATATAAATGAGAATTTGTTAAAAAGGGTTTTATGCAAAACAAAAATGTGTGTGTGTGTGTGTGTGATAATAATAACCTTACTCAATGTGATATCTACAACAACATGTGTTACAAATTTTCTTTATTTGAACATAGCAAGAGTTTCATTTATGGAAAGATCATTGGCCCAATCTAAGTGCACTATGTATTGTTTTGAATCTCTCATACAATTTTGATAGCAATGCAGCCCTTCACCACCCGCAGGTCGGAAGGTTGGCATGCACACACAAGATCTTCTTCTTCTTCTTGGCCCGAAGAACTCTTAAATAGCTCCTCTATTTCCCTGTCAGGAAATACGCACCCACAGAACACTTCTTGTGATTTCCCCTCTTTTTACTTATCGGGGAATCGGAGCTCGTGACTTCGTGAGTTTAATGGTCGATCACTGGGCTCTCGTAACCCCGAGACCCGACGACCAGTCAACACTGACTTTTCTCTTCCCTCTATCGGGATTTTCTCCTATCGCGATTTCGCTTCTCGCGATGCAAAACAACTTTTCTTACCAACTCCTGATACCCGATATGCCGAAACTCCAACGCACATGTGTGAGTTGACTTCCCACTTCCCGTCCCCTCTATCAGGACTTCGGACTTCGCGGGATCGCGAATCCTGATGCTAATATCTCGACACTTCTCGTTGCAAAACCCCGATGACTTATGCCACTTGTCCTCCACTCGTTGATTCCACTGTGGCCCACACACTGTCCTTTGGCTATCGGGATATCGCGTATCGCGATATCGCGATTCTTGTTGCAATAATTTGGAGCTTCGACTCACGAAACCTCGATTCATGATATGCGTGTGAATCCAACGACCCTCGTGATCTTGATCAACGAATTCGTCCCTCTTGAGATTTATATCTTCCAGGAATACCAGTGGTATCTTCCCCTACAACTCTCCAAGATCTAATGGCTCACGGTGATTCACGGATTCTCCTCGGAGAATACCGATTGTCCGTCCTTGGCTTGGCAATTCCTGCGAAATGAGTCAAGTACTTCCTCCACAAAGACTTGTTCACCTGTGTGCAAACTTGCACGCTTGCTTGAATACTTCAATTGCAACTTCTATGTGAAATCCTTCAATGAATTCAAGGACCTATTCCTCCTGAGCTTTCCCATGACTTTCGAGTCATCCAGGAAACTCCCTTGCGCACACTCCTTGTAGCAACCCGTCAACTCCGTCTAAGTATTGGAGTCTTCGACCCTGCACACACTTGCAACAGTAATCCTTCAAAGAATCACTCAGGTTCGCAGCCTTGAGACTTTTACCTAGACTGTGCACTCCTTGCACGGATCCTGTTCCCAACTGCACCTCTAAGGAAATGAGAACAGAAGCTATCTCTATTTGAACCCTTCTGTCAATGCACTCCTTGCGGACAATTCGACTGCACTCCTTGCAGGAATTATCTGGCTCAAATAGAGAAACAATTGAAACTCATTTCATCTCCCTCTCAGACTTCAAATCAACCATGAAATCATATACACAGCATATAGAAGCAAATGTATAACTAGGAGGCAAACATTCAATTGAGCATAACATCAATACACAGAGAATCAGACACAAAACCATGGATTTGAATCAGAATTCTTCTATTCATTCAAATGTCTGTACATGGGTGTCTTTACACAGTTCTCTCTCTTCTCCTATGTTCTTTTTTTTCTTCTATGCTCAGGCTTCTGTTACAATGAGCAATGAGGTGTCTATATCTCGTTTCCTTCTTGAGCTCTAAATCTATCAAATCTAGAATTAAAATCCTATCAACCTACATTAACGATATTGAATGCCTCCTATCTACTAAAGGATGAGAGATATCCTCTCAAGGTCCATTACAATATAGAAAGGTGCCTCTTCTTAAATGACTTCATTTAAGATCGTGCATAATTCCAAAGCATTCTTTTCAAAATTTGTGTTGGCTTGTCCAGTTGTCCTCCGCTTCCGCGCTGGCTCGCTTGATGTGTTGGCGATGCTCCTACATCATACTCCTTCGCTTGAAAAATTTAATGGGCTCCTGTCCATGAGCTCCTACATGGCCTATCCATGCTTCTGTATTTATGCTTCATTCTCCCAGGTGGCATCTTCCACTGGATGGTCCTTCCATTTGACCAAATACTCATAGTATTATTTCCTCCTGGTCTTCTTACCCACTCTCTTGTCCAGTATGCATTCCATCTGCGGCTTCTCTACAACTGACAATTGTTTCATCCATTGGATCACTCATTGCTCAGTTCCAGTTTCTTCTTCTCCAGCCCTGTATGGGTATAAATCTGTGACATTGAATATCGGAGATATTCCGATCCCATCCGTCAAATCCATTTCATAAGAATTTTTGCCCAATTTTCTCGAGACCTTACATGGTCCGATTTTCTTCATTTTCAGTTTATTGTGTGTTCCTCTCAGGAACCTTTCCTTCCTTAAATGTGCCAGAACTAGATCACCAACTTCAAACTGAAGTTGCCTCTTCCACTGATCGGCTCTGCGCTTATATTCCTGGCTTGATTTCAGCAGTCGCTCCTTCACCTAGTTGTGCAGTTCCTTCATCGCCTCAACGAACTCTTCAGCTCTTGCGCTGCTAGTAGCAGTCTGTTCTGAATTCCTCAGTTCAGAAACTCCTCTAGGCTGCATCCCATAGACAACCTAAAATGGAATCTGGCCTGTACTTCGATTTACTGAGTCATTGTATGCAAACTCTGACTGTGGTAATATATTTTCCCAACTGTTGTGGTGCTCTGTCACCAAGCTTCTCAGCAAGTCTCCCAGACTTATGTTGATCACTTCTGTTTGTTCATCCGTCTAAGAATGATAAGTTGAACTAAACATCAAATTAGTTCCCATCTTCTTCCATAAGGTCTTCCAAAAATGCCCTATGAATTTTGTGTCTCTGTCTGAAACTATGCTTTTTGGAAACCCATGAAGTCGAACGACCTCTTTGAAGAACAACTTTGCGATGTGAGTCGCATCACTGGTTTTCTAGCATGGGATAAAATGTGACATCTTAGAAAACCTATCCACTACCACAAATACTGAATCAAATCCTCTTTGTGTCCTTGGCAATCCCAATATGAAATCCATTCTTATCGCATCCCATGGCCTCTCTGGTATGGGCAATGGCTAATAAAAACCTGCATTCTACTTCCTCCCCTTTGAATGTTGGCAAATTTGACATATGTCAATGAATCTCTTGACATCTTCTCACATCCCTGGCCAAAAGTATGACTCGCTCAACTTTGCAAATGTTTTTTCATGGCCAAAATGTCCTGTTAATCCACCACTGTGTTTCTCCTTCATCAAGTTCTCCCTCATGGAGCATTTTGGAATACAAAGTTGATTGCCTATGAACATCAATCCTTCTTGGATCATATAGTCTATCCAAGGGCTTCTGTCTCTGATAACTGGATTCTCAGCTGCTTCATACGCTTCTACAAAATTTACATCACCTGCGTACATGTCCTTAAGATCATCAAAACCTAAGGTCCTGACTCGGAACTCCTACAACAACAAATATTTCCTGCTCAAAGCATCAGCCACTTTGTTAGCAGTACCCGAAATATGCTTAGTCAGAAAAGTGAATTTTTGCATGTATTTGACCCACTTAACATGCCTCTGCTTCAACTTCTCTTGTTGAGTCACAAATTGTAATGCATGGTTATCACTGTACAATACAAATTCCTTCGGGATCAAGTAATGCCTCCACTTCTTCAATGCCTGAATGATGGCATAAAATTCCTTATCATATGTGGAGTATTTCACCTTTGCCTCATTCAACTTCTCACTGAAATATGCAATCGGTCTGTCTTCCTGACTGAAGACCGCTCCTATGGCGAACCCGCTTGCGTCACATTTCACTTGAAATGTATTTTGGAAATCTGGCAACACCAAAACTGGTTGTTCCGTGATTTTTCGCTTCAACAGATTGAAGCTCTTCTCAGCCTCTATTGTCCAGTGAAAAGATTTATGTCTTTTCTTCACTGTATACATCATCGTTGCACTAATACCACTGGAATTCCTAATGAATTTTCGGTAGAAACTAGCCAGACCATGAAAACTTCTCACTTCGAATACATTCCTTGGTGACGGCCAATTCTTGATCACTTCTACCTTATATGGATCCATCCTCAACTCATTCGCTGAAATAACAAACCCCAAGTAAATAAGCTTTGTCTTCATGAATGAGGACTTCTTCATATTTATCAACAGCTTATCCTGCTGTAGCTTCTTCATCACTGTAGCTAAATGCTTCAAGTGTTATGCCACTGATTTACTATAAATCAGTATGTCATCCAAATACACAATGACGAACGTCCCTATGAAATCCCTCAGGACTTCATTCATTAACCTCATGAAGGTACTCGGCGCTTTCATTAATCCAAACCGCATAACAAGCCATTCATACAAACCTTCATTTGTCTTGAATGTTGTCTTCCATTCATCGCCTTCTCTCATGCGAATCTGGTGATATCCGCTTTTCAAATCAATCTTAGAAAAATAACTTGCCCCACTCAAGCAATCCATCAGATCATCCATTCGTGGCAATGGAAACCTGTACCTGATGGTTATCTTATTGATCGCCCTTGAATTGGTACACATTATCCAACCTCCATCCTTATTTGGACTGAGCACTATCGGAACAACACATGGACTCAAGCTTTCTCTGACTAATCCTTTGTCCAACAACTCCTAGACCTGCTTCTTGACCTCTTCATTCTCTTGCGGCGTCAACCTGTACGCGGATTTATTCGGCAAACTGGCTCCAGGTATGAGGTCTATATGATGACTCACACTCCTCATCAGTGGCAACGAACAAGGTAATTCATCCACTATGATGTCAATGAACTCTTCCAGCAGTTCCTGAACTTCCCCTGGTAAATCATCCACTCTCATGCTAGTGAGAACAATCCTCTGTTTCTGGAACACAAAGAATTGTGGATATTCTTTCTCCTTAACCTCCGTAAGAAGCTCCTTCCCACTCATGAGAAGCACTGTGTTGTTTACTTCCGGCTTCACCTCCTTATACTTTATCGTAAGCAACATATGGGTTCTCCCATTCTTCTCTAGGGTATATGTGTTCATTCTCCCATCATGAATCACATTTTTGTCATATTGCCATGGCCTTCCCAACAATAAATCACATACATCCATAGGAGTAACATGACAGAGTATTTTATCATTATACCCTCCTATCTTAAATTCAACGAAGCATTGTTTAGTGATAGTTACCTGGTGCCCCTTTGTAGCCATGAAACACTGTATGGGCTTGGATGATCAGTCGTATCTAGCTCCAGCTTCTCTACCATCTATGTGGATATGAGATTATCTATGCTACCACTGTCCATGATGATGTTGCATACCCTATCCTTGGTCTTGCAAGCTGTTCTAAAAAGTTTGGTCCTTTGGACTGAACTTTCCACCTCTTTCTCAGGTGTTAAGAGAACTTTACACATCATCAATGAACTCCTGCCTTCAGCATCTTCGGCCTCAACATCCCGCCTCTGCACCTCAGTGATGTGAGCTTCTCCAATGTCCTTATCTTTCTCGGGACACTCACAATATTTGTGCTCATTCTTTCCACATGTGAAGCATGTGATTACTCCACCTCTTCCTCTTCCTCTACCTCTAATACGTGGAAATATGTTATTATCAGCGTATCCTCTGCTCTGCTCTGTATGCTGCCCTCTCTGTTCAATGTATGGCCCTCGCTGTGAGGTTCCACCTCTCTCAACTTTACCCTGAGGTTGCTTCCATTTCTCCTTGGGCTTTTGATATTTCTCGTGGGCAACCGATTTTCCTCTGGGCTGACTTTTGCCTCAGCCCCTCTGACTTTTCTTTTGGCTCAGCTTCTCCTCAACTTTTAGAGCCATCTGATAAGCATCCTCCACCATTCGGATGGTTACCATGCTCATCTCGTCTTGGATATCATATCTCAAGCCATTCATATACCTGGCAACCCTCTCATCATCACTCTCCCAATGACCTGCCCTGATGTTCAGTCAATAGAATTCCTCCGTGTATTCTTTCACTATCATCAGCTCATGTCTCAGGTTTTGTATCCTCCTGAACAGAGTAATTTGATAATCCTTAGGGATGAATTTCACTTTCATCTTCGTGATCATCCTGTCCCAGCTCTTGATTTTATGCTTGCCCTTACAGCGTTTGTCAGCTTGTAGCTCATCCCACCACAATGTTGCATGTCCGTTCAAGTGCGTAACAACATACTTGACCTTCTTGTCTTCTTCAACATCTTCATAGTCAAAATAAGTATCGAGAGATCTAATCTAGAATCTCCTCTGCATGCAAGTTTCCCTCGTAAACTGGAATGTCCATCTTTTCTCTTGCACCCATCCTGGAAATAGCTTTGATCAAATGCTCGTTTGATGCATCTTCAGCTACAACTTCCTCCTCTCGTTCAGCCTCTATTTCACTATCAGAATCACTCAGATCCCCTGCACTGGCTGTGCGTCTTTTCATTGTTTCCATGTCTTCGAGTCTTGCTCGGAGATCACACATTTGTCTCTCCATTTATGGATTTGTTGCCTGCCTGCCTCTTCTCCGCACCTCCCTATCCTCTAGATCGGGTGACTGTATTTCTCTCCTTGGCGGCATGGTAAATTATCTTTATCTACTACATAAATCAAAGAGTCTTTCTGTGCTCTGATACCACTTGATAGAAACGCAGCCCGTTCACCACCCGCAGGTCAGAAGGTCCGTGCACACACACAGGATCTTCTTCTTCTTCTTGGCCCGAAGAGCTCTTTAATAGCTCCTCTATTTCCCTGTCAGGAAATACGCACCCACATAACACTTCCCTTGATTTCCCCTATTTTTACCTATCAGGGAATCAGAACTTGCGACTTCATGAGTTTAATGGTCGATCACTGCGATCTCGTAACCCCGAGACCTGACGGCCAGTCAATGCTAAATTTTCTCTTTCGTCTATTGGGATTTTCTCCTATCACAATTTCACTTCTCGCGATTCAAATCAACTTGTCTTACCAACTCCTGATACCCGATACGCCGAAACTCTGACACACACGTGTGAGTTGACTTTCCCACTTCCCGTCCCCTCTATCGGGACTTCGGACTTCGCGGGATCGCGAATCCTGATGCTAATATCTCGACACTTCTCGCTACGAAACCCCAATGACTTATGCCACTTGTCCTCCACTCGATGATTCTGCTGTGGCCCACACACTGTCGTTTGACTGTCGGGATATATCGTATCATGATATTGCGATTCTTGTTGCAATAATTTGCAGCTTCGACTCACGAAACTCTGATTCACGATATGAGTGTGAATCCAACGAACCTCGTGATCCTGATCAATGGCTCCGTCCCTCCTAAGCTTTATATCTTCTGGGAATACCGGTGATATATTCCCCTGCAACTCTCAAAGATCTAATGGCTCACGGTGATTCGCGGATTCTCCTCGGAGAATACCGACCATCCGTCCTTGGCTTGGCGATTCCTGTGAAATGAATCAAGTACTTCCTCCACGAAGACTTGTTCACTTGTGCGCAAACTTCCATGCCTTCTTGAATACTTCAATCACAACTTCTCTGTGAAATCCTTCGACGAATTCAAGGACCTATTCCTACTGAGATTTCCCACGACTTTCGAGTCCTCCAGGAAACTCCCTTGCACGCACTCCTTGCAGCAACCCTTCAACCCTGTCTAAGTGTTGGATTCTTTGACCCTTTGCACACTTGCAATAGTAATCCTTCAAAGACTCACTCAGGTTCGCAACCCTGAGACTTTTACCTAGCCCGTGGACTCGTTGCATGACTCATGTGCCCAACTGCAGCTCTGAGGAAATGAGAGAAAAATATATCTCTATTTGAACCCTTCTGTCAACGCACTCCTTGCGGACAATTCGACGGCACTCCTTGCAGGAATTCTCTGGCTCAAATAGAGAAACAATTGAAACTCATTTCATCTCCCTCTCAGACTTCAAATCAACCATGAAATCATATACACAACATATAAAAGAAAATTTATAACCAGGAGGCAAACATTCAATTGAGCATAACATCAATACACAGAGAATTAGACACAAAACCATGGATTTGAATCAGAATTCTTCTATTCATTCAAATGTATGTACATGGGTGTATTTACACAGTTCTCTCTCTTCTCCTATGCTCTTTTATTTCTTCTATGCTCAGGCTTCTGTTAGAATGAACAATGAGGTGTTTATATCCCGTTTCCCTCTTGCGCTCTAAAGCTATCAAATCTAGAATTAAAATCCTATCAACCTGCATTAACTATATTAAATGCCTCCTATCTACTAAAGGACGAGAGCTTTCCACTCAAGGTCCATTACAATATACAAAGGTTCCTCTTCTTAAATGACTTCATTTAAGATCGTGCACAATTCCAAAGCATTCTTTTCAAAATTTGTACTGGCTTGTCCAGGTGTCCTCCGCTTCCACGCTGGCTCGCTTGATGTGTTGGAGATGCTCCTACATCAAATTTCATATGAGTAATGTAAATAATGTGTTTAATATGGGGTTCATGGTCCCTATATCCCCTTCTTAATTTTAGTACATATTTTTTGTTGGAAGAAGGCCTAGTGTTCTCATGCGAATTTTTTTTAACTAATCCCTTAACTACTCCAATTAACTTCATGTCAGAATGAGGTAGCTTACCAGTGAAGGCCCAAAAATATGTTGAGACACCTGTGTCAAGGCTATATCATCTATGAGAATAATTTCTAATGGTTTTGACATTGCATTTCAAGAGGTGAAAGGTTTGTTGTAGCAAATGATGTTTTCTTATGATTTTGTTAACAATTGATTGTGACAAGACACATCAAGATGCATTTCGGTATTTAGAATGAGATTTCTTACCAATTATTTCAAAATAATCTACAAGGTTTCTAACAATATGATGACTTGTTTCTACACTTTTGAGTATGTTAATGCCTAAAATTCTCCTAACAGTTGTCAAACTTCTAGGTTTTAAGAAAGCTAAAAATAATTAACATTTAGCAGCATTGGATTTTGGTTCAAAATATTCTTTAATGATTTTCTAAGAGTGATAATGAATAGTACGGTTAGATAACTTAACTTCAAGTGATTCTAAATGAATTTCATCGACATATATGCATTTAGGAGTTATTCATCGCATTGTTCTCAATCTAGGTAGGGATGATGAACCCCTATTCTAGCACTCTTGACCTCCCTGTTGTGGAGTTAACAATGTTGTAGTTATTTTCCCTTCAATCAATAGTGGATCAAATATTGGAGCAGAGTGGACATGGGATTGACTAGGTTTTGGAACATTTGATTGTTCAACAAGATATTGCACCAAAAAAACTTCCTCACCACAATGTTTTACACCAATTTCTTTAATTTCATCCATTGTATAATCAACTCCAAGCAAATCCTCCATCAGTCAGTGATCCACAACAATTTGTCTTGATGAGATATCGGATGGATTTATCTCTAATGAACCATTGTACTTTTCTTCTGGTGATGGAGGGGAAACTACAACGACATCTAATCCAATAGAAATTGATTTCCCTCTTTTGAAAGCCTACACTTTGACATACGTAACTTTTCCTTTTATCTTTCTTATTCTACCTTTTCGACCAATTTCTCTTTTATCTAGCACTTTATTTCTCGAATTCATCTGTTCCCCATTTTTAAAGAGAAGAAATGGATTCCAAACACCCAACCACAAATTTTTCTTTGTATTATGTAATAATGTACAACTAACAATTCCAATTCCAAATAGAGAAATTTTTCTTTGTATTTCAAAAGAAGACACGGGTAATAATTCCAATTCCAATTCCAATTCCAATTGGATAAATTTGTCTTGGTATTACACAACTAACAATTTCAATTGGACAATTTTTTCTTCCAATTCCAAGGAGACACAAGAATACTAAAACAACAATTTCAATTAGAAAATTTTGTTTCCCAATTATAACAAGATATGGGAAGAAAAAAAAAAAAAATTCGATTGGACAAATTTGTCTTCCAATTCCAAGAAGAAACAAGAAGATAAAAACAACAATTCGAATTCTAGTTTGACCAACTTTTCTCCCAATTTTTTGTACAATGGTCTGGAAATAAAAAAACTATCTTTGACTCAAACAATAAGACTAAAATACGAAAACCTTGTATGTGCGTGCTATTTTTTTGTGAAGATGTCACAATTTATTTTTCATTCTTGAGATAGATGAAGTAGTGGAGTGTGCTTGGCGCCAAACAATTCCCAACAGAAACATGCATGTGTTCCTAGAATGCATGTGCACTATATCACATGTGTTTTCTAGGAATGTGTGCATGTTCCTAATGAGCATAAATGAGCAACAACTACAACTCTATCAAGTCACATGAGCATGTATGTACTCTTAATGCAAAAAATATAGCATTTAATATAAACCAAACATATTTATGAATAAACATGTATAGGGGTATGGGGACAACTAAGACCTAAGGTGTTAGGATAGAAATTTTTTTCAAGGATAAAGCAATGACTAGAGAGCCAAGATGTGGGTGATGTGAGTGATGTGGGTGCAAGGGTTGTAATAAAGGTATATGCATAGTGCAATCATAGCTCAAGCGTAGAGAGGGTTAAGGGTTGAGTATAAGTTATTTCTAGGATTAGATGGAGCTAGGGGATCTAGGTCATGGCCTATGTTAATCTCTAGGTCATCATATAAATCTAGCTCTAGCTCTTTGTCGTAGTGTAGGTCACGGTCTAGGTCTATGTTGCGGTGATCATATAGGGCTATGTCATTCTTTGGGTATTTCCATGTCTAGGTCTTGTTATGTCTAGGTTTAGGTATATATCTTGACATGTCTAGGTCAAGTCCATTTCTTTCTTTCTGATGTAGGGAGGCATCTTGGAGAGAGAGAAGAAATTGAGTGTGAGAGGGGGAGAGGGGAGGAAAAAGAGAGTGAGGGATAGAGAGAGAGAGAGAGGGGAGCTAGAAAGTGAGAGAGTGAGAGGAAGGGGGGTTAGATAGGTGAAAAGAGTGTAGGGTGGGGAGAGTTGAGGAGAGAGAGGGAGGGGGATACATGAAGCGAGAGAGCGAGGGTTATATGTAATAGGTAAATAGAGAAAGGGGTAGATATGGATTGTTTGAGAGTGTGATAGGGTGGGAGAGAAAGAACAATAGGGGAGTAGAGAGAGAGAGAGAGGTTGGAGAGAGAGTGATATTGAGACTAACAACAAGGAGAGAGAAAAACAAGGGGTAGATGTAGGAGAGAAAGAGCATAGAGATAGTTGGAGGGAGGGACAAAGGGGAAGAGAAAGGGGGAGAGAGACAAAGAGAGAGGAGGAGGAGACCTAGAAGGGGGGAGAGAGGGGGGGGGTGCAGGGAAAGAGAGGGAGGGATGATGGAGAGAAATAGATGGATGGAGAGAGAGAGAGAGAGGGAGAGAGTCAAAGAGGGGGAATATAGAGAGGGGTTCAAACATTTATTATGAATAAATAATATCGAATCCACTAAAATATTATGGTTATATTAAAATAAAAAAGAAAAATGAACGTAGAATAATCATCATTAAACCATATGAAATCATAATTAAACCGTAGGTGAACGTTCATATCCATAAAATATCATTATAAAATAAGAGGTATAGTGATATTGCACTTAAGTATTGGGTGTTGATGTGGTTAAGGTTAGAGTAAAGGTTATGTGTAGGATTAGATGGAGCTAGGGGGTATGGGTGATGGTAGACAGAGAGAGGGAAGGAGGGACAAGGGGGAGATGAAGAGAGAGGGAGGGAAGATGGGGTAGAGAGAGAGAGATATATATTGAGTGTGATAGGAAGGGGGAAGATAGAGGGAATAGGGGTAGATATATATAAAGAAAGAAATTGGGGGAGAGTATATGAGATAAAGGGAGGGGGATATAGTGAGAGTGAGAATAAGAACAAGGAGATAGATAAATAGGTGGTAGATGTAGGAGATAATGAGAGGATATATAGTGGGAATGAGGGGGAGAGA
>SNQJ01S0001216.1:119970-146799 GCA_010110895.2 Picea sitchensis
ATCATCATTGGAGAGTGCATTCAAGACTCAGCTTTCATTTGGCAGAACAAGAGGAAGATCAAATTACAACAGAGGTAGAGGACGTTTTACACCAAGAGGAGGAAGAGAAAATACACAATTTGAAAGCAGAAGACCAGCATCCAGCCCACATGCTCTGATACCACTTTGCTGGAGCTTACGCTTCTAATCACAAAACGCCCACAGATAAAACAGAACAGAAACTGGTTTATATTTCATCAATAAAACAGAGTACATCTATTAAGGAAAAGCAGAGTATCAGCTGCTCTACAGAAAACAGAGCAAACAGCAGCTATTCATTCAAGAAGAAAAAACAGAGTACAGCAGCTACATTTTTTATTTACAAAACAGAGTACATTTTTTTTGAGAGTCGGGGGGAAGCTTCACGAACACACAAATTGGCAGAGGAATCGAGATACATCGAAGACTGTAGAAGAAGGAGGAATTAAATGCAGAAGCTGGAGAGTGGTTGACAAAATTTATGGCAGGGGAGATTAATAGATTTGGAGATCCACGTCACCAACAAGAAACACTTGTTTAAAATCAACGACTAAGATCATGTCATATATTACCTCCTTTAATACCTCAATGAGACTTCACCAATTTTTTTCCAAATGTCTTCCATTTTACCTTTGCAAAGGACGTTGATCACAAGAAACACTAAAATCATACAATATGTAAATTTAATATGAGTGATGTGTTGATTTAACACATAATATGTCATAAGAGTATGAAAGGATACTCTGGTTCGACTTTCGTATAAGAAAATTTAATTTGTATATCTTAAATCGTTTCTAGAGTTCTATAGTATGTGAGGTTTTCATAAAGACTTATAATGTTATTTTAAAGATATATATTGATATTTGAAATACTTATAATGTATAGTGAAAGCATTTATAATGTTAATAAGTTTAGTTAAATGGATATAAAGTTGGTAAGGTTTCTATGTAAGTCCTTAAATATCGAGAGTGAATATAAAAGATTAAAGTAGTGATTATAGGTTTGGTATTTTGATTAATAAATATGAATCTATAATATAAATAGGAATCCTAAGATATAGCATAAAAATGTCTATATATATCTAAATCACTTTTATACTATTTAAAAAAAAAAATTAAAAATTGGAGTTTGTGACAAAATGGTATTAGAGCTAAGGTTTCAACACTTGTCCTAAAAGATATCAACATAATAAACACATTAAATATAAATTACTATAGTAGTAGGAAGTCTTAATCTTTATTTTTCAAAGTAGACTAATAAAATTTATGAATTTTCTTCTCACTTATTACTATACAAGGAGAAAGGAAAAATTTCTTCTTTTATTTCTATAGAGAGAAGGACAAATGTTTCAATGTTAGGAGAAGGGAGTTCTCATCCTAAACATCAAGATAATATGGAACAAGAAAATTTTAATGAGGATAATATACGGGTAAATCTAAATGAAACGAGAAATGATAATTAGTTAGAAATGTTACACACAGTTAAAGATATTAAGGTGCAATTACAAAGTGTGAAGGATGATAACAAACGTATCCTAAAAGCACAAAAATAATTAAGTGACGTATTATTAAACAAATTAAATGATCATGAAAACCTTAAGAATAAGGAATTTGGATTTAACAAAATTGAAAACGAAGCACACAAACAAAAAGTAAGAAAACAAGCATCTTTGGATAGTGACATTGAATCTACTAATGAGAAATTGGATAATAAAAGAAAAATATATATGAAGATTCAAGTGAAAGAAGTAATAATAACTAGTCGGAAAATAAAAAGAAACACAAGTCTTATATGAAATCACTAGCTAATTTAAAAATATCAATCCCCCTGTGTTCAATGATGAAATTGAAATAGGAGAAGAAGTTGAAGCATGGCTTTCAGGAATGAAGAAATACTTCCAAATATATAATTATTCTAGTGAATTAAAAGCTAAAATGAAAATACATAATTTGATTTGGAAAGATTATGTCTCATGGAAAGATATAAAAAATACAAAACATATTAAATAACGATATGTAAATTGGATAACTTTTAAGAATTTTTTTTAAATAAAATACTTGTCAAAACAATATTACAAGGAAAAATATAAGAAATTTTATGATTTAAAACTGGGAAGTATGACGATGAAGGATTTGTGTAGTAATTTCTTAAGTTTTTTGCATTATGTGACTTATATTGTTGATGAAAATCCAAAGATTCAATGTTTTATAAGTTGTCTTCCTCTTGCTTATAAAGAAAGAATTGAATACGATAACCCAAGAACTTTAGAAGAAGCAATGAGAAAGGATAATTTCAGTTATGAACAAAATGAAAACAAAAATCATAATGTAAATAACTGGAAAGATAACAATCGTAATAAATTTGAACAAAAAGGAAAAGGAAATAAATTTTATAATAAGAATTTTTGAAATAATCAACAAATTTATTAAGAGAGTAACTATAAAGGTAATAAACATTATAGTCAATCTCGGAATAAGGAAAAATAAGTAGTTGTTGTTTATAATAAAAACATTGTTGTAACATACCCAACCACCCATAGGTTGGGCTACACCATTGATTCTTACTGTAACACACCCAACCACCCGCAGGCGGGGCACAATGTAGTCTAGGGACTATGTTCAGAGTGATTTATCTAAATTCAAATCACTTCTAAGTTAATTAAGAGACATGAAAACCGCATGTGGAAATAAATATTTATGCCACAACCTAAACTAAGCCATGCACAACAATAACTAGCAAGCATGCATGTTCTAAATATTAAAGTCAAAGATAAATAAACACACAAAGGAATAAATCATACATAGGTAAATAACCATAGCAGGGAGCACTTATTTTTTTTTAAAACAAGACACCGGCTGGCTACAGACCAAGGATGTTCCAGCCAAGGATGGATTCCAAGGTGTCACTCGGTTTCCCAAGCTAGTCATCCCTCAGACTCTCACAGGAATTTCAACACATACAACAATCCAAAGTACATGAAATCTCTTCTACCTAGTCTGCACAACCCAAGAGAATGGAACCCCTTCTCTTCCACATAGTCCCCCAAGGTGTCCATCTCTTGTAGGGATACAATGCTTCTGTTCAAGAATCTCCCTGCTAGGAATCTCACGACTCACAATTGTGAGTTAAATGAAACATGGGCCAATGAATCACAAGCATGCAGGCACTAAACCTATTTTGAATACATCAACAATCTATATAGCCAATGACTATGGATTTTCTTAGGAATTCATTATCCTTCCCCCAAGGAGCTCTTGAATCAAATGAGACACGTAGGTGAAGGGATTAGTGGAGAACATACGATAAATGAAAGGTGAACACGATGGAAAATGAATAAGAGAGTGTGAAGGAACCAAAAACCTCCAAAAACAAAACCAACCCCAACCATAGACCAGGGATGGGTTTATGTACTTCTTGGAATCAAGGAACCCCATGGTCTTCCACCAAGAAGCTCATGTAACTATTATTCTCCACTAAAAACACAAATGGGTAAAAAAAATATAAAATAAGTACACAACCCCTCAAGACACCTCTCTTATGGAATCATATCCCTCTATAACTATTTTCCTTGTCCTTCTAGCCAATATCGATGTGTTTTATATTAATAATGATCAAAACATTACATGTCCTAGGCATACTGGCCTCTTAATAACTGTTTAGGCACTCTAGCCATTCATAACTTAAAAAAAATAAAATATTTAATAGGAGACTCAAAACTGAGGTATTACATTTCCGTCCCCCTTATTTTGGCATTGTCCTCGGTGCATATATAAAACAAGAATCAAAATTTCAAAATTTATTCAAAAATATGTGGGTACTCTACCTGCATCGAATCTTCATGCTCCCAAGTAGCATCCTCAAGACCGTAGCAGGTCCACTGGACTTTTACCAGCCCTATGACTCGGTTCTAGAGCATTTTGACTTTTATGTTCACTACTCACATCGGTTGGACCTGAAATCCTTCCGCTTCCTCTACCTGAATCAGATGCTAATCAATAAGATTGTTAAGATCATGTTGACATTTTTTTATCAAGGAGACATGAAACCCATTATGCACATTTATGGAATGAGGCAATGAAAGAATATATGCAACTGGCCCTATTATGTCCAATATCTCAAATGGACCACATAATCTTGTTGTCATCTTTGTACAACTACCCAACTTCAAAGAGCTCTTCTTGGGCTTCACTTTTAAAAGAACATTCCCCCCCACTTTAAATTCTCTATTTTTCATGTTCTTATCTTCCTAAATTTTTTGTCTATCTTGAGATGCCTTTAAATTATGCTTAATCCTAACCATCTAGTCTTCCATATCCTTGAGAAATTCTAGCCAAAGTGTCACTTTGTCTGTTGGGTTGTCCCAACTTACTAGAGTATTACATTTCCTAGTGTACAAAGCTTCAAATGGGATAATTTTCAATCAATATTGATACCCATTATTATAGGAAAACTCAACAAAGTGTATGTAATCTTCCCACATAGATGACTTATCCATCACATACATCCTCACCATGTCTTCAATTACTTGGTTAACTCTCTTTGCCTTCCCATCTGACTATGGATGGTATGTTGTTCTAAAGTTCATATTTGTACCAAATACTTTAAACAATCCCCTCCAAAAATTTGAAGTAAACTTTTTATCTTTGTCTCATACAATTTCCTTAGGTATCCCATGCAACCTAGCAATTTGTTTCATGTAAATTTCTGCAATATTGGCTAATGTATGAGATTTTTTTACTTGAACAAAATGAGCATCCGTTGTCAATTTATCAACCACTACCATGATTGAATCATGTTGTCTTGTTGTCCTGAGAAATTTCGTTATAAAGTCAATGGTTACCACTTCCCATTTCTTCTCTGTAATTATAAAGGGATGCAATAGACTCGTTGTGTTCATATGCTCAACCTTCACTCTCTAACATTTCATACATCTGGTGATGTAATCAACAACATCCTTTTTCATTCCCAAAAACAATAATTGGCTTTTTATTGCTGCAACTGTTTTCTAGTAACCGGGATGTCCATCATCTGGAACATTATGCATATCTTTTAATACCAAATTCCTAAGTTCTATAGAACTAGGAACACAAATTCTATTTTTATGCATAAGTAATCCATCTTCCTTCATCTCATACTATTTCATTTTTTGTTTTACATCTTCTTGCTGTAATATTTCCTTTACATGTAGGTAATGATGGTCTGTTACAACAACATCTAAAATTATTCTCTTTAAATTTGACTGATACATACTAACAACCATAACATGCATGAGATGCACTCCTCTACTAAGTGCATCAACAAATTTATTTTATTTTCCTTTGATATTCTTAATGTCGAAATCATATTCAATTAAAAGTTATAGCCATCTCATTTACCTGGAATTTAAAGTTGGTTGTTTAAAAAGATATTTCAGACCACTATGATTTGTTCTTAATTCAAATATATTTCTCATTATATAATGCCTCCACATATTCAATGCTTGAACAATGGCAACAAGCTCCAAGTCATCTGTGGAATAGTTCCTCTCATGTTATTGAATATTTATGGACTCATAACCAATGACATGTCCATTTTGAGTGAGGACTCCACGAAGTTCTTCCTTTCGTGCATCTGTACACACCACAAAAATTTCATTTGGGTCAAAAATCTTTAAAATAGGTGCACTAGTAAGTAATTATTTCAGCATATTAAAGTTCTCTTCACACTTTTTTTTCCATTCAAAATTAAGTCTCTTCTTTTGCAAAGAGGTGATGGGATGAGAAATCTTAGAGAACCTTGCTATAAACTTTCTTTAGTAACCATCTAATCCCATAAAATATATGACTTTTGAAACATTCCTGGGTGATGGCCATCCTCTAATGGTTTCAATGTTCTCTGGATCTACTGCTATACCTTGTTCTGAAATAATGTGTCCCAAGTAATGGATCTGTTCTTGGTAAAAAGAACACTTACTCAGATTGCCATACAACTGATGTTTTCTAAGCACTTTCAATACTAGTCTTAGGTGATGTTCATGCTCTTCTTATGACCTAGAATAGACAAGTATGTCATCCAGTAATACTATGAAAAACTTATCCAAATAATTTATGAACATGCCATTCATTAAGCACATAAAGACAGTGGGTGCATTGGACAGTCCAAATGGCACCACTACAAATTTGTAATGCCCGTACCTAGTTCTAAAGCTTGTATGATTGATGTGTTCTTCCTTGATTCTTACTTGATGGTATCCTGATCTCAATTCTATCTTTGAAAAAATATTTTCTCCTCTTATATGATCAAAGAGGTCATCATTTCTCGGTAGAGGGTACTTGTTCTTTATAGTGGATTTATTCAGTTGTCAGAAACCAATACATAGTATCAAATTTCCATCCTTCATTTTAACAAAGAGTACTAGTTCTCTCGAAGGTGAAACAGGTGGACGTATGTAACCTTTCTTTAACATTTTTTCCAACTGAATTTGTAATTATTTTAATTCTAGTGTACTCATTATGTAAGGTTCTTTTGACACCGAGGTAGTTCCTGACACTAAATCAATAGAGAAATATATCTCCCACTTTGGTGGCAACCCTAATATTTCTTGGAATACATCTTCAAATTCTTGTAGTACAAAGAATTCTTTAAGGTTTTGCGCCTTTGTCTTTTGCAGATCCTCCACATGGGCTACATACATTTGACATCCTTTTCTGAAACATCTCTTCATTTGTAAGGCTGAAATCTCCCTTATAGCGATGGGTCTTGGAACTCCTTTGACAGTGCTTTGTTTTCCTTCTTCATCAAGACATGTAAATGTCGTTTTATGGAAACCTAGCAAAGCATAATGATTTCCCAACCAATCCATTCCAATTAGAATATCATACGACCCTAATGGTATAATATTTAGATCAACTTTAGTATTCACACCAATAATACTTATGAAACAACCTTTGACTATTTCATGGATTCTCCTTTTGGTTCCAGTGGCTAGTTGAACCAAACTTGATTTTTCAAGATTACTTTTCTTGAAATGTAATCTATCCACTATTTTAGGATCAACGTAACAATGAATTGCTCCTAAATCAATTAAAATAGCCACATGTTGATTAATGATCTTACCTTCCACTTCGATCATATTGGATTGGTACTCTACTTGTCGATAATCTAAAGTTGCATAAATCCTTCCCATGTCTTCCACTGTTGTATCCTCTTGGATGTTGTTGTTACTAGGAAAATGTCTCTATGGCTAGGGTGAACCACAAAAGACATGTATGACTTTATAATTCGACTCAATTTCAGCATATGCTATATAAACTAATGTGGAAGAGAAGTAAGAAAGAGGCTTACCCCATCCATACATTTGATGATGTCCATCATTGAGCACTTTGACCCAAAGATTTATACCTGCAACAAGTTCTCAAAAAATAAGAAAAGCAAGTATATAATGATAATATAAAAGGTTATCACATTACATAACATAATCCATCAATATACAAAACAAATGTGCCCATGGATCATAACATATATATTTGCAAGATATCAATTGGACGGGAAAATAGTATTTCTATGAATAAATGATCAACATAAGTGAAAACATTACAGACTTATGTGTCGGCATGGTTCAGAACCAAGAAACCAAGTTCCTTCCAACTGGGCCTCCACCACTTCAATCCTCCACCAATGGAAAGCTCATATAAGGGAGACAAAGATGTTCTCCATCAATAAGGGAAGAGATTGGGGGTTGAACACTATGTTCAAACTTAAAGGACAAAGGGATGCAAAATCAATAATGAAGTAATAATTTCTCCAAAGTAAATTTGCTCTTAAAGTAGAAATATCCCCCTTTTCCATAGCTCGAAATTGGAATATTTATAGCCTTCAAAATGAAACTGAAGGGTTTTGTCAGAATGTTTCCAGTATATGCAAGGACAAGAATCAGAGATCTCTTGTCGAGACATGGAAACTCGACATTCAATTTTGATTTTCTGGCACAAATCCCAATGTATGCGGGTTGTAGTGTAGCAGCCAACGTATACGCTTGTTGTATAGCTTTCAAGGTGCGTATAAGTGGAAAAATATTTATTTTTTTCTCTGGATTTATCAATCAGGGAAAGTAAGTTTGCATGGTGGAATGGAACAAGGCCCTCTTTGCAAGATTGTGTAGGGTGAGGAAAATATTTCTCTAACAGATTCCCCCTAATTTGTGAGGTCAGAGGAGAATTTGCGATGGAAAAAATACATTATAAATAACCCAAAAGTGGAGTGGTATACAATTAGCTGGATGAACTCAATTTCTCATTACATTATGTACTGACTTTGCATAAATGGATGCCAAAAATACACTGCATATCCATGTGAAAAATATACCAAATAAGTGTCTATGGCCATGAATAGGAAAATACAAATGCAATTACATGCCAATAGCTATCATAGTCATGAACAAGGCCTAGTAGAACCAGTTGCAAAAAATCAAGTTGAGGATATCTATATACTATGGAGTACAATCTGATCTCCCATGATCACTGAAGTCATATAGGTATTGGTCCAATGAAAATGAAGCAACATCTCAGGAAAGCTACTACCACATAGTGATGTCTTCGAGTCTTCTACACAATCTGCTAAAGGTTCAAGTCTACATCATCTGAATAAAGGAGTTGAGTTCGAACATAATGAGACATTTTTTTATTACTGAGCATTGAGGTATACCGTTATAAAAAGAGAGACAAACTATCGATAATGAAAGTAGGCATTAAGGACCCAAGTACATTCTTACAAGTGTGAATAAAGGAGTCAGTTTCAAACACTTGAAGAATCCATCGATAAGGAGACATTGATGTATTCCCAATTGTCGATGTTGACAGAGCCTACCACTAATGACTGCAAGCCTCAAGGTACTCATAAGACTCCAGGCCTCATTTCCAGAATAAATGGGTTGATGTCGATGGAAAGAGACCCACTGAAAGGAGATCATTAAGGCATCTCTCATCAATCAGCATGAGGTACAAAGAGCTTCATGATTTGGTGGAAATTGGATGAAGCACAAGTTCATGAACCAACGACCCTATGCATCTTTCACGTGTTCCAAGAGCAAGTGTTACACAAAAAAGACCCTATGAATAGCAGCCAATGATGAAAACATGTTGAGAAAGGTGAGGAAACCACCAATAAGGCTAATGGAATCTAAGACATTTCACGAATCCCAATGTATGAATATATTTCTTGCCATTGAACCTAAGGGAAACCACTTAGTCAACGACCAATGGTAAAATGTTGACTATTCAGTTCAAGGTTAGCTACCAATGATGAAGGTAGGGCAAGGGTGCATGATAGGACTACAATATCATGTCATTCCAAGACAATATGAGGGTATGTCTGACATGAAAAGTCAATAGTTCTAAGGAGTGTCCGACACAGGTTGATATACTTCCTTTGAACAAGAGCATGAGGCATATGGTTGACTCTGGCAACATAGACCCAGTGATAAAATCATGAGATGTAGGAGGCATCAATGAATTTCTCTGTAGGGATTGGAAGAGTAACGAGTCAGTGCAGAAGACTATGTAGCTAGCTCAGCTTCGTAAATCCATGCTAAATAGAAAATTATGATGAATATAAATGCAGGAGCATCGTTAGAGAGCATGCGGAGCAGGACCACTCAATGCCTAGGAATCTTTTCAAAATCTCAACACTAGCAGTTACGGAGAATATTTTGAAGCAGATCTAATCTCAGCGTAGGGAGATATTTTCAAGCACGCATAAACCCAGTGCCGGAAAATATTCTGAAGAACGCTTCAACGATTACGAGCGAAGTGGGAGTTTCCACTCTCGCTCTGGAATGAGAGTGGACTAAGATAGTCGTTAGGTTAGGTTTTAGAGTAGACAAGTAGTCAAGGGGAACCGTAATAATTCTCTCAGATAAATAGAGGTTTTGTATGCCCAAATGAGGCTAGCTGCAAGTTAGTAGGAGATTTATGAGTTTGTAGTTATTGTTTGATTGTAGCTGTAACCATTTTTATTTTGAATGAATACAACATAGGCAAATTGATCCAATGTGTGTGGATGTTGTTATTGCTTGAAAATTTCTTGTTGTTGTTGCTTTTGTAAATGAATGTATGGAACTATGAATGTCAAAATAAATTTCAATTGTTTATATTCTATTGAAATTAGTGCATGGTGTTCAAACATAACACAAGGAGTGCGTTGACGAGATCTGTTTTGGTTACGAAACTCAGAAGAGATAGAAAAAAATGTTCCCTTTGCAAGGAGTGCAAAGTGACTGCTGCAAGGAGTGCACAATCGCCCACAAGAATTCAAACCTTGTGTAATAACCAGTTGAAATGTGTGCATCAAGAAGAAGGTGAACACCAAGAGGGCGAGAGGAATTTCTCTTTGAGAAATCCTTTAGATCTGAGTTATCGAAATCCCGGAAACGAGTGCGCAAGTGTCTAAGTCTTCACAAGGCCAATCTTAGGAGGGATAACACTTTTCAGAAGTGTAGTTGAGTTCCAAGAGTTCAACCCGCAGGAGGCACAAAGGTTGAATCCTTTGAAGACTTAGAAGACTTTTTAGGTTGGAAGAGATCAGAAGCTCAGCAGGAGGAGTGGCAGTGGTCGTTGGATCACAGTGCAAGAGCTCAACAATCATGTGATCAGAAAAAGGTGCATGACCTTTAACGCTTCGCACACACAAGAGATGGAACTCATCAACGTTTCAGACTTGAGATTTTCGAAGCCTGAATAGTCAGAAACACAAAGTAGAATCTCGACCATTGATCAGTCGAAACAGATCTAAACCGTCAGATCACTCGAAGTGAACATCAAGCATTGGATCATCCAAGTGAATATGAGCCGTCAGATATCATGAGCTCAGGAGGGGGCATGCTTGAGAGTTTGGATTTATGAATTATGAAGCTCCTGAGATCTGAAGTGAATCTCAAATGTCCAATTAGTGAAGCAGAGCTGAACCATCAGATCACTCGAAGTAAAGATGAGACGTCAGATCACTCGAAGTGAATTTGAGTTGTTGGAGTTGAAAAGATATGTGGAATAGATATGTGAGATTTTATTAAAGACCCAAAGTGATTTATAGCCATTTATATATAAGGGAGGCGTGGTAGGGATCCATGCACTCTGGGTAAAGACTGAAAGTGAACCTAATTTGTTGATCCGAGGTGGACATGCATCAACGGATTATATCCTTCAGACAAAATCATTGGATTAAGGGTGAAGTTTGAGATTTGAAATCTCTGAAGCTCAAAAACTGGAGGAGATATCGATCTATGACCGAGAAGAGGGTATCAAGACCATTGATCCTTATTTAAAGTTCAAACACCTGAAGTGAAGATAGGACCATTAATTGAATAGGATAGGTGTCTGCAGATCGTCAGCTCCTGGAAATTGGAGTATGAAAGAAAGCAGGGTTGAGATTTCAAAACCCCTAAGTCTAGAGACCCGCAAAGATCGCAATCATTGATTGAAGGGGATAGTTGTCAGTAGATCTTCTTCTCCATAAGATTACTATACAAAGGAAACCAAGGTTTGAGATTCGAGAATTCCGAAGTCTAGAATTCTGAATTGACTATAGTCGTTGATAGGGGAGAGGGAGATCCATACCATTGCTTCCAAGGAATAGATCTCAGTCATCTGTCTGAAGCACCATCAAGATCATGAGATTGAAAATCATCTCACATTGTGGGGACAAGAGTTGTGCAGACTTTAAAAAGTCAATGGCGGGCCACAATCCATAGGGTGGTTTCACTAGAAAGACATGTGGGGGCTTGAGGAGAATTGTGGGCCCAAAAGTAGTTTGAATTCAAACCTCTTTTGGTCACACCCTCAATTGTGTGGTCATTGCCTAAGGTCACATCAGAGGAGGGGCCAAGAGAAAAGGTGGTATTGCCCGATAATATGATATTTTCAAAGAGTGTGAAAGGGAAGGTCACGGGTGTTGTGAATCATGTGCAGGGAGCCGAGGGGACCAATGTTTAACATATAATGAGGCTAATAAGATTTTAGAGAGTCACTCGACTCTAGAATCGAAGATCCTAACCGGGAGGTCGCACAACCCTTAGGATAGAAGGGGGTCTGCATCAAGTGGTATCAGGGCAGAAGTTTTTCTTACAGATAGCAAGAAAAGGAGGAGAGACAAAATAGCTCGAAGTTATACTCTGTGCATAATAGACAATCAACACAATTCCACCGAAAAGATGAGTGGAACCAACTTTAGCCAATCGGTTTGTAAAAAGGGAGATGCGATAACTTTGTGCAAGATTATAGATGATGGAGGAAGCGTGGAGGAGAGCACCTGATGTTGGAGACATCAACGATGCAGAGAGAGAAGAAGTAGAAGATGAAGAAGTTGCAGGAGAGGATGTTGCCCAAGAATGCTTCATGAGAGCAGTTTCTAGATTGGGAGGCAGAGACAAGATAGACGTCCCAATGTATGAAGGCAATTTAGATGTTGAAGAGCTAATGGATTGGGTAAGATCCATGGACAAACATTTAGACTATGAAGATGTCAATGGAGAGAAAAAGGTTAAACAGGTTGTCACCAAGATAAAAGGGCATGTAACATTGTGGTGGGATGAACTGTAGTCTGAGAGGAGAAGCAAAGGAAAACATAAGATAAAGAATTGGGACAGAATGGTAGCCAAGATGAAGGCTAATTTCATGCCAAAATATTATCAGATAAACCTATTCAGGAAGTTGTAGAACCTGATACATAAAGGTATGATAGTTAAAGAGTACACAGAGGAGTTCCATAGACTAAACATCAGAACTAAAAAAATGGAGAAAGATGAAGAAATGGTTGTCGGATATATATAAATGGTTGAAGATATGAAATCCAGGATGAGATCAGCATGGTGTCATTAATGACAGTTGAGGATGCTTATCAGTTTGTGGTGAAGGAAGAGGAGAAGTTGGCCAGAAAACAAAGCCAGTGAGGAAGAGGTAAAATCCTAGCCCCAAACAAAGGTAAGGGAGTTACCCATGAGAAGGCACATAACTCTAAGGAAGATACTGAGAAACTGCACAGTCACTCGGAAAGAGGAGGAAGTTCCTGAGGAAGACAAGGTGGTGGAAGAAGTTATTCTAGAGGAAGAGGAAGAAGCAAAGGAGGAGAAGTAAGATGTTATGCATATGGAAAGACAGGGCACATGTCTTGGGAATGTCCCGAGAAAAATAAAGAAGGAGGAGGCGAAGCTCACATTTTGGAAGAACAGAGAAGGGATGTTGAAGCAGAAGGAGCATAGGATGGAAGATCCTTGATGTTGAGGAAGGTTCTCTTAAAACCAGAGGTAGAGGTGGAAAATCTAGTGCAAAGAAATAGTCTCTTCAGAACAGCTTGCAAGACTAAAGACAAAGTATTCAAGGTGATAATTGACAGTGGGAGAATGAATAACTTAGTATCCATAGAGATGGTGGAGAAATTGGAGCTGTAGAAAACTACACATCTGAAGCCATACAATGTCTCATGGTTTTAGAAAGGACACCAGGTAATGGTTAGTAAACAATGCTTGGTTGAATTTAAGATAGAATGATATAGAGATGAAATTCTATGTGATGTGATTCCCATGGATGTATGCCATATTTTGTTGGGAAGACCATAGCAGTTTGACAGGAATGTCATTCATGATGGGATGAATAATACATACACCTCAGAAAATAATGGTAGAACACACATGTTACTGCCAATAGAGGAGAAGAAGGTGAAAGAGGAAGCCAACACAAGAATACTTATCATGAGTAGGTAGGAACTCCTAAAAGAATTCAAGAAATAATAGGAGATGCAGTTTTTTGTGGCGAGGAAACCTAGGGTTATCCTTACAAGTATTTCGATGGATGATTTTCCTGAAGAAGTTTAGGAATTGCTGGATAATTCTCCTGACATAGTGGTGGATGAGCTTCCAAACTCATTACTAGCCATCAGAAGTATCAGCCACCATATTGACTTGATACCAGGAGTAAGTCTACATACAAGTTGACATCTCCAGAGAATGAGGAAGTGGAGAACGAAGTCTAGGAATTATTAGACAAGGGTTTGATTAGAGAGATCTTGAGTCCATGCACAATACTAGCCATGTTGAGTCCAAAGAAGTATGGAGGATGGAGAATGTGTATAGACTCAAGATCAATTAACAAGATCACCATTAGGTATAGATTTCTTTTACCAAGAATGGATGATTTAATGGATTGTTTAACTTGAGCAAATTTATTTTCTAAACTAGATTTTAAAAGTGGATATCACCATATTAGAATGATATTAGGTGATGAGTGGAAGACATCTTTTAAGATAAATGAAGGTTTGTATGAGTGTCTTGTTATGCCATTTGGCTTGAAAAATGCCTCGAGTACCTTTATGAGGTTGATGAATGAAATATTGAAAGATTTCATTAACAAGTTTGTGGTTGTATATATGGATGATATAATTATCTTTAGCAGGACTAAAGAGGAGCATTTGCGACACCTGACACTAGTGATGAGGAGACTACAGCAAGAGAAGTTGTTGATAAATCTGAAGAAGTCCTCTTTTATGAAGACATAACTCATTTACTTGGGTTTTGTGATCTCTTCAAATGAACTGAAGATGGATATAGAGAAGGTGAAAGAAATCAAAGAATGGCAGTCACCAAAGAGTGTGTTTGATGTAAGGAGCTTGGATGTCTTAGCAAGTTTCTATAGGAAGTTCATCAGAGACTTCAGCGGAATTTGCGCACCAATGATGGATAGAGTGAATAAGAAGCACAAGTATTTTAAATGGACAGAGGAAGTCGAGAAGATATTCAATATACTAAAGGAAAAAATAACTGAATGACCATTTCTAGTCTTGCCAAATTTTGAAAATACATTTCAGGTGAGATGTGATGCAAGTGGAGTTGCAATTGGAGCAGTTTTGAGCCAGTATAATAGAGTTGTTTCCTATTTCAATGAGAAGTTGAATGAGACCAAGAGAAGGTAATCCACATATGATAAGGAGTTTTATGCCATAATTCAAGACTTGAATAAAGCGAGACATTACCTTGTCCCACTGGAATTTGTCTTGTATAGTGATAACCTAGCTTTACAATTCATAACCATACAGGAAAAATTGAATCAGAGGCATGAAAAATGGGTTGATTTTATGCAGAATTTTACTTCTGTCATAAAACATATTGTTGGGAATGTTAACAAAGTTGTTGATGCATTATTTAGGAGATGCTTGATTCTACAAGAATTTTAGGTGAAGACCTTGGGGTTTGAACACCTTAAAGATACGTATTGTGATGATCCAAATTTCAAGGAAGCATATGAAGCATGTGCGAATCCTGTGCTAGGAGATAGAAGACAGTGGGAAGAGTATATGATTCAAGAGGGATTGATGTTCAAGGGAAATTAGTTGTGCATACCAAAATTCTCAATGAGGGATAAACTTTTGAAGGAAAATCATAGTGGAGGATTAGATGGACATTTCTGCCATGATAAAACATTTTCACAGTTGAGCAGTTCATTATATTGGCTAGGTATGAGAATAGAAGTGATAAAGTTTGTGAAAAGATGTAGAATTTTCCAACATGAAAAATGAAAAAGATAGAACACTGGATTGTATCAACCATTTCCAATACCAGAGAGGCCTTGGGATGAAATAAGCATGGATTTTGTGTTGGGACTGCCAAGAACATAAAGAGGATTTGATTCCATATTTGTGGTGGTGGATAGATTTTCAAAGATGACACACTTTATCCCATGCCAGAAGACCATTGATGCAACACATGTTGCAAATTTGTTTTTCAAGGAAGTTGTGAGACTTCACGGCCTACCTAGAAGCATTGTGTTGGACAACGACACAAAAATTCTTGGTCATTTTTTGAGAACATTGTGGAAGAAGTTGGGGATGGATTTTTCCTTCAGATCAACTTATCACCCTTAGACAGATGGATAGACTGAGGTGATAAACAGAAGTTTGGGAAAGTTATTGAGGATTATGGTCACTGAGAATCATAGTCAGTGGGATAAGATTCTTCCACAAGAAGAATTTCAATACAATGAATCACCAAACAGGAGCACTGGAAAAATCCCATTCCAAATATTATATGGACTGAAACCCAGGGGAGTATCTAAGTTGAGAGACTTGGAATAGAGTGAGATCAGTAGCTCTAGAGAAAAATATTTTGTTGCAGAAATGCAGAAGATCCATAGCCAGATCAGAGGACAATTGCAGAGTTCTAACCAAGAGTACAAGCACAGAGCTGATCAACATCATAAAGAAATTGAATTTGAAGTAGGAGATAAGGTTTAGGAACATCTCAGGAAAAAAAGTTTCCCTAGGGAAACATATAACAGGTTAAATATGAAGAAGATAGGGCCATGTAATATCTTGAGGAAGTTTGATGCAAAATCCTATGAGATTGGGATGCCAGATGATTTGGGAATATCGCCCATATTAAACGTTTTAGACGTGTACCCTTATAGGAAAGATGACACATAGGGATCAAAAGATCAAGAGAAGATTTAGTGGGAGAAACAAATGCCTATATAAGAAAGACCACAGATGGAGAAGATCGTTGATCAGAGGATTGGAAAAAAGACCAGGAGGAATACCTATTTTGAATATCTGGTCAAGTGGAAGGGACACCCAATAGAAGATGCCAGTTGGGAAAATGAAGCTAACATCTAGAAACATGGAAAGTCGGTGATGGAGCTCATGGACAGGAGTCCATGAATTTTTGTCAAGGGGAGTATGATGTAGGAGCATATTTAGTGAGCACTCGATGCAGGACCAATCAACGCCTGGAAATATTTTTGGAATCTCAATGATGGCAATCACAATGGATATTTTGAAGCATGCCTGAAATCAATGATGGGAGATAATTTGAATCATGCCTGAACTTAGCAATGAAAAATATTATGAAGCACGCTTGAATGATTGCGAGAGAAGTGGGAGTTTCCACTCCTTCTCTTGAATGAGATTGGACTAAGATAGTCGTTAGATTAGGTTTTGGATTAGACAAGTAGTCGAGGGGAACCCTAAGAACCCTTTGATATAAATAGAGGTTTTGTACACCCAAATGAGGCTAGCTGCAAGTTAGTAGGAGATTTTTTAGTTTGTAGTTGTTTTTTTATTGTAGCTGTAACCATTTTTATTTTGAATGAACACAACAGAGGAAAATTGATCCAATGTGTTTGGATGTTGTTATTTCTTGCAAATTTCCTGTTGTTTTTGTTTCTATAAATGAATGTATGGAACTGTGAATGTCAGAATAAGTTTCAATTGTTTCTCTTTTGTTTAAAGCAGTGCACGGTGTGCACACAAAATGCAAGGAGTGCGTTGACAGGATGTGTTTCGGTTCTGAAGCTCAGAAGAGATAGCACAAAACTTTACCTTTTAAAAAGTGCAAAGTAACTACTACAAGGAGTGCACAGTCATCTGCAAGAATCCAAACATTGCATAATAAATGGCTGCAATGTGTGCATCGGGCAGAAGGAGAATGCTAAGAGGGCGAGAGGAATTTATCTTCGAGAAATTATTTGGATATGAGTTATCGAAATCCCTAAAATGCAAGGAGTAAGTGGGAATTCGAATTATTCACAAGGCCAATGTTAGGAGGGATAATACTTTTGAGAAGTGTAGTCGACTTCCAAGAGTTGGACCCGCAGGAGCCGAAAAGGTTGAATCCTTTGAAGACTTAGAATAATTTATAAGTTGGAAGAGATCAGAATCTTAGGAGGAGGAGTGACAGTGGTCATTGGATCACAATGAAAGAGATCAACAACCGTATGATCATAACAAGGTGCACGATCTTTAACACTTCACACACACAAGAGAGAGAACACATCAAGGTTTGAGATTTGAGATTTCTGAAGCTCAAAGAGCCGGACGTAGGCTCTAGTGATTCTCCTGAATTGATTCACTTCCTCGTGAGGAAGGGAATAAGGTATTTCATGGTGAAATGATTCTTCCTTGGGCTGGGGTGAGTTATCCATTTCAGGAATACTCAACGTGTGTGGGTTGTCTTGTGAAGGACTAGCCATGCATGTGCGTTGTTATGAATCTGTAGGTTGTTTGAAATGATAGATAAAATATATATTTACCCATTCATTCTCATGCCCTCCTTCTAGATACAATTATGTTGATGGGTCCTAAATCCTTTGACTCAACAGTAGGAACCAAACCCTCCACCGAGGCCCAATTAGAATCCACATCATTTAAAATGGAATGGTTCTCCAGATCTTGCGATCTGGCCAATTTATTGATGTAATTTTTTGTTTTCTTCTGGAGGATCTTCCTTCAGTTAGGATTGTTTTCTTCTATATTTTATCTTGGGTGGGGATGATATGAGACATGCAATCCATTATAAACCAACTTGACAAACAACAAGATTAATTTTTAACTACTGGGGAAGAGGTTAAGCTTTGGATAACCCGTTGCTCAACATGCAGACAATTACTCTATACCACAGGCCTAGTACTAATACATTAACCATGTGAGCATCCAATTATTGTCTGAGAAAATAACTATGAGAAAGAAAGCACATATGTAATAAGATAATGACAAGAAAAATAATTCATCTACCATAACCATGCATCACATAATCACACAATGATTTATCTTCATCATTAAAGAAAAGAACATCAAGACATTGCACCAGATAAATTGACAACATAATTAATTTCTCTTACTCATTACTGCATCATTCATGAAATGGGATAGGAAGTAGTTCTTCTCCAAGTCCAATCACATTCATCTAATGAAAATAGATTGTCTTTGGTCCAGAAGGACTTCTCAATTCATAGAAGTCTCAAAATAATTCTTAACAACCAAAAAGAAAGAGTTCTTACAACAACCATCGACCCTGTGGTTATTGGTCGGTGTCTTTATTTATAACACAAAGTTTTAACTGAAACTANTTTGGTCCAGAAGGACTTCTCAATTCATAGAAGTCTCAAAATAATTCTTAACAACCAAAAAGAAAGAGTTCTTACAACAACCATCGACCCTGTGGTTATTGGTCGGTGTCTTTATTTATAACACAAAGTTTTAACTGAAACTAGCGGCTAAGTGTTGTTTAAACAAAACAAAAATATCCACATGGCGTTATCTTCTAACAGCTTCTTTAACAGTCGTCCTAAGATACTTCTTAGAAAGGGTGACTTCTCTCGTATTCAGTCCAGTTGACAAGCAATTCTTCACAAGTTTGGGCCCATGGAAATCTATGTTGTTCCATTGGGGCCGCATATATTCCCCTGATATCTACTTCATGCACCCAGTACTTTACTAAACTAGAGTTTAGCTATTGTAGCATGGTTCGGGATCTAATCATATGTTCTGTGACTTTTAACATTTGCCCTGGCCTCGCATCAACTATCTTTGCGAACTCTTCGGTCCATAGTGCATCTTGTTCGGCATGCAACTTGACCACATCACTCAGGTCAATGAAATTATTGGGGGTGCCAAACTCAAGGAGCCCAACATCCTTTATCGCTCTATCAATTTTTCTTCAATGTTTCTTTCGAGTTCATCGGAGAGATCACAGAGCAAGATTTGTTCGGTAACTGGGGAATATTTTTGCAATCAGGGTTGAGATAGTTTAGTGATCAAGCAATATGATATAAGGTACCAACAAACATAATGGACCGTTACGTACGTGTGGAGCTCATTAGTCTTGATCGTTTAATACTTATATGATCCCATTTGCTCCTTTGTATGACCTGTGATGTGTTTTATCCATGATGCCACTCCTCTTTAGTTTAAACAGGTCATGTGAATGCGCCATAGCCTTGCAAATCGAGTACGGCAGATATGAGAGTCAGAATCGTCATGGAGCCGCTCGACCTTTGGGGCTGGGAAAAGATGATAGAGTTGAGAGTGTGCATGTATGCTCCCAGAAGTTTGGATATCATAATAAGGAAGTCATTAAAGGCCTCCAGAATCTGTATCACCAAGTGTGTCAACCATCATTCATCAATAATGGAAGGTGGGGAGTTTAACAAGATTGAAATGATTGTACTGCACATCTCCTGCAACTCTGATCGACAACGTTTTATGCATTTTGGATTACATCCGACGAGCAGTTGTGACACGTTAAGTCTGTAAGACATCCTTTCACGAGGCATGAGTGTTCTTTTGGGATGCTCTGGTCTGCTCCTTTGTTTCGCTATAAATTCTAGGTGTTTTGCGAGGAATTCCACGCATAAATCAAGTTTATCTCTATAGCACTGGTCTTGTGAGTTTATTTGGATGCAACTTGATGTAGTGTTCCTTTACCATCTATAGACGCCCAAGCCACTACGTTGTTTCACTATGGGATCCCCTTAGAACAAGAGATGGGTTTTGCGAGGCATCCGGAGTGTTGGGTTCGAGCCCCAATGTGCCTGAGATTCTTTCTTATTGGCTTCCACTGTCCTTGAAGCTTCGACAAGGGGTGCGGGATTTTTTTCGGAGAGGGTGTCGGTGCCACTAGTGGAAGTTGGGGTGGAGAGAAGTATGTTTGAAGGAGGTATGCTTGGGTCTGCGCCCTCACAGGAGTGGACTCCACAGAGAAGGGGGAGGCCTGGGAAAGATACGGGAAAAAGGGAGGAAGACCACACCACAGCTGAGCTGAGAGTACATCCCACCGTTGAGGCGTCTATGACGCTTACTAACTAGTTGGGGCCTGTGGGAACTACCAGTAAAGTAAGTGGGGGATGAAAGGGGAGGGCGAAAGCACTGGGTTCTCCCTTCAAGAGTTCCATCCATCTATTAGATAAGCCCCAACTTTCCATAGATGAACTCTACCAAGAAAATAGAGAGTTGCAGCACCAGTTGGCGACAAAGAATCAGGAGGTATCGACATCATAGGGTAGCGGAGGAAGCACGGTTTCACTCCAGAGACATCTTTGAGAAGCTCAAGACACAATTGTGCATTTGTGTGAGGCACTTAGGATATCAGTGAAAGAGGAAAAGAAACCATTCCAGGGTGCGAGAATTAGTCTGAGAGAGGATGCACACGTAGGAGATGCATAGTGGGCGAACCCTTGCCTTGTGTTCCACGAAGTGACGCTTAACATTTCTTCTGATTTTTCATAAGGGTCTTATATTCTCACCATGACCGGGTTGGCCAATAAATACGTCGATGGTATCTATATGTTTGTGGCCCAAATTTAGCGGGAAAACATTTATAATTATATGAAAGTTCGAAGCATATTGAAATTTGTATCTCGTTCCCTTTTGGATGTAAATTAACTACGTTCTTTATCTGGGATTTTTGCACAAATTATGGGATTTTATAACTGTTATTATTGCATTGTAAATTTGTTGATATGTTCCCTTTAAAATGTTTGATATTGATTGATGTTGATGTGGCATTATTAACCCTGGGATTTTTAAAGTATTTGAACATAAAATTTAGCATTTGAAAGGTTGGTAAGGGTTACACTTAGGGACTCTACTCACGTCAAAAGCACTAAAGGAAAAATATATTGTGACTTACTATACTTGGGTGGCATCGGGGATCGACATTTTAAAATGTAAAATTAATGTGTATTTTATTTCGTGACTCCCCGACGCTGAAATCGCGCCAGGTGTCGACGGTCGGTGATACTGCTCCTCTTCTTGCATGACGCTTGCCTTTTCATTTTTCTATCGAAGTCGAATGGACCAGTCTTCAAAGATACTCCTGCCAAAGTTTAATTGCAAAAAGTAAATACCTTCATCTATTGATGTCGATGAAGATCAGTTCTCGGCTAGTTTAAACTTCTCAAATAATTTTCGTCACCTTTAACCTTTACCGATGCCAAACTTCTAAGCACATTGGGGAAAGATTTAGTTTGTCGGTTCCTTAAGTAGTTTACAGTGAAAAGGATCAAGTGGTACCCAAAAAGTTAAAAATGGACATAGACTTTTATGGTGTGTTGAGTGCTCAACAAATGGAGATTCACTGGGCGAAAGAAAAATCTTTGTTCCTCCGTTTCCTTTGACCCTCACTCATGCCCTGATTTTTTTTTTTTTGTGTGTATATTTTCTTTTTTTATTGGAAGCATTGTTTTAGGGCTTGGCCATTTATTGCGTGGGAATTAGGTTTCCCCCTTAGACTCTGCAACCGATAAGTGCCTGCCCCGATTTTCTCATCTATCTGGAAAGGTCCAAGCCATAGACTTTGAAACTTAGAATGTTTCCCTTTAGGTTCATTTTCTCTATCCCACTTCAAAACTAAGTCTCCTACTTCAATTTTTTTTTATTTAGCCTTATTCTTATCAAACCATGTTTTCACTATCTGTTGGTGAGCTAGGAATTTTGACTTAGCCTTTTCTCTCTCTTCTTCTAGCATGAGCAGAGTGTTAATTTGTTGTTGCATGGCCAATGAGGGTTCTTCATTAGAATCTTGGGCCAACTGAAGAGACAGAAGATAGAGTCCATTTGGGAGGATGGATTCTTGCTCGTAGACCAAAACGTATGGGGAATTACTATAGCTTCTTTGGGTGTGAACCTATCGGCCAATAGATCATTATAGAGTAGATTATGCCAATTTATTTGGTTATCCATAACTGTCTTCTTTAATATCCTTACCATGTTTTTATTAGTTGATTCGGCCACACCATTTACCTGGGGATAGTAATTTGTAGAGTACTTGATTATGATTCCTTTGTCGAGAGAAAAATATGTCAATAGGGTGGAAGAAAAGTAAGCTGCGTTATCAAAGACCAGAACAGAAGGGACATCGAAATTCATGTTCATCTCTTGTTATATGAATTGGATCACTACCTTCTCATTTACATGAGTCAGAGGGATGGCCTTTACCCATTTCGTGAAATAGTCGGTGGAAGTAAGAATGTACTTGTGCAATTTTGAGGAGCTAGGTGTGATTTCTCCTGTGATATCCAACCCGCACTGCTCGAAAGGCCGAGAGACAGTAACATGTTGGAGTGGGACCACCACTATTTTCTCCTTTCTAGCGCTTATTTGACAAGTCTTATAGTTTCAAGTGTAAGTATGAGTGTCTTTGAACAAGGTGGGCCAATAATAGCCAGCTCTCAGAATCTTATGAGAGGTAGTGTTTCCTGCAAAATGTCCCCCGGCGGGGCCATCATGGAGTTATTTCAGTACCTTGTTTGCATCTTCTTGTTAGAGACATATTAATAGTAACCCATCATAACTGATCCGGAAGAGCACCGAATTTATAAGATGATATTGTGCATATTTTAATCTTAGGCCTCTCCTTTCTCTAGGGTTGAGGTTTTCGAGACAAGTTTCATGATGTAGAAGATAAGTTAAATATTTATACCAGGAGTCTTGTCCTGGGAATATGTATGCTACTGCACCACACCATAGTGCCATTTTGTTCTCCCATCCGAAATCTTCATTTACTTGATCCCAAGCTTCGGCTACAAGCTTTCACAAACCTTGTCCCTTTACTAGTTTTGGAGGTTTTATATCTAGATCAAATTCTTGGACTACCGCCATCTAGTTCCCTCTTCTTTCCCCCATTTTATGTTGGGTGAACAAGGATCTAACTACAGGGCGTGACACAATTACTTTAGTGTGATTCTTGAGGATGTAAGACTTGCAATGTTTCACTACCTTATAAACCGCATAGGCCTGTTTGTCTACAGCGAGATAATTGAGCTAAACTCCTTGAAGATTAGTACTCATAAATGACAATGAGGATTCATTGTTGTCATCGTCCTTCTGAGTCAAGACTGCAACTAGTGATTGATCGAAGGAAAAATTATAAAGGAAAAAGTCCCTATTGAAATTGGGACTTCGCAACAGCAGGGCGCAAGAAATGGCGGCTTTGATATTGTTGAAGGCGTCTTTTCGCTCATTATCCCATTTAAATTCATCATCTTTGAAAATCATATTTTGTAAGGGTTTGATGATTTATGCGAAGTCAGGAGTGAACTTCCTCACAAAATTGATTTACCCGAAAAAGGACTGCATAGCTTTCTTGTTATGGGGTAAGGGAGGTTGAGCTATGGATTTAATCCTTTCCGGGTCGATGTGAATCCCTTCTTGATATATAATGTGACCTAACAGCTTACCTTCCTTGACACCAAAGATAGTTTTCTTAGGGTTTAAGGATATACCGTATTTCCTACACCTCTCAAAAATATGAGTTAAGTGTTGGATGTGCTCTTCTCTATTCTTTGAATATATTGTTACGTCGTCTAGATACACTACCATGCATTTATTGATTAGTCCCTAGAAAGATATGTCCATGGCTCTTTGGAGGGTTTCTCCTGTGTTAATTAACCCAAAAGGCATGTGCTTATAAGAGAAGGTTCCCCATTTGGTTCAGAAAGTGGTTTTTAAACGATCTTCCTCTGAAACAAGGACTTGGTTATAACCTGAGAAGTTGTCTACTAGAGAGAATATCTCTAAGCTAAACACGGTCTGTAGGATTTGTTCGATTGATGGGATTGGCTAATTTTCCTTTTCTGAAGCCCTGTTGAGGTTCCTAAAATCTACACATAGGCGGATTTCCCTTGACTTTTTCCTCACTAGAAAAAGGTTCGCTACCCAAGCAGAATGCCTAACCTAAAAAATGAACTTGGAATCTAAAATATTCTTTAATTATTGATACATAAGAGGTTCCAGGGATGGGTGATATTTTCGGAGCTTCTGTTGGAAAGGTTTTACTTCTGGTTTTAAAGGGATGGTGTGTTGAATGATGTTGGTATCATATGATTTCAAATCCCTATGGGACCACGTGAAGACGTCTTGGTATTGTCTGAATAATTTGAGGTAAGATTTCCTCTCTTCCTTAGATATAGGCTTGCCCAGATTCACATTCTTTGGACTCTCTGGGGTTCCAAGATTTATGGTTTCATGCAGGGGACAAGAGCTACCAGTCTTTGCATTTTTGGGTCCCCTAAATCGCTCTTTCATATCAAACAGATTTTCCAGATTAGCTATCCCTTTTGGGATCATGTGACCCTTTGATTTATCCATAGGTCGTCCCATCTGAGGATGGGTTTCTATGGATAGCTCTTGGAATTATTTATCCTCAATAGAGAGATATTTGAAATTGTCTTGGTTATTCAAGAAGTTTATGATTTGTTCATCTCCTTCGAATAATTTCCAATTGAAAATTTTATTAGGTACCAACGGTTTGTAGAGTAGTTCCACAGTAAATCGGGAGGCTTCATAATATTCTAAAGGTGACAGCCTGGAAGCAGATATGGCCAAGGAGTCAGCAAGAATATTCTTTGTTTTGGGGATCGCAGTGATATTAAAATCCTCAAAGTTCTCTATTAACCTATAAACCTCCTGCTGATAGTTCTTCAAATGAGGAGAATTTAAATGTAGAGTATTTATTACTTGTCTAACAATAATTTCAAAGTCCCCAGAAACTTTCAATTCTTTGATATCCAAATCTATGGCTTTCCTTAATCCTTGTACCAAAGCTTCATATTCGGAAGTGTTGTTGGTACAATTGAATTCTAGCCTACAGGACAAGAAATGACGTGTACCAATAGGATCAATGAGTATGCATCCTGTTCCAGACCCTTCTTGAGATTTAGATCCATCGAAATAGAGGGTCCAAATTTGTGAACGGGAATCGCTATTTCCGTTTCCCTTATTAGTTTCTTTCTCCCTGACCTCTTGTTTCACAAGCTCTAGTGCCACATTTTGGCAGAAAAGGGTGTATCCTGTCGGTATCGACGGTTTCTCTTCGAAAATAAATTCAGAGTTTTGGGTAAGAGTAACATCGGATAGGAGGGGGGGGGATTTCCGAAGTAGGATTCACAGGAATAATTTCCCAGTATAGGGAAATCTATGGATGAGGTCTCGTTAAGGGTTTCTAAATCAATGACTGTATGTTTTAGATATATTTCCCTTTCGATTCTGATCATGTTATTGTATCCCTTCAGTGGTATCCAATGGTGTGCCCAATCCGTACTGAAGTATGGGGATTGTCTTTTCATAACAATATCAACTCAGTAATATCACATAAGCCTCTGGGATATCTACTACAATAATGTTGATCACTTGTAAAAACATGGGGTGTGTCGATATTCTGATCATCACATCTTTGAGTTCTCATATGAACTTGACCTGGGTCCTATCCAGTTGTATGACATGTTTATCAGTCTTGAGAGGAACGACATTCAATTTCTTGCAAACAGACAAGGGAATGGCATTGGAGGATGCTCCAGAGTCTACCAAACAATTGTGGAGGTTTATATTGAAGATTTCAAATGTTAGGAGGAACAGGGGGACAAAAGGTTTTTATTTTCTATCTCCCCAAGAGGTATTCACAGTTGGTTTTCCCACTGGATCTTTATGATTCAAACTTCTTTTTGGTCCATTGCCCATCATCGAGTTTTCTGCAGAGTTCAAGGCCTATAACAAAAAGTTTTTCTGTTGAGGGATCCTACATATATCCATAACTAAAACATTGGCCTTTAGCTTCATAAAATATTCGACCATGTTGTAATATAGTTTTGGAAATTCCTAGGTATGAATGATTATAGGCTTTTTATCGAGAGCGAAAGATTTTCTCAGGTGGTCAGGATTTAACTTACTTTGTGAGGCTCAAGTGGCATCGGTATTTTTGGAGCTAGGAAGGCCCTTACTACATGTTGTATCAATGAAACTTCCACGGGTTGGTCGCGAGACTCAAACAAATCATCGGAAGGCATGATCAAGTCGGGATCCCATATCAGCATGGCTATATAATGTGGTGGGTCAACTTCTTCCTGGTCAACAATATTCATAACTGAACTTCTTGGTTGTTCGGTTAGGGAGACTTCATCTAGAAACCAATTAGCCATCAAATTCATGGCATGTACTCATAGAGGGAAGTCTCTTTCGGAGTGGTTTTCCTGAAGATAAGTATAGAAAGAATCAGATGTGACATTCCCTAGATTGATATTTAAG
>SNQJ01S0001216.1:146861-178190 GCA_010110895.2 Picea sitchensis
AGGGCCTTTGGCCTTGGTTTCCCTCCCCTGCATTTCTCTTCATGTCTATGATTTCATTTGATAATTTCTTAGCCATGTGTTGTAGATCTTCTATATCACCATTACCTTTGTCAAAAGTTTTTTCAACTGGTTTTCCTGGCGGTCTAGTTAGAAGAAGTCCTCTCCTGGGAGGGTGATGTCTTTCTTTCCTTACTAGAGAGGCCTGGCCTTCCTTACATCCTTTCATATGGAATTCTATCATTTTGGCCTCTTCAAAATTTTCCTCCAGTGTTTGCGTAGCGACTCTTTTTACAAACATAGAAATAGAGGCCAAGAGCGCGTTGGCATAAACCTCGATTTGCAACTCTTAAGTTGTTTTTCCGCGGGTTGGAATTTTTTTAAGATGGTCATGAATATATTATTGAAATATTTGACCCTCTCTTTTAGACTCATGGTGGCTACGAACAACTCAGTCATCAAGGCTCTCGTAGTAGTTTCCTCTCCAAATTTATCTAGAAAATCTTTATGGAACTTAGTCCAGCTGGTTATCGATCCTACTAGAAAATTGAAATACCACATGGAAGCTGAATTTTTAAACATGTAGGGGAAGAGTCTGTATACTACGTCTTCATGTTGAACGTTCATAAATCTGATCGCGAGTATGAATTTCTTGATATGATCTTCAGGTAATCCTGAAGTTTCAAGGTTGTACTTAGGAAGCAGTTTCTCCAGATGCCGGGGAAGATTATGTACTCGTTCAGGGATGACCATGATGTCTCTGGCCAACCAGGGCTGATTGTTCTGAAGAAGGATTTATCTTTCTTCCTCATGGTTTTTATTACCTTCCATATCTACAGAATCCATTTCAAACTCTTCTTCTTCCGAAAAGTTGTTTGGCTCAGAGATGTTGTCGGCTGGTGTTTCGGGTATCAGGTCAAGAGGTTCTTGGATTTCGGTAATCAAGAAATCTATTAAGTCTTATACGACGTGTACGAAAACCTCGTCGAGAGTGCTAACCATTGGTCTGCTTTGTTTTTTTGTTCGAGGGAGGATGGGAGCTAAGGACAACGCACCGATCTGTCAGGTGTAGGCTCTAGTGATTCTCCTTAATTGATTCAGTTCATCGTGAGGAAGGGTGTAAGGTATTTCAGGGTGAAAGGGTTCTTTCTTGGGTTGGGGTGAGTTATTCGTTTCGGGAATACTGAACATGTGTGGGTTTTCTTGTGAAGGACTAGCCATGCATGTGGGTTGTTACAAATCTATACACTGTTTGAAATGATAGATAACATATATATTCAGCCATTGATTCTCATGCCCTCCTTCTAGCACCAATTTTGTTGATGGGTTCTAAATCCCTTAACTCAATAGTAGGAACCAAACCTACCAGTGAGGCCCAATTAGACTCTACAACATTTTAAATGGAATGGTTCTCCAAATCTTACGATCTGACCAATTTATCGATGTGCTTTTGTGTTTTCTTGTGAAGGTTCTTCCTTCAATTAAGACTGTTCTCTTTTGTATTTTCTCTTGGTTGGGGTTGATATGATATATGCAAGTCAGTATAAACCAACTTGAAAAACAAAAGGACTAAGTTTTAACTACTGGGGAATAGGTTAAGATTGGGATAACTCGCTTCTCAACATGCAGACAATTACTCTATTCCACAGGCCTAGTACTAATAAATTAACCATGTGAGCATCCAATTACTGTCTGGGAAACTAAATATCAGAAAGAAAGCACATATGTAATAACATAATGGAAAGAACAATAATTCATCTACCATAACCATGAATCACATCATCCCACAACGATTTATCTTGATCATTAAAGAAAATAACATTAAGACATTGCACCAGATAACTTGACAATAGAATCAATTGCTCTTACTCATTACTGCATCGTTCATGAAATAGGATAGGAAGTAGTTCTTCTCCAAGTCTAATCACAGGCATATGATGAAAATAGCTTGTCTTTGATCCAAAAGGACTTCTCAATTCATAGAAGTCTCAAAATAATTCTTAACAACCAAAAATAAAGAGTTCTTACAACAACCATCAACCCTGTGGTTATTGGCCGGTGTCTTTATTTATAACATAATTTTTTAACTAAAACTAACGGATAAGTGCAATTTAAACAAAACAAAAATCACCACATGGAGTTATCTTCTAACATCTTCTTTAACAATCATCTTGCGATACTTCTTGGAAAGGGTGACTTCTCTCATATTCAGTCCAGCTAACAAACAATTCTTCACAAGTTTGGGCCCATGGAAATCTATGATGTTCCATCAAGGTTGCATATATTCCTCTGATGTCTACTGCATGCACCCAGTACTTTACTAAACTGGATTTCAGCTGTTGTAGGATGGTTTGGGCTCTGATCAGAAGTTCTGTGAATTGTCGCACTTGCCCTGGCCTCACATCATCTATCTTTGCGAACTCTTCGGTCCATAGTGCATCTTGTTCGGCATGCATCTTGACCGGCATGCATCTTGTTCGGTCCATAGTGCATCTTGTTCGGCATGCATCAGGTCAATGAAATTATCAGGGGTACCGAACGCGGGGAGCCCGACATCCTTTATCACTCTGTCAATTCTACTTTAGTGTTTCTTTCGGGTTCATCAGTAAGATCATGGAGCAATGCTTGTTCGG
Organism: Picea sitchensis; assembly: GCA_010110895.2. Taxonomy (NCBI): domain Eukaryota; kingdom Viridiplantae; phylum Streptophyta; class Pinopsida; order Pinales; family Pinaceae; genus Picea; species Picea sitchensis. The sequence continues at coordinate 149,492 of SNQJ01S0001216.1, forward strand.
TAACTGGGGAATCTTTCCTGCAATCGGGATTGAGATAGTTTAGTGATCAAGCAATATCATATAAGGTACCAACAAACATAATGGACTGGTATGTACCTGTGGATCTCGTTAGTCTCGATCGTTTAATACTTATGTGATCCTAGTTTCTCCTTTGTATGACCTATGATGTATTTTATCCATGCCACCGCTCCTCTTTAGTTTAAATGAGTCACATCAGCATGCCATAGTGTGGAAAATCGAGTATGACAGATATGAGCATCCGAACCGTCATGGTAGCCGCTCAACCTTTGGGGTTGGGAAAAGATGCCAGAGTTGAGCATGCACGTGTATGCTCCCAGAAGGTCAGATACCATAGTAAGTAAGTCATTAAATGCCTCCAAAATATGTATCACCAAGTCTGTCAACCATCATTCTTCAATAATGGAAGCTGGGGAGTTGAACGCGATTGAAATGATCGTACTACACATCTCATACGACTCCAATCAATGACATTTTATACGTTCTGGATTACATCCGACGAGAAGCTATGATGCTTTAAGTCTGCAAGACATCCTGTCGTGAGGCGTGATTGTTCTTTTGGCATGCTCTGGTTTTCTCCTTTGTTTCGTTATAAATTCTAGGAGTTTAGTGGGGAATTCCATGCATAAGTCGAGTTTACCTCTATAGTGTTGGTCTTGTGAGTTTATTCAAATGAAACTTGATGTAGTGGTCCTTTATCATCTATAGACACCCAAGACACTACGTTGTTTCACTATGGGATCCCCTTCTAACAAGGGACAGGGTTTGCGAGGCAGTCGGAGTGCCTGGTCGGAGCCCCAACGTGTTTGGGATTCTTTCTTATTGGCTTCCAGTGTCCTTGAAGCTTCGATAGGGGGTACAATATTTTGTTTGGAGAGGGTGTCGATGCATCTAGCGGAGGTTGGGGTGGAGAGAAGTATGCTTGAAGGAGGTATTCTTGGGGTTGCACCCTCACAAGAGAAGACACGATGGAGAAGGGGAAGGCCTAGGAAAGATACGGGAAAAAGAAAAGAAGACCACCCCCCAGCTGAGCTGAGTGTACATCCTGCAGTTGAGGGGTATATGACACTTACTAACTAGTTGGGGCCTATGGGGACTACCAGTAAAGGAAGTGGGGGACGAAAGGGGAGGGAGAAAGCACTGGGTTAACCCGTCAATATTTCCATCCAGCAGTTAGAGGAGGCCCAACTTTCCATAGCTGAACTCTACCAAGAAAATAGGGAGTTGCAATGCCAGTTGGCGGAAAAGAACCAGGAGATATCGGCATTGCAAGGTCACAGAGGAAGCACGGTTTGGCTCCAGAGACAACTTTGAGAAGCTCAAGACATAATTGTGCAGTTGCGTGAGGTACAGAGGAAATCAGTGAAAGAGGAAAAGGAAACATTACAGGGTGCGAGAAGTAGTCCGAGAGAGGATGTGCATGTAGGACATGCATAGTGGGTGAACCCTTTCCTTGCATTCCCCGAAGTGACGCTTAACATTTCTTCTGTTTTTTCATAAGGGTATTATATTCTCACCATGACCGGGTCGGTCAGTAAAGACCCCGATGGTATCTATTTGTATGTGGTCCAAATTTAGCAGGAAAACATTTTTAATTATATGAAAGTTTAAAGCATCTTGAATGTATCTCATTCCCTTTTGGATGTAAATTAACTGTGTTCTTTATCTGAGTTTTTTGCGCAAATTATGGGATTTTATTACTGTTATTATTGCATTGTAAATTTGTTAATATGTTCCCTTTAAAACTTCTGATATCGATTGATGTTGATGTGGCGTTATTAACCCTGGGTTTCTTAAAGTATTTGAACATAAAATTTAGCATTCATAAGGTTGGTAAGGGTTACACTTATGGACTCTACTCACGTCGAAAGAACTGAAGGAAAAATATATTGTTATTGCCTATACTTGGGTGGTTCCAGGGATCGACATTTTAAAACGTAAAATTAATGTGTATTTTATTTCGTAACTTTCTGACGTCGAAATCACGTCGGTTGTTGGCAGTCAACAATACCACTCCTCTCCTTGCACGATGCTTACCCTTTCATTTTTCTGCCGAAGTTGAACAGATCGTTCTTTGGCGATACTCCTGCTGAATTTTAATCGCAAAAAGGAAATAACTTCATCTGTCGACACCGATGAAGATCAATGCTTAGTTATTTTAAAATTCTCAAACGGTTTTCGTCACCTTTAACCTTTATCGATGTCGAACTTATAAGGACGTCGGGAAAAGATTTAGTTTGTCGATTCCTTAATTAGTTGTTAAGTACTCATTAATGGTTAAGAGAATTATTTATTGTATGTTCAAGCAAGCTTTAGAAAAAAGAAATATGAAAAATAAGCGCAGATATTAGTTTCATACTGAAGGCAAAACAGAGAGTGAAAATGATCAAGTGGTACCCAAAAAGTAAAAAATGGACATAGATTTTTAGGGTGTGTTGAATGCTCAATAGACCGTTGATTCAAGATGAAAGGTCAAATACCTGAAATGAGGGCATGATCATTGATTGAGCAGGACAGGTGTCCGTAGATCGTCAGCTCCAGGAAATTAGAGTATGGAAGAAAGCAGGGTTGAGATTTCAAAACCCCGAAGTCCGGAGACCCACAAAGATCACAGCCATTGATTGAAGGGGATAGGTTTCAACATATCTTCCTCTTCAGAAGATTTCTCAGCAAAGGAAACAAAGGTTTGACATTGGTAAATTCTAAAGACTGAAATTTTGAATCGACCACAGTCGTCGATCGGGGAGAGGGAGATCTGGACCATTGATTCCAAGGAATAGATCTCAGTCATCCATCTGGAAGTACCGTCAATATTGTGAAATCAACGGTCATATCGCATTGCGGGGACAGGAGTTGCACAGACTTTAAAAAGTCGAGAGTGGGTCACAATCCATACCATGGTTTCACCATGAGGACACGTGGGGGATCGAGGAGAATTGCAGGCCCAAAATTAGTTTGACTTCAAACCACTTGTAGTTGCACCTGCAATCGTGTGGTCATCACCCAAGTTAACATCAAAGGAGGGGCCGAGATAAAAGGCGCTAACGCCCGATACTCTGAGATTTTCGTAGAGTGTGAAAGGAAAGGTTGCAGGTGTCGTGAATCCTATGCAGGTAGCTGAGGGAGCGTTGTTTAACAAAAAATGAGACCAATAAGGTTTCAGAGAGTCACCCGACTCCATAATCGAAGATCCTAACCGAGAGGTCACACATCCCTTAGGAGAGAAGGGGGTCTGCATAAAATAGACTCAAATAACTTTGTGCTCTACTCAAAGGCGACACGAGTGTTGTCAATAAAAGATAATACTCCCTTCCCACCCATATTTTTTGTTTTTTAATAACAAACGAATGTTATGATACAGAGGATAAAACGAGTGTCCCAAGTAAGCAAAACTAGTTCCAGCAGTGGATCATACCTATGCTCAATGTAGGCAAGAGCATGCAGGAGATGGACACTCGGGGAAATGTTCCCTCCTAGGTATAGGGTGTCAAAATGAGAAGTATATAAACACGGCTCTTCTTGGTTGAGGATGAAAAATTGTTGAGGCAAATAGTTTAGAAAGCAAAGTGAGAGCCGTCTATAGGCTCAATACTGCAAGCGGGGGTATGAGATGCAATCACAACTTAACACCAAAAGATGACCTTTTTTTATGTCTTTTAGTCTACTTGGTGTGAAAAAGTGATAAACTTGTGCCAAGTAGACATCTCTTCAAAACCAATTTACGAGTCTAAAAAAGACAAGTTCACTCGGTGATCTTTTCATTTTTTGATAACAAGTCGAAAAAGATCTTAACTAAGACTCATGATCTTTCAAATCCAATTTAATGAGTGTGAAAGGGACAAATCACTCATCAATATTTTCTCTTTTTAAGACGAGTCAGAAAATATCTTAACTAAGACTCATTATGTTGTTCTAATAAATATGTAATGGGGGAGGCCAAGGCTCCCATATCAGCCTTCTGTGGAATGTCATTATTCTATGAATAACTAACATAATCTTGGGAAAACCCAAATCTCTCCAAGTCGAGGAGGATAGAGTGCTAACATAGGTTATCTTCTTCATGATATATCAGATAATGTCTCTTCCTCTAAAATACATAGGTGGGGGAATTGGATAGCCCCTGAGACCATCCCAATCAAAGGGAACCTCATCAATACTTGGAGGGAGAGAACTCGGGAAGAGTAAAACTCTCTCTTATTTAGAAGGTACAAGACTAGAAATGCTAAGGATGTGGCATAGAAGGTATAGAACCAAAACCAAAAGAGAGGGATCAACCAAAAATTTCATCGGCGCAACCTCTCCCTTAGACTTGTCACTCTCCAAGAGAAGAGTGGGGTTGACCAAATATTGCATTGACACGACCACTTCTTCAACCATTGGTTGAAAAGGATGCAGGCCAATAAGGTCAAGAGGTGTGTCACCCCAAAACCAGGAGTGTTGTCAGTCGAAGATTGCATCGACACGACCATTGGTTGAACAAGATGTGAGACAACAAGGTCAAGAGACGCATCACCCCTGAACATAGGAGATGTGTTAGTCGAATAGCGCATCGACATGACCACTAGTTGAACAGGATGTGAGACAACAAGGTCAAAGGATGCATCAACCCCTAAAGGAAAAGGGGTTTCATCCAAAGATTGCATCAACATGAGTATTGTATCAACCAAAGAAATAACATTGTGTTGGGAAACCATAGACGACTCAAAACCTGAAGGGCCATCAAGTGAGAACCAAGATTCTGGTATCTCGATAGTAGCAAGACACAAATGAGTAAGGTGATTTCCTTCACAAGTGTTGCAAAGGAATCTGTCCCTATGTCTAAAATGTCTAGGCTTCTCGATCGTATGAATTCCCCCAGCATGACTTGCAGTGGCTAGTGACATGCTCCCAGCATGAATTGTAGAGGCTAGTAGACAATCTCTAACATGACTAGCAGAGGTTGGTGATGAATCCCCAACATGACTAACAGAGGTTGGTTATGAATCCCCAACATGACTAGCAGAGGTTGGTGATGAATCCCCAACATGACTAGAAGAGGTTGGTGACGTATGTGCAGTGTGACTAGCAATAACTAGACTCGTGCCCCCAACATGAATTGAAATGGTTGGTTATGGGTCTTCAACATGACTTGCAAAGGTTGTTGACCAATCTCCAACATGACTGGAAAAGGTTGGTGATACAATTCTAGTATGACACGCAGTGACTAGACTTGTTCCCCCAGCATGACTTGCAATGGCTGGTTGCAGTTCTTCAACATGATTTCCATAGGTTTTCGACCAATCTCCAACATGACTGGTAGAGTTTGGCGATATAATGGGAGTATGAATTGCAGTGACTGGACTTGGGCCCCAATCATGACTTGCAGCTGCTGGTCATTGGTATACAACATGACTTCCAAAGGTTATCGAACAATCTCCAACATGACTAGCAGAGGTTGGTGATGGACCTCTAGTATGAGTAGTAGTGACTAGACTAGCAATGGTGATGGGTTGTAGCATTTGACACTAAGGTCCAAGGAAATATTGGTTTTGACAAATTGCAGGCCAAGAAGGGTTATGGTATACACCATTGCCCTGCTCAATAGGATAATATCCTCCTCCATATTGATTCACAACAGGTTGTAAGGGCATCTTCACCGAGGAAGCCACTTGTGAAGAGAAAGTGACATGACAAGGGTTACTCATGGGAGGATATATGTTTCCCCCAGACAAAGGAACTTCATGAGGGGGGTTTCCCATACTATAAGAATGACTCCCTTCGGATGTAACACCAGAGGACAGATGAAAGTTTGCCATGGGAAAAGAATTTGTAGGAACCAACATAGCGGAAGAAGGATAGGTGGACGGAGTGTGATAAGTCGAATGACCGCCCATTTGAGAACTTGCTTCTAGAAAAGTGGATTCATAGGAAGGAATCTTCCAACCTCCTACTGTAAAAGGTGTTTGAGGGATGTGACTCCAACCAAACTAAACGGGAGAATAGGGAGGCATCATGCCCCCAGACCCACAACTAGGATTCAAAGAGGATGGAAAGTGTGAAGACATGTCAAGCATACCATGAGAAAAATGATTAGAGACACAAGGTGTTGACTGAGTATTATAATTATGCATACCATAATACGAAGCGGAAGAATCTATCCCCGTGAAATGAGTGAACATCATGGGGGGGTAGTATCAAATGAGGAAGCCATAAGGAATCCACAATCCATGATAACAAAGGCTCAGTACGAAATCATAAGGTCAACTAATAATCAAAGAGCACACCAAAATTAAAATGACCAATATGAATGCAAAGGGGTAAAGTGGTTGAGTGGCCTCCCTCCCTAAAGAAGGTATGTCTCGTCCTAGAGGGACTTGAGACTCCCCGCTAAATATCGGCGGTAACAAAATCAGTTATAAGGGCCCTCGTGGGTTTAACAACTAGTCGGTCAGATCCCCCTGGAAAGGTAATCCCCCATAACAGTTGTGTGTTGTCTGACCCCTATCTGACCCAGGGTACTAGAAAAATAACCCCTGCAAGTAACCTATGATATACCTAAGTCAAGCAACTAATAAACCACTATATAAATGATGCACAGGAGAGTAGTCGTAAGTCCAGATCACTATATGGGAAGGGTAGCAAAGCCTGAAACCTTGAAATAACCACCTCTCATGGAGGTATGGGCACTAGAAAGATCCCAAAATATGAATAAATCCACAGAAATATCTCTGACGCTAGACGAGTATCTAGGGGATATTCCTTCAGCTAACTTCGCGTGACCTCATGATTAACTCTGGTATGCACAAAGCCTCCTGATCTTACCAATTATACAATGGACTTCTCAACTCCCTTTCTTAGACACATATGTTGATTTAATTACCTTGGAGAATTTTACTCACAAAATCCCATTCCAAGGAACTAAATCATAGGCTAGTTTGTGCACCCTAAAAAATAAAATTGTTACTAATAAATTTTAAATTATAGCATTGATTTTATGGCCATGATTACTCGAAAAGGTATGGTGATCAAACTTATGGTGTTATGACTCTACAAAAAATTAAATATGAAAATAATGCAAAGTCTAACTTTAACTTTTAATGTATGATAATCTCCTAAAAGTGATGCAATTTTCAAATTCAACTCTGCGATTCAGAAGTAAAAAATGCAATCTTTCACTGTATGCACTAAGCTAATGATAAAAAATCAAAAGACAAAAGATTCCAAGCAATGAAAAATTCCTATGTTTTTTGTATTTTCAATATATCAAAACTGAAAATGCATGGACTAAAAAGTAACTTGATATATAGCCCTACTGTTTATAAAATAGGGATAACTCAAGCAGGATATCAAGAAATGAAACACCTAGCCCAATGTACAAGGAGAATAAAAATGAAAAGATGAAGAGCAAAACTTCACCCACAAAATTCAACCAAAAGAGGGTTTCCTATCATCCCACGGTTACTCAACAAGAACTAAAGAGTCCTAAGAAGGCCCAGCAAGCATCAAATCCCACCCAGTAAACACCAGACCAACCAAATAGGAAAGGAAAAAGGTGTATGCAATTGTTTGGGCAAACAGAGCATATATACGTAGCTTGCAATGAGACAGCGTGCGTGTATATGCGACTGTCAAGCAAAAAGGCATGTATATGCTTTGAAACAAGGATCGGCAAGGGAGAAAGGAAGAAAACTTAGACCCAGAGTGAACAGGATCTATCAAGCACTGATATGACAAGAACCACAATAGAAACGAGAGAAATCTAGGGAGAAAAGTACTTCAAACCCTAATAAAGAAGATTCATCCCCAGTATGGTCACCAATTCTGTTACGAGGAAAATCTCTCTATGGCTAGGGTGAACCACAATAGACAGGTATGACTGTAGAAATTGACTCAATTCTAGCATATGCTATATAAACTAATGTGCAAGAGAAGTAATAAAGAGGCTTACCTTGTCCATATGTTTGATGATGTCCATCGTTGATCACTTTGACCCAAAGCTTTACACCTGCAACAAGTTCTCAAAAAACAAGCAAAGAAAGAATATAATGATAATATAAAAGGTTAGCACATTAGATAGAATAATCCATCATTATACAAAACAAACATGCCCATGGATCATAACACATATATTTGCAAGATAATAATTGGATGGGAAAGGAGTATTTCTATTAATAAATGATCAGTAGAAGTGAAAAGATCATAGACTTCCGTGTCAGCAGAGTTTGGAACCAAGAAACCAAGTTCCTTCCAACTGGGCCTCCACCAAAGGAAATTTCATATAAGGGAGACAAATAGGTTCTCCATCAATAACGGAAGATCTTGGGGGATGAACACTGTGTTCAGACTTAAAGGACAAAGGGATGTAGACTCAATACTAAATTAATAATTTCTCCAAAGTAACTTTGCTCTCAAAGTTGAATTCTCCCCCTTTTCCATACATTGGAATTGGCTTCTTTATAGCCTTCAAAATGCAACTGAAGGGACGAGTCAGAACGTTTCCAATATATGGAAGGCCAAGGATCAGATATCGCCTGTCGAGACATGGAAACCTGACATTTAATTTTGATTTTCTGGCACAAATCTCGATGTGCGCGGGTTGTAGTTTAGCATCCAGCGTATACGCTTGTTGTATACATTTCAAGGTGCGTATAAGTGGAAAAATATTTATTTTTGTCTCTGGATTTTTCAATCAATGAAAGTAAGTCTGCATGGGGTTATGGAACAAGGCCCTCTCTGCAAGATTGCATAGGGTGAGGCGAATCTTTCTCGATTAGTTGTGCATGGTATTCACTTTGTCCTTTCTGTGAGGGAAATCCTTGGACATGTGATCTTATTTGCATCCCCAACATTGGATTGGCGGTCTTCCCCTTTTTCCCAAGGATTCTTCTTTCTGGGATTCATCCTTAGCATACTTGTCTGGATGATTTTTATTAGGTTCATTTCTATTGAAAGGAGGTTTGTATCCCTTCTTCCTCTCATCACACTTCTCCTTCTTCTTATCCTTCCAATACTTTTGCATGGATTCTCTGGCCTTTCCTTTCTCATACATGTATTTATCATTCCTAATGGTCTTAGTCAAGGTATTAAGTTCATCATAGTTAATCTTTTGTTTATAAAAGAAATGAAAACCACTTAAAAACCTCTGTATTTTCACCTTCTCATATTTTATAAACCCCACATACTTTAACAACCCTAATAATGTATTCTCATACTCTTTCATGGTTTCGCTTCCCAACCTAAGTTCAAATAACTCCTCCATTTTCTTGTCATTAAAGTTATCTGAGAGGTAGTCCTTATGAAAATACTTCTTGAACTGCTTCCAAGTGACCTTATTCTCATTAATATGCTCAACTTGCTTCAGTTGGTCCCACCAAAATGAAAATTACCCATTTAAATGGTAGGTGGAAATTTTGGCTTCTAGGTTTGAGAATAGTTATGCAATTGAAAATATCTCCTGAGTCCAAGAAACCATGCCTCAACATCATCTTCCCTTTCCCTTTCACCATCAAAGGATGGTGGCTTAATCTTCCTCATCTCTCCTTGGAAACTTTCCACTTCACGCCTTCTTCTTTGGTGCCTAACAACAGACACCTCTGGACTACTTATGGAGTCTTTAGATGCATAAGATTTTATTTGTGAGTAAGGAGGTGAGTGGTTTCTATGAGTTCTTCTAGTACTTCTTGAATAACTAGATTTCATGTGGCTATCTCTTCTTTCATGATACCTGCCTTCTTGCTCTTGTTTTTATTTTCATCCATACTATGTTTTCCTATGAAAATGATTTAAGATCTAAATCACTTGATAATTTATCTGATTTTGTTCTCTCATCATCATCTCATTGTATTCTTTGTAACTTTGTACTTCTAGTTTCAGGCTTCTCATAGTCTCTCTCAAGTTTTATTGCTCCCCTCCACCCTTGTGTGTGTTGGATTCTATCTCTGCATTAACAACACTCATATTTTTACCTTTGGCCTCTTTATCATCGATGTAATATCCTTCTCCATATTCCATTGCTTGAGTGTATTCTTACCCTAGACAGATAAGATTACACCCCCCTAACTCTACAAAATGTGCAAGAAACCATTTAGGATTATTAAAAACAACATTAATTGTCAAACATTGCTACAGGTCTTTGTTTTTCTTCTCAATTCATGAAGAAAAAACATATCAGTCTTCACAACATAACAGTTCCCAGTAATTTTCCTCAGAATCGTTTGTCCTAATCGTTGAAATATCGCTTCAATCCGATATCAGAGTGAAAATCGGGGATACCTGAATAAAAATTCACTTTCTCCCCCCACCCCCCCCCTTTAGTTCATAAATAATTAAATTTTTCAAAATCGCTTCCCTTGACCCACGCCCCCAGGTTATCACAACTTGAACCCGTAGGCTTAATCATTCCTTATCACCTTGTTCTGTGTTCTTCAATCTGGGTGCTTGCACAAACAACATAACTGAGGGATGGGTTACTTCATAGACACTTTTTACCTTATCATGAGACCGGCACTAGGACCAAGTCCTCCAGACTTCGGCCTTCATCTTTTCTCCATTTTCAGCTTCCAATTTCTCCTGTACCTACACTTGGACGAAGTCTTCACTCACTCTACCAACAAATATTGAATGGTCGAGACTTGATATCACAATGAATAGGTGACCCCACCCCTAGCTGGAAGCTTCAGGTGAAATCAATGGTTGTGAATTAAGCAAACGTTGAGATGGACAAATCTCCACCAATTAGGAAATTTAGTGGATCGTATCTCCAGGAAATTCATTTCCTGTGTCTCTCAATTCCCCCATAGTGACAATCCTCCAAGGTACTTACCCTTCTCATCCTTCTTGATCCAAAAACTAAGAGAGGTCCTGAAGGGATATCAGATCAACGATCTACATTCCTGCACAACTTTGGGCTTCGACACTTCTCATGGAAAAAAAATTTCACAACCCCAAAGTCACATCCTCTCGGAGATGACATGGCATGCTGACATCACCTAGGCTGACATGGACCTATGGAATGTGTGCCACATGTCAGTGAACAATGGACAGATCTAGGTCCAAAAGGTGTTGAATCTGGGCAGCATATTTCCCCGCATGACCCCCTTCCATGTTGAACAAGCCACATTATCAACCATAAGAATGATCCCCAATCAGAAATCCATATCTCACGGCCCACGTGACTTCACGGTTTTACACCTCCCTCAATTCAGCATTTCGAGGCTTCAGCGCTTTGGGAATTTTCTCTGCAACTTACTTTGTATTCACTCGAGTGGTGAAGTTCCAAATCCATAAATTTTCTAACCTTCTACCATGGCTATAAATGACGGTCCATAACACTCCCAAAGTCCTCCCCTCAATCTGACGGTTGACACGAATTTCGAGACTTCGACGCTCTGGGGCTCTAGGATGTAATAGTTCATCAAAGTTTAAAAATGTTGAAGTGGTCAATGTCAGCTAATTGTGATCAGTGACGAATATCCCTCTGCACCTCCCATCATATCGAATAGTTGATGAGGCTTTGCGAATCCAACCTTGGATAGTTCAATCTTTTTTTTCCTACCAATATCATTGAAGCGATGAAGTTATGAAGTTATTCCTTTCATGCTTGGCTTCGATTGGAGACTGAAGATTGATCAACTAGATCCAATGGTTGGGACTTATTCCTTACCCAACCTCATGTTTTCCTCCATCAGATGACCCCTATTCACTCTCCTTTAGATCCGATGAACCAGATCTCCTTCGATCCGATGGTGGTGATAGCTCTTGAATTCAGAAGGAACGGTCATGAATGCACGATGCTTTACAAAGGACATGTGATGTTAGGGATACCACATGATCTCTACAAGGTCATTTCTCTCGAGCTTCCTGATTCAAGTTGTACTTGATCTTAACCAAAAGATTGTATCTAATATATCTGGCCCATTTTGGCATGGTGTTTCAACCTATGGCTCTGGTACCAATCTGTAACGTACCCATCCACCCAGAGGCCAGGATACACCACTGAATCCGACTGTAACACACTAAGCCACCCATAGGTGAGGCATGTTGTAGTCTAGGGACTCACTTCACATTGATTTATATCAATTTGAATCACTTATAAGTTAATTAAGAGACATGAAAACCACATATGGAAATAAATGTTCATGCCACAACATAAACTAATCCATGCACAACAATAACCAAGAAGCATATATATCCTAAATATTAAATTCAAAGATAAATAAATACACAATGGAATAAATCATACATAGGTAAATAAACATAATAGAGATCACTTATATTTTTTGAAAACAAGACCCGAACTGGCTGCAGAGCAATGAATTTCCACCCAACTATAGACACTACTTTTCCAAGTCTCAACAGCAGTGTCACCCTTGAGCCAGGGCTATGAGTCCACAAGGACGGATTCTAGGGTGTCACTCATCTTCCTAAGCCAGTAAACCCTCAGACTCTTATAGTCCTTTCAACACTCACAACAATCCAAAGTAGACCAGCTCTCTTCTCCCTAATATGTACAACCCAATAGAATGAACCCCCTTCTCTTCCACGCAGTCCCTCGAGATGTCCATTTATTCCATAGTTCCATTGCTTCTGGTCAAGAATATCCCTACTGGGACTCTCAAGACTCACAATTGTGATTTAAATGAAACATGGGATAGGGAATCACGTATATGTAGGAACCAACCCTAGCTGGAATACACCAACAGTCTATACAACCAACAACTATGGATTTTCTCAGCAATTTGGTTTCCTTCCCCCAAGAAATTCTCAAAACAGATGGGACAAGTAGGTGAAGTGATGAGTGGAGAACATAAGAGAAATGAAAGGTGAGAACAATGGAAAATGAATGAAAGAGTGTGAAGGAACCAACAAATCCCCCCCCAAAAAAACCAACCCCAACCACAGAACAAGGATCGGTTTATGTACTTCTTGGAATTAAGGAACCCCATGGTCTTTCCCCAAGAAGCTCATGTAACTGTTATTCTCCACTAACACCAGAAATGGGTAAATGAAATATAAAATAAGTACTCAACCCCTCCAGCCCCCTCTCTTGTGGAATCATATCCCCCTATAACTATTGTCCTTGTTTGTCTAAAATGAAACTTTTTTTTATATTAATAATGATCAAAACATTACATTTCCTAGGCACACTCGCCTCTTAATAATTGTTTAGTCACTCTAGCCTTTCATAACTTAACAAAATACAATATTTGATACGTGGTTCAAAACCTGGGTAATACAACAGCCCAACGAGAATCATTGAAATGTTGGGAGTGTGGTGAAACACATTATTACAAGTATTTTCCACTCGGGAAGAAAAACAACAACAACTTGCATATTTCTCTTGAATCTTCTACAATTGATGAAATTCCAACATTCCAAAAATCAACACAACATTGGAAAATATACAAGCAAATCATCAGAATTGTATGGTGGAAGTAAAATGTAGGCTAAATAATAAGCCAATCTCTATTTTGAGTGACCCTCGTGCTAGTTTAAGTTATATTTCACCTAGAGTTGTGAATATGTGTAAATTACAGAAAAATTAATTTGAAAACTCATGGTTAGTTCATCTTTCTATAGGTACAAAAAAGGAAAGTAATTGAATTTGTTGGCAAGTGTGAATTTATTATGAATTATTTCAAAACCTATGTTGATTTGAATGTTTTTCCTTTGGGGTCTTATGACTTTATGAATGGTATGAATTGGTTAGAAGAACATGCTGTTAATGCACAAATGATACTGTTAATGTTGCTAATATTAAGGGATACCTAAAATAATTTATGTTCGCGAAATATTAGCATCGCAAATGAAAAAGTGTGTGCATAAAGGTTGTAAATTATATGTTGTACATGTAATAAATAACAGGGAAGAAAATAAAAAAGTTAATATCTCAGATTTTCTTGTTTTAAATGAGTTTAAAGACATATTCCCAGAAGAAATTCTAGGATTACCTCCACAAAGAGATATAGATTTTACCATAAATATAGTACCTAGAGCAGTACCGGTGTATAAGGCTCCTTATAGGATGAACACACTAGAGTTGAATGAACTAAAGATACAATTACAAGAATTAATAGACAAAAAGTACATCCGACCAAGTGTGTCTCTGTGGGGAGCACCTGTACTTTTTGAAAAGAAAAAGAATGGTACTTTACGATTATGTATTGATTATCGACAATTAAATAAAATGACCATTAAAAACATATATCATTTACCTCACTTTGATGATATATTTGATCAAGTAAGAGGAGTGATGATATTTTATAAAATTCACTTACGATCTGGATATCATCAAGTTAGGATAAAAGATAAAGATATTCATAAAACAACTTTTAGAACAAGGTATGGCCACTACGAGTTTGTAGTAATGCATTTTGGCTTAATAAACACTCGAGCCTCATTCATGTGTTTAATGAATATAATATTAAGTAAATACTTGGATAAATTCATTATTTTTTGTTGTTGATGGTATATTAGTATATTCAAAAAATCAACAAGAACATGAAGAAAATTTAAGAATAATTTTACAAGTGTTAAGGGAACATGAACTATATGCTAATCTCAACAAATGTGACTTTTATAAAGATAAAATATAGTATTTAGGACATGTTATTTATGAATAATCCATTTCTTTCGATCGAGATAAAATTAAAGCTATAATGGAATAGATTTTTCCCAAAGACATTAGTGAAATGAGATTATTTATGGGAATTACTGGCTATTATCGAAGATTTATTAAAGGTTTTCCAAAAATTGCACATCCTATAACCTCATTACGGAAGAAGGGAATACAATTTAATTGGATAGAAAAATGTCAAGAAAGTTTTAATAAATTAAAACATATTTTGACTACTGCTCCTATACTAAAAATTGCAGATCCATTTAAAGATTTTGTTGTATGTACAGATGCTTGCAAGGAAGTATTAGGAGGAGTGTTGATGCAATAAAATTAGGTGGTAGCCTATGAATCTGGAAAACTTAAAGAACACGAAAAGAATTATGCTACTCATGATTTAGAGCTAGTTGTTATAATTCATGCCATTAAGATGTGGAGACACTATGTCATAGGAAGAAGATTTTTGTTGATGTCTAATAATATTAGTTTAAAATACTTATTTGATCAGAAAAATATGAATGCTCGACAAGCTAGATGGTTATCTTTCCTAAGTGAATATGATTTCAAAATAAATCATATTAAGGGTAAAGAAAATAAGGTTGCAGATGCTTTAAGTCTTCATGCAAATTTAGTCTACATGACTACAAGTAGTAGTTATGAGAAATATTTGGAAGATAAAATTAGAACGAATGAAAAAAAAGATGAAAAACAAAAATGAAAAATGAAAAATAATCGAAGGAGAAGCATAAAATGATGAATCAGATTTCAGAATAAGTAGAAATGGATTACTAATGTATAACACCATATTATACATTCCTTATTCAAATGAAATAAAATTGTCAATATTGAACGAAATACATAAAAAAAACATGTTTTGGACACTCTCGGTACCAGAAAATGATTACCATGCTAACAAAGGAATTTTATTGGACAAACATGAAAAGTGAAGTAGCATAATATTTGAAAAGATGCCTAGAATGTCAGTAGGTAAAACCTAAGCACAAGCACCCAACACCCAACAAGCTTACTACAACCTCTACCTATTCCAGAATGGAAATGGGAGGTTATTAGTATGGATTTTATAACAGGCTTACCTAAGAATAATAAAAAAATGATTCTATAATGGTTGTTGTTGATAAATTAAGTAAGGAAACACATTTTATTCCCGCTAAGTCCAATGATAAGGCTATAAATATTGTTGATATTTTTATGAAGGAAATTTACAGATTACATGGTGTGCCTAAATTTGAAATTTTTGACAGAGATGCTAAGTTTACAGGTACCTTTTGGAAATATTTGTTTAAAGGTTTGGTGTAACACACCCACAATGGGGCATAATTTTTTTTTCTTTTCTTAAAGGACAAATTCTCAATTCATGGTTTCTAATTTGGAAATTCAGGGAACCAGTCCGACCTCCCGTTCAAGGATCTCTGATTATGAAGCCAAATGACTCTCTGATACCCTGATGGTCTCACTCTGTAATTAAATGTAGACCCTTTCGACTTTCGAGCGTAGGTATAATGGTACCCACGACCTTCCCTTTGCGCTTGGGGAATCTCTGAGTTTGGGTGCTAGACCCTTATCTCGTAAGAACCTCCTTGAGGTGACCTTAGGCTATAAATGCATGCAAACACACAATTGTGGGTGCAACCAAAGGCGGTTTTAAACCAAACTACCTTTCGACCTGCAATTCTCCTCAAGCCTCCATGTGTCCTTTCTTCAAAACCGTGGTTTGGATTGTGACCCACCCTCAACTTTTTAAAGTTCATGCATCTTCAATCCCCACAATGCTACTAGACCTTGGATCTCATGATCTTGAGGATGACTCTGAACTGATGTCTCAAATCTATCCCTTTCAAAGATGCATATCAGATATGACATCTTTCAAATCAATGGCGGTGATTTCTTTCAAAATTTTGGACTTCAGAATTATCATGTCTCAAACTTTCCTTTCTTTCGTATGTCAATATTTCAAAGTTGACGATTTGCGGACACCTTCCCTTCTCAATTAGCGGATCTACCTTTGCTTCGGTGATTTGACCTTTCAACTAGATCAAAAATCCTAAGGCACTTTTCTCTATCAATAGTTGATATTTCCTTAGGGTCTTTGGACTTCTGAGATCTCAGATATCAAACTTCACTTCCCCTCGAAGTAAGAGGATTCCTTCTGCGTGTCCACTTGAATCACACTTGCTTCGGGTCTTTACCCAAAATCTACAGATTTATGCCACTTGTCCACTTGATATGATGGCTATTTATTACTTTGGGACTTTCCCTAGAATCCACTAATCTACGCCATGTCTCTTCTAGATTCGATGGTCAAGATTCACCTTGGACGATTCAACGCTTGAGATTTCCTTCGAAATATCTGACGATCGATATCTACTTCAGATGATTGGATGGTTGAGATTTACTTCGAATCTCTGGCTCTCCAGACTTCGAGAGTCTCAAATCTCAACTGAAAACTCTTGAATATATTTCTCCAGAGTCCACAATCCATCACCACGCGTCCCTCTAGATCTAGCGATCTAGATTCACTTTGGGTCTTCGGGGTTCATCAATCTCAATTCTCAATTGAAACCCCGGTTCAATTCACCCTAAGCTCATGATATATTAACACACGTCCTTTCTAAGTAAATGAACTTCATCTCCTTCGGTACTTAGGCCTTCAAATATCTTTGGTATCATTTTTCCTCACACTCTATTTCTCCTCGAACGGTTCTACCCAGAGTCGGCAATCTGTTGAAATGTGCCCTCCCATAAATCGACGGTTCTGGGATGCTTTGGTTGTTTAGGCTTCGGTGATTTCAAACTCTTATCCTTCACATTCTCCTAGAGTGATTCCACCCGAAGGTCACGATCTTTTGACACGTGTCTCCTGGAGAGGAATGGTCAGGATCTCCTTCTTCTGACAATGAATGGTCCCAAACTACTTCGAGAATTTAGTAAGTCCACTCTCCTACGTGTGTGAATCACTAAGGCTCGGGCACCTTTCTTCAATCAGGAGGCTATTGTTCCTTTGCATTCTAATCCAACGGCCAATGTTTCTCATCCTCCCAAGCTTCTGATCTCTTGCGACTTAGAATATTTGCTAAGGGTTCAAAGGTCTCAACCCTTGCCCCTCCTATGGGTCCATCTCTTGGACTTCATATGCACACCTAAAAGTGTTATCTCTTATGAGATTGATCTCTTTGGGGATTTTAATTTCCCACATACTCCTTGTGTTTCAGGGATCTCATCAAAAATAGATCGAAGGTCGACGACGATCAACGGTTCACAGTAATTGTGGGGTCCCACCTCTGTAATATGAGAAGTGCTCGGTCGACTCTAGTCTAATCCTAGTTGTTGATCTTCCATCCCCAATGAGATCAACCACATGATTTGATTACAAGACGTGAACTAGCAGGTCTGCTAAATTCACCTCTGCACTCCACAATGATTCCAAACCGTAGATTAAATCGAGCAGTAGGTGTTTGATTCGATAACTCTAGTGAGTATTTGAGTCGATCTGATGACCGTGATGGCCTATCTTCCCGTTAAATGGCTCGCATCCATATCTGTTGTAAGATTATTATTAATTCATGGGTAGTTCTAGCGAATTGATTATCATCTACCTCCTAGATCTAACGGTTGGGACGATTCCCATGCATCCTCAAATCTAAGGCTCAGAGTTAACTTTAGGACTTAGTGACTTCAGGGATTTTACCTCCCTTATGAAGAACTTGCTCTGTTCTCCAAACTCGCAAAGTCTGAATGACGCCAAGGGTTAACTCCCACGCCCTTTCCCATATCCAACTATCACAATAGACTATGGCTTCTTCCGAAGATATTTTATTTGTTCATCTTCCAAACAAGGGAACCTTCCCTTTTGATACTTCAGCCTTTATACTCTTCCTAAGATTTGTTAGCTCTGAAAGGCTTAAGATATTTGCACTCTTTCTCTTGAACTTAACTCTTGGAAGAATCATTCCACGCACCCCTTACGCACATTCCTCAACTCTATAACTTAAGTGGTTCTCGGTCTCTATCTGCCTCACATAGAGCCTATTCATACGTGCACTATCTCTCCTGAGATTTACTGGACTCCCTCCTCCAAGGGACTCTGAATGACTAGCAATGTCAACATGCATACATGAAACTGTGCCCAAGTTCAACAATCTCATAGTTCATGGATCTAGCTTAAGCCACCACAGGGCGCAAGCATTTATGAATACATAACATGTCCAATCCATACTTTCTTAAATACACAATTTAAATAAGAATAAAGAGATACAATATAACCATTAAGAAAACGTACACATCCTTGGTTCAGTCAAAATATATCCCATTTCATTACATAATTACATCTTAATTTCACAGGGTATGAGAATACTTATCTATTACAAGTTGCATCCAACCAACTAAATGTGGATGTGTGCCTTTTCACCCAACCATAGGATTAGAGGCATTCATTCTTAGCACTCTGGCCATGCTCGTGCCAAGCCATGATATCCTTAGGTAATTTATGTCATCTGTGAGAGAAACTCTCTTTGTCACAGCGAACCTATGAGGTTTATCAGAAGCTTCCTCAGCATCAAGCTCGCATTCGGGTCCTTCAGGTCGTGTTCTTGACACTTCCTTTGGGTTTGTACATCTCCCTTACAAGATTTTTCTATCGTCCTATGTCCCATCTCTTGTTGTCTCTGTATGTATCTTACCTTTCCTCCTCTGGAAGGTTTCTGACCTGTCCTATTCCTTCTTTCAGAAGGAAGCTTGGGTCTACAGGTCTCTGTGGTACTTCAAGCTGACATCCTGTAGCTATACCATGCTTCCATTCATGGGGGTGGTTGATAGTTCAACCACTGGTCCTTTCTTTATTAACTAATTTCTTTCCTCTAGAGATATCATAGCTCGTACTTCAAGGCTTCACCCCAAAACAACCAGTTATGGGAAGTTTAACAATAATACTTTTACATTGTCCACATGCCTTAGCATGGTAATCCTATTTTATGCTTAATTACAAGCTAGGGGAAACTAGGGTGTTACAATTACCTACCCCTTAAAGGAACACCATCCTCGGTGTTCTTTCTCAAAAACACCTGTCACGCCTTTCACATTCAGTTGTTTCAGAAATCTTGATCCTTCTTCCTCGGTAAGGTCCTTTTTCATACCTTTAATATTGGTCACCTTTGCTTCAATAATTCTTCAACAACAAGCATATTAATCATAATATTATGTGAAAAAATTGGATAAAATTTCTAGGAAAATTTCATAATCTTAGCACAATAATTATCTGCGCAATTTGTGGATTTGTATCCAGATGGTTGTTTTGTTATCCAGGCTCATTGTTTTTCCTTGAAATACCTATTGGGTGCATGATCCCCATTAATATTTTACAAGAAATATCAAGGTTTCATATTCCTTGCTGTCAATCACCCTCCAGGCCTAGGCTCAGGCATCCCCTTCTCTGCTATACAGTCTCTCGAGTGATCCATCTTGCCTTGCCAAGGTTTTATCGCATAGGAAGAACTACCCATTGTGTGCATGATCCCAATAGTTTACAAGAACTATCATGGTCTCCTCTTCCTTGCAGTCACTCACCCTCCAGTCCCATGGTTAGGCATCCCCTTCTCTGTTATACAGTCCCTCGGGTGATCTAGCTTGCCTTGCCAAGGTTTTCTCCCACAAAAAGAATTTGAGTGAATCTATCGAGTCTTACAATTGAGGCGTCCCTCATACTTTCTCTAATGAGGCATCCCTCCATCTTGTATTACCTCAACACAAGATATTCTAGGTGATCATGGCTTACCATGGGGTTCTCATGGCTCAACAATAGCCATTTTTCATGCTTTTACAGCTTGATATCCTTTCAGCTCAGCTAAAGTTAGGGAAGAAGGTCACTCTCCTTCTCCTTGCACTGTAATCTATAGGGATGAAGGTTACTCTCCTTCTCCCGACACCATAATAGATAAGTATGAAGGTTAATCTCCTTCTTCTGGAACCATAATAGATAGGGGAGAAGGTTACTCTCCTTCTCTTGGTACCATAATAGATAGGGACGAAGGTTACTCTCCTTCTCTCGGTACCGTAACAGATAGGGATGAAGGTTACTCTCCTTCTCTCGGTACCGTAATCGATAGGGAAAAAGGTTACTCTTCTTCTACTGATACCATAGTAGATAAGGACGAAGGTTACTCTCCTTCTCCTAGTACCATAATAGATAGGGACAAAGATTACTCTCATTTTCCTGGTACCATAATAGATAGAGATGAAGGTTAGTCTTCTTCTCTCGGTACCATAATAGATAAGGACCAAGGTTAATCTCCTTCTCCTGGTATTGTAATAGATAGGGATGAAGGTTACTCTCCTTCTCCCGGTATCGTAATAGATAGGGACGAAGGTTACTCTCCTTCTCCCGACAGTTCATTCTTTACACAACCAAACAAATTGTTAGTCTCTATTTCATGCGATCGGATTATAATCTTTCCCATAGTTCTCCCTTGAACCCAAGAGATCATTTTATCATCTCTACTCTCTTCGCAGATCTTTCCCTTTTTACCTGTATCACAGGTATACAAAAATTCATGAGACATCATAAATTTTAAATTCAATTTTTTTTTCTTGTAAATCAGTCACCCGTAGATTTCCAAATTCCAGATTTTGTTCTCATATTTGTTTCACACAACAACCAGAATCATAATTAAGGGACTTTCCTTCCCATAGTGGTTTGTCTCAGCAAGCAATTGGTCTTATGTATGGCTTACAACCCTGCCATATTCAAGACTCCTTTTCGTCCTGCAATTTCAACATTCCTCAGCCAAACAAATTTTTAGTTTTCATGCACATTACCTCTTCAAAGTCAAGCATACTATCATTCCAGGTCATTTTCATCTATTCAAGGATACCAAGAAAAATTATACATCATCCCTTACCTATGCATCATTTCATCCTCCCAAAATTTTCAAAACGTAATTCAGATATCCATTGATTTTAATGAATGCGTCAACATTCATAGCCACATTCATACCCAATGCACCCTTTCATTGATTTTAAGTTTCCCATACTTTTCAACAAGTACTCTTCCATGGTTTGTTGGAGTTTATCCAAGCTTTCCACCATATGGCTTATTCATTCTCATTCATTTTTGTAGCAGGACTATGCTTGTGGCTACAGGATGATCATGATCCCAATCCAGTACATATGGAACTAGAAGTTTCCCATGAATGCCTTTAAGCATTCCTCCTTCATTAAAAACCAGGGTTCCAACACTCATGGCCACCCAAATTATGTTTTCTCTAACACCTATACAATGTAAGTAGAAATGTTGGAAGGTCCTCCTTGCTCAATGGGAAATCCATTGTCTGTCATTTATGAAAATAGGCATTTCTTGGAAGCAATTCCATGCAACGTCCTATATATGAGCACTTTTATTTCCAATTGTTCCTTGATTGGTCCATGTATTCATGACATATCAATTCATGAATTATTCTGAGGATTACAATCAGTATTTACTACTAGAGGTTCACACCTCCATCATTCATGTTCTCCTTCCTAAATCATACCCTACTTGGGTATCCAAGGCATACAACTTCCTTTCAATGTTCCATACATAACATTAAGACCGTAAAACATTTTAGAAGGGATTCTTACCCAATCCTTTCATACCTTGTGCCATATATGCATCAACATTTTTTTATACCAGTTTTGGTTGTCATCACCCCCTCTAATATTATCCCATCAGTGGTGCTCCATGGGGACTTTTAAAGTCCCTTCAACAATATTCCAACAAGAACCTTCTCATAGTCGTCCTTTGATTGAGGTTTTTCATTATTGGCAATTTTCTTTCTCAACAGTTCCAATCTATTTCTTTATACACATGACATGTGTCATAAAGACACTAGTTGTCATTTAAATTAAAAAAGCAAGTACCATAGAATTTAAATTAATAAAACATTTTCAAACATGTCCTAGCATATCTGTATGCACTTCATCATATTATCGTTAATGTTTTCATGAGTTCAATACAGACAGTACTCAACTATTTCCACAATAATACAATCCTCATCACTATGGTGTCAAAACATTTACTTTCATCAGCGTACTAGCTTTATCATCCCAAAGAAAAAACATAATACACAACAATAAAAGAATTGAGGGCTCTCCCCTTATTCAAATTATTTCTACATCGTCTGGGACTTTTCAGTCCAACTGAGTTATTTCTAAGGCCTCATTGTCTTTTCTCTACTTTTGCAATTTACTCCCTGTTGGGATCTTCCTGCTCTTTTCCTTGAGCAAACTTGGTTAGGCCTCACCCTAACCCTTTTTGGAATACAACAACGTGCTTTAATAGAAAACCTTATTTTTTTTTGTTCATAACGGATCATGAACCTGTGCATCCTACACATTACCATTCGGTTATCAGAATGGTCAATATTCATTAAGGTTGTGACTTTGTTTTCTTGACAGATTCTTCAGACAGTTCCTCCACAGGGAACTCCTTCAACATGCAACTTCCTTATTGCATATCCATCACTATTTGTGATGGCCTCATCCTTGACTTAGCTTCAACAGTTTACCAAATATCCCATAAGGAATATAAACATGCATCTTTGTCATGCACTCAAATTATGTATCCATACATATTCTGGTTTTGTTAACTTACATCATACATGTGCATCACTTGCATGTTTAATATCATTCATACTTAACTCGTATTAATATCAGGCTTCATATTAGGAAGCTCCACAATGCATTAACCCATGCACTCAAGCATGATTAAACATAGATAAGTATTCATCATGCTAGCTTATTGCTTGCACTTTTTCCATGACATTCACACACATGGACATATCCGGCTACTATATCCTTTTCCCAAGGATCTTCCAATCATTCTTATGATCATGTATACATGTTCGTGTATAAGTAGGTGCATCTCTTGCAACTTTTAACCTCATGTATTCACTTGATAGTTTACTTTCCTAATTATTGTCTTTTAGTTTGGGATTTGAGTCACTTAAAGGATTAATCTCACAGTTATATCTCATATTTATGTTTCCTTTTCTCGCGGAAATTACCAACCATGGTCACTTTCCTCTTTATGCGACAACATCTAGAAATAAATCCTTCTTTCCTCAGCATCCATATGTTTTTACCTATCTCACTTTTCTCTGGTCATGAGGAGTTATATACTCCGATTTTTATATAGAGAAGTCCACAAAGGTATTAACCATTATATAATCTACCATCATCAGTGCCTGAAATTATGAACACTAGGTCATCCGTCCTTCGGGATTCAACTTCTCTTGACAAAAACCTACCACCTTCAGCTATCCATATTCAAGTCTTATTATAAATGTTAATTAGCATATCCCTAATCCGGTAAGAGTAGTTATCACTTTGACAAAGGGATAAATAAATTCTTCTGCTGAAATTCAACAAGAGTTCCCAAAATCAAAGGTTCAATTAGCAGTCCTTCTCCTCAAAGTGTAAATGCAGATAACAATACCTTCTTATGCGACTCGTACATGAGTGCAATAAGGACAAGTGTTGTAACCATGCTCTAATAGAAATTTGTAACACACCCATGATGAGGCATAAAAAACTTTGCTTTTCTTAAATGACAAATTCTCCATTCATGGTTTCTAATTTGGAAAGTAGGGAAACTAGTCCGACCTCTTGGTCAAGCATCCCTAATTCTAGAGAAAAATGACTCTTGGAGACCCTTATGTTCTCTCTCTGTAATTAAATGAAAACCCTTTCGACTTCCGGGTGCAGGTGTAATGGTACCCACAACCTTCCCTTTGCACTTGGGGAATCTATGAGTTTGGGCGCTAACCCCTTTTCTGATAAGCCCCTCCTTGAGGTGAACTTGGGTGATAACATCATGCAAAAACACAATTGCAGGCATGACCAAAGGCAGTTTGAAACAAAACTACCTTTTGGCCCACAATTCTCCTTGAGCCTCCACATGTCCTTTCTTCAAAACTGTGGTTTGGGTTGCGGCCCTCCCTCAAATTTTTAAATTTCGTGCATATCTGATCCCCGTAATGTTATGCAACCATCAATCTCATGATCTTGATGCTGCCTCTGAACTGATGATTTAGATCTATCTCTTTCAAAGTTGTGGATCAGTTTTGACCTCTTTCGAATCAACGACTATGATTTGTTTCAAAATTATGAACTTTGAAATTCTCAAGTCTCAAACTTTCTTTTCTTCCATACGTCAATATTCT
This sequence comes from Picea sitchensis, assembly GCA_010110895.2. Taxonomy (NCBI): domain Eukaryota; kingdom Viridiplantae; phylum Streptophyta; class Pinopsida; order Pinales; family Pinaceae; genus Picea; species Picea sitchensis. The sequence continues at coordinate 174,314 of SNQJ01S0001216.1, forward strand.
GGAATTGACGATTTATAGACACCTGTCATTCTCAGTCAACGACTCTACCTCTGCTTTGGGGGTTTGACCTTTCAACTAGATCAATGGTCCTACAACCCTTTTCTCGATCAATGGTGAGATTTCCTTCGGGTCTCTGGACTTCTAAGATCTCAAGTATCAAAATTCACTTCCCCTCAAAGTAAGCAGATTCATGCCACGTGTCCACTTCAATTGGACGGTTGAGGCCTGCTTCGGGTCTTTACTCGAAATCTACAGATTTATGCCACCTATCCTCTTGATCTGATGGCTATGAATTACTTCGGGACATTGCCCAGAATCCATCGATCTATGCCACGTCTCTTCTAGATCAAATAGTCGAGATTCACCTCGGAGAATCTGACGCTTGAGATTTACTTCGAACGATTTGATGACTGAGATCTAGTTCGAATGAGCAGACGGTTGAGATTTACTTTATCTCTCTGGCTCTTCGGACTTCGAGAGTCTCAAATATCAACTGAAAATTCTCGAATAAATTTCTTCGGAGTCCACGATTTGTCACCATGCATCCCTCTAGATCTGGCAGTCCATATTCACTTTAGGTCTTCGGGGTTCAGGAATATCAGTTCTCAACTGAAACCCCGATGCGATTCACCCAGAGCTCACAATATATTAACGGGTGTCCTCTCTAAATAAACGAACCTTGTCTCCTAAGGGACTTCAGCCTTCAGAGATCTTAGATCTCATTTTTCCTCACTCTTTGTTTCTCTTGGAATCGTTTTACCCAGAGTCTACAATTGGATGACATGTGTCCTCCCACAGATTGATGATTCCTGGTTGCTTCAGTTGTTCAGGCTTCGGTGATTTCAAACTCTTCTCCTTCACATTCTCCTAGAGTGCTTCCACCCGGAGTTCACGATTTGCTGACATGTGTCTCCTGGCGAGGAACGGTCTGGATCTCCTTCTCCTGAAAATGAACATTCCCAAACTACTTCGGGACTTCGAGACTTTGATAAGTACACTCTCCTACGTGTGCAAAGCACCAAGAGTCGGGAACCTTTCTTCCATTAGGCAGCTATTGGTCCTCTACACTATGATCCAGCAACAACTGTGGCTCCTCCTCCTGAGATTTTGATCTCTTCCGATTTAGAATATTTTCTAAGGGTACAAAGGCCCCGACCCTTTCCCCTCCTATGGGTCCTTCTCTTGGAATTCATCTACATGCCTGAAAGTGTTATCTCTTATAAGATTGATCTCTTTGAGGATTTTAATTTCCCACACACTCTTTGTGTTTCACGGATCTCATCAAACTCAGATCGAAAGTCGATGTCGATCGACAGTTCATAGTAATTGTGGGGTCCCACCTCCGTAATCGGATAAGTTCTCTCTCGAAGCTAGTTTAATCCTATTCATTGAACTTCCATCCCCAAAAAGATCAACGACGTGGGTTTTTCAGGTTGTGAACTAGAAGGTCTGCTAAATTCACCTTCACACTACACAATGATTCCCAACCATCGATTAAATCAAGCAGTTGTTGTTTGATCTGGTAACTCCAATGAGTATTTGATTCTATCTAACATCCAGGATGGCCTTTCCTCGTGTTAAACAACACATATCCATATCCATTATCAGATTCTTAAGTCATGGGTAGTTTTGGCGACTTGACTATTGTTTACCTCCTAGATCTGAAGGTCGGGACAATTCTCGCGCATCCTGAGATCTAAGGCTCACAGTTAGCTTTGAGAATTCAAGACTTTGGGGATTTTACCTCCCTTATGACGAACTTTCTCAGTTCATCGAAGTTGCAAATTCTGAATGAATCCAAGTGTTAACTACCACACCCTGTCCCATACACAACGATCACAACAAACCATGGATTCTTTTGACCAGATTTCGTCCATTCATTTTCCAAACAACGGAACCTGCCCTTTCGATACTCAACCTCGCTACTCTTCATGATCTTTGTTAGCTCTGAAAGGCTTAAGAGATTTGCACTCTTTCTCTTGAACTTAACGCTTGGAGGAATCTTTTCGTGCACCCCTTACGCTCATTCCTCAACTCTAGAAATTAAGTGGTTCTTGGTCTCTACCTGCCTTGCAGAGAGCCTGTGCATACATGCACTATCTCTCCTGAGCTTTAACAGACTCTCTCCTCCAAGGGAATCAAAACAACTAGGAGTGTCGACATGCGTACATGAAATTGTGCCCTGCCCAAGGTCGACAAACTCACAGTTCGTGGATCTAACTTAATCCATGACAGGGCACAAACATTTATGAATACAGAACATGTCCAATCCATACTTTCTTAAATACACAATTTAAACAAGAATAAAGAGATACAGTATAACCATTAAGAAAACATACACATCCCTCGGTCATTCACAGTATATTCCATTTCATTACATAATTACAGCTTAATTTCATAGGGTATGAGAATACTTATCTATTACAAGTTTCATCCAACCGACTGTGGGTGTGCTCCTTTCCACCCAACCATAGGCCCAAAGGCATTCATTCTTAGCACTCTGACCACTCTCGTGCCAAGCCATGATATCACTAGGGAATTTACGCCACCGCTTAGAGAAATCTCTCTGTCACAACGACCCTACAAGGTTTATCAGATGATTCCTGAACATCAAGCTCATGTTCGAGTCCTTCAGACTGTGTTCTCGACACTTCCTTTGGGTTTACACATCTCCCTTATGACCTTGTGCTATCATCATGTGTCCCCTCTCATGTTGTCTCTGTATGTATCATACCTTCCCTCCTTTGGAAGGTTTATGACCTATCATGTTCCTTCTGTCAGAAGGAATCTCGAGTCTGCAGGCCTTTGTGGTACTTCGAGATGAAATCCTTCAGCTAGACCATGCTTCCATTCATGGGGGTGGTTGATGATTCAACCAGTGTTCATTTCTTTCTTAACTGATTTCTTTCCTATAGAGATATCATGGCTCGTACTTCAGGGCTTCACCCCCTAGTAGTCAGTTATGGGTAGTTTAACAATAATACATTTACATTGTCCAGAGGCCTTAGCATGGTAATCCTATTTTATGATTAATTACAAGTTGGGGGAATCATGGGTGTTACATTTGGATACCTAATTAAACTTTAGTACTTCTTATCATTAATTACAAGTTGGGGGAATCATGGGTTACATTTGGATACCTAATTAAACTTTAGTACTTCTTATCATCCATAAACAGATGGGAAGACTGAAAGGGTAAACCAAGATTTAGAAGATATGCTCAAAATGTATGTAATGGATAAGTCTAGTAAATGGGAAGAGTATTTACATCTTATTGAATTTTCCTATAACAATCATTTTCAGGCTTCAACGAATTTAAGTCTTTTTAAAATACTTTATAGATGGAAATGTAACACTCCAATTTTTTGGGGTAGTCTAGTGGATAGATTAATGTTAGGTCGTGATATGTTAAAATATATGGAAATAACGGTGAAACACATACATCACAACTTGATTGTGGCATGAGACTTTCACATTTAAAAAGAGCTCCAACAGACTTCTAAGTTGGGGATCACGTTTATGTAAAAGTAAAATCCAGGAAACTTTGTTTGAAACTGAGAAATTGTACTAATTTAGGTCCAAGATATTGTGGACCCTTCGATGTGTTAGAAAGAGTGGGGCCAATATCCTATCAGTTGGAACTTCTAGCTTCAATACAAGTACATAATTCTTTTTGCATTTATTTATTAAAAAAATATGTGTGTGATGTTACTCATGTGGTTTATTGGGATGTGATATAGGTGGAACTCAAAGAAGAATTCCAGGTGGAAACAGAGTGCATTTTCGATAGAAGATATCTTATTCTCTAGAACCGTACCATAGGAATGTAAAGGTGCAATGGAGGAACCTTAGTCCCGAGGAAGCTACTTGGGAATTG
>SNQJ01S0001216.1:178200-217673 GCA_010110895.2 Picea sitchensis
TAGCTTCAACAGTTTACCAAATATCCCATAAGGAATATAAACATGCATCTTTGTCATGCACTCAAATTATGTATCCATACATATTCTGGTTTTGTTAACTTACATCATACATGTGCATCACTTGCATGTTTAATATCATTCATACTTAACTCGTATTAATATCAGGCTTCATATTAGGAAGCTCCACAATGCATTAACCCATGCACTCAAGCATGATTAAACATAGATAAGTATTCATCATGCTAGCTTATTGCTTGCACTTTTTCCATGACATTCACACACATGGACATATCCGGCTACTATATCCTTTTCCCAAGGATCTTCCAATCATTCTTATGATCATGTATACATGTTCGTGTATAAGTAGGTGCATCTCTTGCAACTTTTAACCTCATGTATTCACTTGATAGTTTACTTTCCTAATTATTGTCTTTTAGTTTGGGATTTGAGTCACTTAAAGGATTAATCTCACAGTTATATCTCATATTTATGTTTCCTTTTCTCGCGGAAATTACCAACCATGGTCACTTTCCTCTTTATGCGACAACATCTAGAAATAAATCCTTCTTTCCTCAGCATCCATATGTTTTTACCTATCTCACTTTTCTCTGGTCATGAGGAGTTATATACTCCGATTTTTATATAGAGAAGTCCACAAAGGTATTAACCATTATATAATCTACCATCATCAGTGCCTGAAATTATGAACACTAGGTCATCCGTCCTTCGGGATTCAACTTCTCTTGACAAAAACCTACCACCTTCAGCTATCCATATTCAAGTCTTATTATAAATGTTAATTAGCATATCCCTAATCCGGTAAGAGTAGTTATCACTTTGACAAAGGGATAAATAAATTCTTCTGCTGAAATTCAACAAGAGTTCCCAAAATCAAAGGTTCAATTAGCAGTCCTTCTCCTCAAAGTGTAAATGCAGATAACAATACCTTCTTATGCGACTCGTACATGAGTGCAATAAGGACAAGTGTTGTAACCATGCTCTAATAGAAATTTGTAACACACCCATGATGAGGCATAAAAAACTTTGCTTTTCTTAAATGACAAATTCTCCATTCATGGTTTCTAATTTGGAAAGTAGGGAAACTAGTCCGACCTCTTGGTCAAGCATCCCTAATTCTAGAGAAAAATGACTCTTGGAGACCCTTATGTTCTCTCTCTGTAATTAAATGAAAACCCTTTCGACTTCCGGGTGCAGGTGTAATGGTACCCACAACCTTCCCTTTGCACTTGGGGAATCTATGAGTTTGGGCGCTAACCCCTTTTCTGATAAGCCCCTCCTTGAGGTGAACTTGGGTGATAACATCATGCAAAAACACAATTGCAGGCATGACCAAAGGCAGTTTGAAACAAAACTACCTTTTGGCCCACAATTCTCCTTGAGCCTCCACATGTCCTTTCTTCAAAACTGTGGTTTGGGTTGCGGCCCTCCCTCAAATTTTTAAATTTCGTGCATATCTGATCCCCGTAATGTTATGCAACCATCAATCTCATGATCTTGATGCTGCCTCTGAACTGATGATTTAGATCTATCTCTTTCAAAGTTGTGGATCAGTTTTGACCTCTTTCGAATCAACGACTATGATTTGTTTCAAAATTATGAACTTTGAAATTCTCAAGTCTCAAACTTTCTTTTCTTCCATACGTCAATATTCTGGAATTGACGATTTATAGACACCTGTCATTCTCAGTCAACGACTCTACCTCTGCTTTGGGGGTTTGACCTTTCAACTAGATCAATGGTCCTACAACCCTTTTCTCGATCAATGGTGAGATTTCCTTCGGGTCTCTGGACTTCTAAGATCTCAAGTATCAAAATTCACTTCCCCTCAAAGTAAGCAGATTCATGCCACGTGTCCACTTCAATTGGACGGTTGAGGCCTGCTTCGGGTCTTTACTCGAAATCTACAGATTTATGCCACCTATCCTCTTGATCTGATGGCTATGAATTACTTCGGGACATTGCCCAGAATCCATCGATCTATGCCACGTCTCTTCTAGATCAAATAGTCGAGATTCACCTCGGAGAATCTGACGCTTGAGATTTACTTCGAACGATTTGATGACTGAGATCTAGTTCGAATGAGCAGACGGTTGAGATTTACTTTATCTCTCTGGCTCTTCGGACTTCGAGAGTCTCAAATATCAACTGAAAATTCTCGAATAAATTTCTTCGGAGTCCACGATTTGTCACCATGCATCCCTCTAGATCTGGCAGTCCATATTCACTTTAGGTCTTCGGGGTTCAGGAATATCAGTTCTCAACTGAAACCCCGATGCGATTCACCCAGAGCTCACAATATATTAACGGGTGTCCTCTCTAAATAAACGAACCTTGTCTCCTAAGGGACTTCAGCCTTCAGAGATCTTAGATCTCATTTTTCCTCACTCTTTGTTTCTCTTGGAATCGTTTTACCCAGAGTCTACAATTGGATGACATGTGTCCTCCCACAGATTGATGATTCCTGGTTGCTTCAGTTGTTCAGGCTTCGGTGATTTCAAACTCTTCTCCTTCACATTCTCCTAGAGTGCTTCCACCCGGAGTTCACGATTTGCTGACATGTGTCTCCTGGCGAGGAACGGTCTGGATCTCCTTCTCCTGAAAATGAACATTCCCAAACTACTTCGGGACTTCGAGACTTTGATAAGTACACTCTCCTACGTGTGCAAAGCACCAAGAGTCGGGAACCTTTCTTCCATTAGGCAGCTATTGGTCCTCTACACTATGATCCAGCAACAACTGTGGCTCCTCCTCCTGAGATTTTGATCTCTTCCGATTTAGAATATTTTCTAAGGGTACAAAGGCCCCGACCCTTTCCCCTCCTATGGGTCCTTCTCTTGGAATTCATCTACATGCCTGAAAGTGTTATCTCTTATAAGATTGATCTCTTTGAGGATTTTAATTTCCCACACACTCTTTGTGTTTCACGGATCTCATCAAACTCAGATCGAAAGTCGATGTCGATCGACAGTTCATAGTAATTGTGGGGTCCCACCTCCGTAATCGGATAAGTTCTCTCTCGAAGCTAGTTTAATCCTATTCATTGAACTTCCATCCCCAAAAAGATCAACGACGTGGGTTTTTCAGGTTGTGAACTAGAAGGTCTGCTAAATTCACCTTCACACTACACAATGATTCCCAACCATCGATTAAATCAAGCAGTTGTTGTTTGATCTGGTAACTCCAATGAGTATTTGATTCTATCTAACATCCAGGATGGCCTTTCCTCGTGTTAAACAACACATATCCATATCCATTATCAGATTCTTAAGTCATGGGTAGTTTTGGCGACTTGACTATTGTTTACCTCCTAGATCTGAAGGTCGGGACAATTCTCGCGCATCCTGAGATCTAAGGCTCACAGTTAGCTTTGAGAATTCAAGACTTTGGGGATTTTACCTCCCTTATGACGAACTTTCTCAGTTCATCGAAGTTGCAAATTCTGAATGAATCCAAGTGTTAACTACCACACCCTGTCCCATACACAACGATCACAACAAACCATGGATTCTTTTGACCAGATTTCGTCCATTCATTTTCCAAACAACGGAACCTGCCCTTTCGATACTCAACCTCGCTACTCTTCATGATCTTTGTTAGCTCTGAAAGGCTTAAGAGATTTGCACTCTTTCTCTTGAACTTAACGCTTGGAGGAATCTTTTCGTGCACCCCTTACGCTCATTCCTCAACTCTAGAAATTAAGTGGTTCTTGGTCTCTACCTGCCTTGCAGAGAGCCTGTGCATACATGCACTATCTCTCCTGAGCTTTAACAGACTCTCTCCTCCAAGGGAATCAAAACAACTAGGAGTGTCGACATGCGTACATGAAATTGTGCCCTGCCCAAGGTCGACAAACTCACAGTTCGTGGATCTAACTTAATCCATGACAGGGCACAAACATTTATGAATACAGAACATGTCCAATCCATACTTTCTTAAATACACAATTTAAACAAGAATAAAGAGATACAGTATAACCATTAAGAAAACATACACATCCCTCGGTCATTCACAGTATATTCCATTTCATTACATAATTACAGCTTAATTTCATAGGGTATGAGAATACTTATCTATTACAAGTTTCATCCAACCGACTGTGGGTGTGCTCCTTTCCACCCAACCATAGGCCCAAAGGCATTCATTCTTAGCACTCTGACCACTCTCGTGCCAAGCCATGATATCACTAGGGAATTTACGCCACCGCTTAGAGAAATCTCTCTGTCACAACGACCCTACAAGGTTTATCAGATGATTCCTGAACATCAAGCTCATGTTCGAGTCCTTCAGACTGTGTTCTCGACACTTCCTTTGGGTTTACACATCTCCCTTATGACCTTGTGCTATCATCATGTGTCCCCTCTCATGTTGTCTCTGTATGTATCATACCTTCCCTCCTTTGGAAGGTTTATGACCTATCATGTTCCTTCTGTCAGAAGGAATCTCGAGTCTGCAGGCCTTTGTGGTACTTCGAGATGAAATCCTTCAGCTAGACCATGCTTCCATTCATGGGGGTGGTTGATGATTCAACCAGTGTTCATTTCTTTCTTAACTGATTTCTTTCCTATAGAGATATCATGGCTCGTACTTCAGGGCTTCACCCCCTAGTAGTCAGTTATGGGTAGTTTAACAATAATACATTTACATTGTCCAGAGGCCTTAGCATGGTAATCCTATTTTATGATTAATTACAAGTTGGGGGAATCATGGGTGTTACATTTGGATACCTAATTAAACTTTAGTACTTCTTATCATTAATTACAAGTTGGGGGAATCATGGGTTACATTTGGATACCTAATTAAACTTTAGTACTTCTTATCATCCATAAACAGATGGGAAGACTGAAAGGGTAAACCAAGATTTAGAAGATATGCTCAAAATGTATGTAATGGATAAGTCTAGTAAATGGGAAGAGTATTTACATCTTATTGAATTTTCCTATAACAATCATTTTCAGGCTTCAACGAATTTAAGTCTTTTTAAAATACTTTATAGATGGAAATGTAACACTCCAATTTTTTGGGGTAGTCTAGTGGATAGATTAATGTTAGGTCGTGATATGTTAAAATATATGGAAATAACGGTGAAACACATACATCACAACTTGATTGTGGCATGAGACTTTCACATTTAAAAAGAGCTCCAACAGACTTCTAAGTTGGGGATCACGTTTATGTAAAAGTAAAATCCAGGAAACTTTGTTTGAAACTGAGAAATTGTACTAATTTAGGTCCAAGATATTGTGGACCCTTCGATGTGTTAGAAAGAGTGGGGCCAATATCCTATCAGTTGGAACTTCTAGCTTCAATACAAGTACATAATTCTTTTTGCATTTATTTATTAAAAAAATATGTGTGTGATGTTACTCATGTGGTTTATTGGGATGTGATATAGGTGGAACTCAAAGAAGAATTCCAGGTGGAAACAGAGTGCATTTTCGATAGAAGATATCTTATTCTCTAGAACCGTACCATAGGAATGTAAAGGTGCAATGGAGGAACCTTAGTCCCGAGGAAGCTACTTGGGAATTGGAGAGTCATATGCGAGATTCATATTCAATTAATTTTTTAGAGGACTAGAAGGAACTTGAGTAACATTGAGGACGGTGTTAAACTTTAATGGGGGATGTATGTAATATATTGGATTTATAATTATTAAGACTTTATTTTTAAATATGCACTTGAACTATTGAATTATTTAAGTTTGACTAAAGTTGATTGAAAAAATTGTAAGACATTTTAAATTTTTATTTAATAAAAAGAAAGAAATAAAAATATTAAGGTAGTTGTTAAAGAGTGATTGTTGAACCACAAGGAGGAATGAAAAGTGACTTTCTATAAAAGGCCAAGTGGCAATAACTTGGTTCAAACTCAAGTGGGGGCAAGGATCATCTTCCCAAGAAATCTGGTCAAAACTCAAGTGAGAGTTGGAGTTGAGAAGGTGACTTATTAATGACCAAAATGTCCTAGGAAAGGGAATAAAATTACTTCACATGAATGGAACATGAAGCTCACATGACTGGGAAAGATACCATAACATTGAAATGTGTGAAATTCGAGAGGAATTTTTGCTGGAAAAAGAATTACAGTCTTCGTCCTTATTGTTCCACGATCACGCATAGGGGTATTCAGAGAAAGTAGTTTTGGTTTTTCTGGATTAAGGTTGGGAGGAACAATTACCTTCATATTTTTGTTTCGTCGATATCTTCAGTTGCGAATTTATACAGGTCCAAACTTCTATATATTTGCAATTTTCTAGTAGGAAGGTTGAAATAGACAAGAGAGTTATGAGTTGGATATAGACAATAAGAATTTAACTGTGTAGTTTATATATCATTTATATGAAACTATATAGGGTTTTTGCTTTCCGATATCAATAGCTTAAATTATTGTTTATGTTCATATAGATTGTTACATTTTAAATTCATAGCAGTCAAAAGAAAAAGAAAGAGAGGCATATATCGCCTATGTTTACTTAGACAGTTACGTTTTAAATTCATAACCATCAACATAAATATATACATATATAAATTACGCTCATGTAATTATCATATGTAAATAAGAGATGATTCTATGCAGAGATTCTTAAAGAAAAAATATGACAAACGTATTAAAATAGGATTGCATTTTACTTTAAATGAAATTACAGTTATAGATATTTTACCAAGGAAAGTAAATACAAATTACAGAGGGTATTCTTTATAAACATACTGTAATTATAAGAGTGCAATTTAATTTCATAAAAGAATGTTACGCGACCAAGTAAATATAGGTGAAATGATAAACAAAAAGAAAAACAAATCCGTATTAACAGTCCAAAAGGACAAACGAAATCCATAAAGATTTGTTCAACTTAGAATAACTTACATTTTAGCGGTATAGAAATACCATGGAAATCTATCTACGGTGAATCTCGTATCCCTAAGGAAAAAAATAGCTTTGGAGCTCTCAAAGTTCACTCCAGTCTTAAAATAAATATTACATCTCTGTTCAAAGGTAATTTAGAAGCGTAACTGTGGGAAAACAATAATATTTAAAAGAATAAGTATATATTTACAACCCATTCTGTATCTGATATTTGGAAATTAATAACTCCTGTATAGATCATGAGCTTGAAAATCACAGGTTGACTCCTGGAGATTAAGCCGTAAGAAACACATACCTAATTATGAGATAATTCCACCAACGAGGTTCAATTTTCGGATAGGGTTGTTACGCCCAGATGGTTTGGACCCAAAATAAAAACAACGAATAAAATCTGTTAGTGTCTGTTGAAGCTCTTAGAATAAATTTGAGGAAAATGAATAAATTAAACTTTTGCGACCATCAGAATCTAAACCGACACTTACCAGTGCAGGAATGACCTCTCGTGTACGTCCTTCGTCAGAGAAAAATGTGTGATTAGATTCAAACATACCTATAAAAGAGATTGGATTTTAGTCTCAATATATACAAAAACAAAATATATAAATAGAGGAAATAAATTGTAACGAGTTAAGATAAATAAAAATGACACGACTGTACTTACAGAAGAGGAATAGTTTGGTTTTCTCTGGATGGAGAACCATTTCCCATGGTGGAAAACCTTTCAGGAACAAATAAATCTACTCAACAAGAACTTCTACATATTAACTCTGCACGCAGAGAAAACTCACAGGGTAACTTATCGGGCAGAGAAATCCTATAGGGTGACTCCTCACGTAGAGTAAGCCTACAGGGTAACTCCTCGTGCAGAAAAACTCTTAAAGAGTAGATATATTCGTAAAACTATTGTAGAGAGATCGTTCTATTAGAAAATAGAAGGTTTCTTACATAGAAAACAAGACTTGAGAAATGACAACCTCAGGGTTTCGGAAAACCTCGTAGGAATCCTGAAACCATTGTGTAAATCAATATCTAGTACTTCCTCTAGGTACTTAAACAGAGAAAAACTTGTTTAAAATGAACGGCTAATATCATGTCGTATATTACCTCCTTTAAAACCTCGACGCGACTTCACCAGACCTTTGCTATATGTTTTTCATTTTACCTTTCCTTCCAAAGTACGACAATCACAACAAATATTATAATTACTTCGAAAGGCTTATACTTATTCACAATGGGCATAATTAATCACCTTTTAATCTAAAATTCTAATCTTATGGCTAACAATTAAAGATGTTGACATATTCTTTGTCGTACTTTCTAATCTCTAATCAATGGATGAAATTTAATGCTCATAACTTCCTTGCATTTCTGAATACTTCCGTTACCTTGTTTACTTTTTCACATTTACTTAATATGATTAAGAAATTATTTCTCTAACCATTGATTGACAAGTTAACTGATTAAGAAAAATTAATATGTATAAAACTTTGCATTGCCACGTTTTGGTAGCTGGACAGTTTCAGTGGCGAATACCTTCCAGCGTGTCGACTTTGCTACTCATACAATATGTAAATTTAATATGATCGATGTGTTGATTTAACACATGATATTTCATAAGAGTATGAAAGGATACTTTGGTTTTACTTTAGTATAAGGAATTTTAATTTGTATACCCTAAATCATTTCTAGAGTTATATAGTATGTGAGGTTTTCATAAATAATCATAATGTTATTTGAAAGATATATATTGTTATTTGAAATACTTATAATGTATATTGTAACACTTTATGGTGTTAATAAGTTTATTCCAATGCATATAAAATTGGTAAGGCTTCTATGTAGGTCCTTAGATTTTAAGAGTGAATATAAAAGCTTAAAGTGACTATAGATTGCTATTTTGATCAATAAATATGAACCTATAATATCAATATTATATAAAAAAATAAAAAAAAAGGATTTATGAAAGGGGGGAGAGAGATGAAGGAAGAGAGAGACAACGGGGGAGGGAGGGAAAGAGAGGGAGGGAGGAGGGAGAGAAATATCGGGATGGAGATAGAGAGAGGGAGAGAGTCTAAGAGGAAGTATATAGAGAGGGAGTGTATGTGAGAGTGTGAGGCATGGTGAGGAAAATTCTAGGTCATGGTCTAAGTCTAGGTCTAGGTCTATGTCTAGGTCATGGTCTAAGTCTAAGTATAGATTGTGGGAGGGAGAGATTGGAATGCATAGAGTGGGGATAGAAAGTGTGTGTGCGAGAGTATGCGAGGGAGAGAGAGGTAGACAAAGAGGGGAGGTAAAGAGAGGTAGAAAAAGGATGGAGGTCGAGAGTGAGTGTGTTAGAGTGTGGGAGGGAGAGAGTGGAATACATTGAGGGGGGATACAATGTGTGTGTGAGAGAGTGTGGGAGGGAGAGAGAGGAAGACATAGAGGGTATAAAATTGGATATGATGGTATAAAATTGAATGAGGTTCTTTTGGTTTCAAGAATAATATAATCTCTACTAAACAAGGCCAACCACATGAAGGTGGAAGCTCATATGGCCCCTCCCCCCCCTCACATAAATCTCAATTCCCCAATACCCAATTTATCTAATATAAAATATTTGAAAGCAACATAGTAAGAATCAAGCATAGAAACTAAGAAAACAAAAATTTAAGGTAAATGAAAGAGAAGAAATGAACTAAAAACATATAAATACAATATGCCTCCTTCATTTCAACGTTTCGATATCATTAATATTCTTCTTCATCCAACTCAACATATGTATCATCTGTTTCAGAATTGATGTTGTAAGGATTGGCCATATCAGAATCATCAATGTCATCATTTCCAATCATATCATCTTCTATATCATCATCATGAACATGGTTTCCTACAGTTAGTTTGAATTCTTCAAGTTATTCATATAAAACCTCGTCGATATCATCTTCATCCAAAACATTGTCTAGAAAATATCGTTAAACTTCTACGATAGCTTCGTTTGACACATGAAATAACTACTCCTCTAAATCATCTTCTTCTTCAATATCATATTATTCCACTACATTATACATTATTAGTGATCCTCTTGGATCATATATAACAACATATGACCAACCCCGTCTACCTGGAACCTCTGAGAAAAATACCTATTCTTATTGGCTTGGAAAAACAAAGGATTTAACGTCACACTCAAGTATATCATCCAAAAACCCACAATATCAATTTTCAGAGACTTATGGATGTCTGTCACTTCTAGAGAAAACATTAGTAACCTAAAATATTGTAGTTATCCCACTATCAAACATTTTGTGAACATTGCACCACATAGCCTTGTGGTGTTTCAACTGAAATATGCCAAACTGTTGGGTATGTGTTATATTCTTTGCATGTGTGTGTGTGTGGGTGCGTCAGATATGACGACTGCGTCTGACGATCCCTTCACGATCCCTTCTTCTTTGGGGCGGTTTTTGCTATTTTTAGCGGATTTTTCTATTTTTAGCTGATTTTTAAATTAATCCAGGATTAAGGGATTAGGGTTCTGGTATCTACAAAATACCTAAAAACATTGTATATATTGTATGGAGAATGGTGAAATTCGATATAATGAAAAATAAAGGTTTTCCCGGTTGAGGGTTTCCGGTAAAAATCTCTGTGTATTTTGTGTATGAGCCATTGATTAATTTCTGTATTGCTTAAGAATATATATGCATTGCTTTACTTCGCAGGTTTAAAACTTACATGTGGTATCAGAGCACGTTTTTGGCTTCAGAGGGACGCCTTTGTTGCCTGCAATTTTGCGTACGAGCCATTGATCAATTTATCATTGCTTAAGAAGATTACATACGCACCGTTTCACTGCGCCTAAAACCAGCATGCGGTATCGTATAACGCTTTGGCTCCGCAGGGACTTTGTTGTCGGTAGGTTTGGCCTTGGCCTTGATAGATCAAGTTTATCTTAACAGCGGATAAACTCCGGGTTCAAAGGGGAGCTTTTGTAGAGGATTCGAGTAAAGTAAGAGGAATGTAGAAAGCCCATCTTAGAATTCGAGATAGAGAAGTTCAATGGTAAAACTTCAGAGCTATGGAAGCTCAAGATGGAGGACCTTTCTGTAGACAAAGAACAATGTATCGTCAGATCCCGTACAATGCACTTACCGTACACCATCTACAAGCACACGACCATCGCGGAATAATAAACTACCAAGATAATAAACTAATAGTACAATTCGGCCATCGGTATGTCAAGGAAGATTGGGACAAGTTGGACAGAAGAGCAAGGGGAGTACCCATTCAACTCTCCCCGCGTATTCGGGTAAGCTGTTGAATGTCTCGGGAGAATCTATGGCTAAGAAACTATGGGATAAGTTAGGAATTTGTATCAATCAAAGTCCCCGGTAAACAAGTTGTTTCTTCGAAGAAGTTGTATCATATTAGGAAAAAATATGGAGATTCTGTGACAGAAAACCTAAATGCCTTTAATACTCTAGAAAGTCAACTTGTCTCTATTAATAATACAATTGTAGAAGAATATAAGTGTATCGCTTTGTTATATTCTTTTACAAAATCCTAGGATAATCTGGTTGTAGAAAATCGTAGTACCACTCAATCTGCATTAAATTATGAGGATTTAGTTTCATACTTGTTATCTGAAGATATGAGGATGTAGTTGCATCGCTGTTATCTAAAGAGATGAGGCGCAAGCATGGATGGTCACAAGATGACGTTTTATCGGTAAGAGAAGGCCCCTAAGAGGAACCTCCGTGTTTCTTCCTTCAGTATGGGAGATCTAAATCTGCTGTGGGATCGTTCCTCTGTGACCTTGAGGAAATGTCAGCGTGGTAAAACAGGCATTTATAAGAAGATTGCAGTCTGCCAGCTTGAAACCAAAGGGTTTCGATAGCAATTCTCCAGCAGGTGAAAACCTCCACCGGAAGAAGGAGGTGATGTTTTCCTGGCTTCTACAGGTACACATGCAGATTATGGTGTATGGTTGATCGTAATTCGTGCAGCATCATACCACATGACTTCACAGGAGAGTGGTTCGAATAAGCGAAAAATATGATGGTGGTGATGTATTCCCTAGGAGATGACTCGACGGGCACAACATTGGGATCGGAAGATTGTTGTTGCTAAACGATGGAAGGATTAGAATTCTTCCTGGGGTTCTACACATTTCAAAACTTTCCAGGAGCATAATATATGTAAGGAAGTTGTATGATGCATTAGTGGATACTGTATTTGGAAACGACACTTGCAAGATGGTACGAGGAGCAATGGTGTTGATGAGGAGAGTTCGTTGTGGAACTCTCAGACAAGCTGTTGGGAAGAACTTATACTCAAGGGTAATGTAAGATCGCTGTCCTTAGAGTACAAAAAATGAAGGAGATGACTACCATTGTCCTAAAAGAAGACCAAGGCGTCAAGTAATAAAGAAGATCGGGCATTGGAGAAAGGGTCTTCAACACTAATACTCGCAAAGGTATGATTGAAGGACTTTAATTTCACTGATTTGATTCTGAAAATCGCATATACGGTAATCGCAGTAAGATTCTCATCCAAGTGCCAAGATAAAGGGGATTCAGAGTTGATACACGCTACGTTTGGACCTCGTCTATCCCTTGGTAACTGCGGCATTATGTTTCATTCATAGATGATTATTCATAGAACAACACATGATTTATTTTCTAAGAAAGAAATCCGAGTTATTTGATAAAGAAAGAGCTCTATTCGCAGAAAACCTACGTACAGCAACAAATAGTAATTGAGAATGATAACGGTGGAGAATCATTTAAAACAGAATCTTCGAAGAATTCTGGTGGAAGTGCGGTATAGCTTTATAAGGTAAGACTACCCATACACCCTCGGCGAATTTGAGCTGCTTAAAGGATGAACAGACACCGATGGAAAGCAAGGAGTGCTACGCTCTACCGCCGGTTGTATCGCACCGGCGCAGGCGGTGGAGCATGCTTAACACACCTGATCACCTTCATCATTGATGATACTAACTCCACACTTCCAGGTATGTATCCGAAAACAAACCTTCAACATCTTAGAGGTTTGGTTGTGATGCTTATGCATTAATGTTCCAAAGGAAAGATATGTCGATAACAAAGTCAAAAGTGCATTCATTGGTTTATAAAATCATTGCGTGAAAGGTTATAAGCCTTGGAACCCGGTGAAAACCAAAGGCACCAGCTCGACAAAATGGATGTTGTTTTGAGAGAGGTAAAAGATTGTGTCCAAACAGGAATTCCACCAATGCAAGATGAACTCGAAAATAGAGCTTGAGCTGGATGATGCAAAAATCAATCATCAAGAAGAGAAGCTAAAGAGGGAAGGTAATAGCTAAGAAGAAGAACCTGCAATATTGATAGAGATCAAGATAGAAGGCAACCAGAAAGAGATAGTCCACCTGATTACCCAATCAGGCCATCTATTACATCGATGATGATCCCAAAACCACAGGAAGCAGCTGAATCTCAGAGGATTAAACTCCGGGAGTGGCTACATTGAAGAAAATGATTCCTGGATAAGAACGAGGCATGGATATAGCCGAGCTTCCAAACGGAAGAAAATCAAATATAGCAAATGGTTGCTCCAAGAATAGTGTCAACGCGTAAAGTGGAGAAATACAAATCCTCTGGCTAGTAGCAAAAGGTTGGTCTCTCGTGCAGAGGGCTAGACTCTGGTGAGATCTTTTTCCTCGCCATTAACTCTATATTAGATTCTTTATCTATCACGCTTGATCCTGAAGTGGAACAAATGGATGTGAAGACAACACCTCACGGGGATCCCCAGGGAAGAAGAAATCTACGAAGCAACCGTAAGGCTTTATAGTGAAGGGAAAAGAAAGAGCCATAACCGTAAGCCAAATAGTCAATTATACCTGTCCGAGAATCACCCAGGATGTGGTACCAAAAGCCTGACACATACATCCTTGAACTGGGATTTGTGAGAAGTAGGGTTGATCACTATGTATTATTCCAAGAAGATTTTTAATCTCTTCATTTATGTAGTGTTTTATTTTGATGACATGTTGCTGGTAGGGAACAACAAGGAGATTATACAGGTTGTGAAAAATCAATTGTCCTCTAGTTTTGACATGAAGGATCTCGATGTCGCTAACTTCATTCGGGAATGGAGATTAAAAGAGATCGTGGCAAACATGAAACTCAAGGTTGACCACAAAGAAAATATGCTGAAACGATAGGTCAGAGGTTTAATATGCATGGGAAGTAAACCATCAAGGTTCCTATTCCATAGGTGTGAAGTTATCTGCAGACGTTGTCCCAAGACACAGAAGAAGAAGAGGACAAATCCCACGTTCCATATGCTAGTGTACTATGTTTCTGATGTATGCAAATGGTTTTGTACTAGACCGTATACATTGCATTACGCAAAGTTGGGGAGTTTTGAGTGTATATGTCAAAAACTCGGAAGGAGAATAATACTGGACAGCTAAAGTAAAGAGGGTCTTCGTGTATCTTCGTGGGTACCCTCCACTCGCTATGGATTGTGCTACCAAGGTAGGCCCAGATTGGACAGAGTGGTGGACAAACATGGATTTGTTGATGTATATTGGGTTGGAGATTTGGATTGTAGAAGATATGCAAGTTTGTATGTGTTTAACCTATTTGAGGAGCAATCATTGGATGAGTAAAAGACAGTCAGAAGTGGGTACTCCTGTTCATGGTCAA
This sequence comes from Picea sitchensis, assembly GCA_010110895.2. Taxonomy (NCBI): domain Eukaryota; kingdom Viridiplantae; phylum Streptophyta; class Pinopsida; order Pinales; family Pinaceae; genus Picea; species Picea sitchensis. The sequence goes on from SNQJ01S0001216.1 coordinate 192,762, forward strand.
TACATGGCAGCCACTCATGTACAAGGAAGCAGATCAAGCATAAAGATTGTGTTCGTGTATCATTGCGGCCAACAAGTAAAGGATTAGATCAGGATGCAATATTCTCGCAAAGAACTCCAGCTTATCATTCGTTGACAAAGCATATTGATGTTCAAAGATCACTTCAGGAGAGACATGGTTGAGGAAAAGAAGGTGTTACCGGAAAAAGGTTGACACTTGGAAGAATGTCGCAGATCTATCGAGCAAAGTCTCAGAGCACTGGTAAGTTCTCTTGGTGTAGAGTAACAATTGGCATTGTTGCTCTGGATTGTTAACTATGTAACCTTGCAACCCTTTTTATGCAAAGAAAACAACAAGGGGAGAGAATGCTAAGTATGTGTTATATTCTTTACATGTGTGTGTGTAGGTGTTAGATACGATGATCAATCATTTCATCCGTCACCTAGGCTCTTTGGGGCGGTTTTCTGCCATTTTTAGCGGATTTTGCTATCTTTAGTTGATTTGTAAATCAATCCCGGATTAAGGGATTAGGGTTTTGGTATCTACGGAATACCTAAAAACATTGTATATATTGTATGGCGAATGGTGAAATTCGATATAATGAAAAAGAAAGGTTTTCCCGGTTGAGGGTTTCCGGTAAAAATCTCTGTGTATTTTGTGTATGAGCCATTGATTAATTTTTGTATTTCTTAAGAATATATATGCATTTCTTTACTTCGCAGGTTTAAAAATTACACAAACACATAAAAACTGCATTGTCAATTATTAAACATATTTATACTTGGAAATTGTGAAAAATTATAAGAAATAAAACACACCATATACATCAATATAATATTAAAAAAAATTAGTATGGGTGAATATTCTTTTCTTTTCATCTTTTAAACCATATGCCAAATCAATTTATCTATGTGTAATATTGGTATCTCCTTTACGTTTAGCTTATCTGACCAATATAGCCACACTGTACCATAATAACCTACCATTATTATAGTGTATACATCGTACATTCCATACCTTCATCCAATCAAGATTGTTTGCAATGTATAAATGTATTGCATCCCACTCTCGACCAACTGTATTAAAATAAAGCAATTCACATATAATCAGTTACCATGGTATACCTTCATAAGAATGGATTATGTAGGAAGACTAAAAATAAAATAAGTACAATATACATAAAAAAAATAAAATCAAATGTATTGTAAATCCCCACCATCTACTCACATGTCACTTTCCTCATTCTACCTTTCCCCAATAGGTGCTCCCCTTAAATTTTGTTGATGCAGTTTACATCCCAAATGTGATCCAGATTAATACTTACAACTATCTTAGGAATATATTGAGTAATATAAAACATCGTTTGATATACCATATATCCCTCTACCATAGAACCCTTACGACGTGATCTTTTTTTAACCAAATCCTTCAATGATTTCAAGTGTCTTTGAACCATCCATAATGAACTTGTTTGTACAAGTCCACACTTTTCAATCTCCTCACCTTCATGTACGATATAGTTTTATTCTCCATGGAAAAATGTCGGAGGTAGATACTTTTTCATTTCACACATTAGACGAGGAATATTTAACCTCCAATACTTTATATCTTAGTTATAGATTTATTTAGATGACAATCATCTACAAATGATGCAAGGAAATCACAAGTTTCAACAAAAACGGATATAGTACTACATTACAAGTAATATACATGCAATCAAATATAAGATGGATAATGAATATAACAAATTACACTTTGAATATAAATCGCCACTTACCTCATGTATTTTCCAAGATCATATATAACTTGTTTGAAATTACTTTCAAATTTGTGTGGAGGAGATAGAGGTAGAACGTATTGTAACATAAAAAAAGAATCATTATTTATTCCCAAATTAGTAGAAAAAAAACAAAAACAAGATGTTTCACCAATATAGAAATATATACACCAAAATAATTACCTTGATCAAGGTATTCTACTCATGAGTTTTAACCCCACCTAATTCATCTTTCTTTGTTAGGATATTCTTTCTGTTTGAAGAAAATCCAGTGGGATATTTAATTTTTCAATAACCTCATTTACATCCATTCTTTGTTTCTCTATCAATAACCATGGAAGGGCACTTATCTTTTGGTTGTATGCATTTCTATTTCAATGAATCACACTTTCTTTGCATGATTGGACTCCTTAATGTCATCACAAATATTCACATTTTTTTCTTTTCCACTAATTCCATCTAGGATTCACCATAATTTTTATGTTACATTCTTCCCCATGTGCATTGTATCAAACAAATGAACAATTTCTAGGTGCTCATAGTAGAAGAGGATACTAAATTGCATGTGATAACTTTTCATTCCTCGTGGAAGTGCTCCATTATTAATTCCTTCATGGTGACCTTCAAGGTGAAGCATATAAATTAAATGTATTACAATAATACTTGTCAATTAGTACAATGACCAAAATGCAATAAAAGTATAAAACATTTTGTGTATGATACACATAGATCATTTGGTCCACTATACCTTGATGATTTCTATTATATTTCAACTTCCATAGATGAGGTGTCATTCTCCTTGGTTTTAATCCAGTCTCTTATTTCCCATTGAAAATATGTTTCTTGGTAGTTGGATACCTATGGTTCTTAGAGAGGAATTTTCTATGTTGATCAAGCACCTCCTTTCCTAAACTTCTAAAACAATGTGATTTCATCTTAGGGCCACAAACTAGACATGAAAATTTACCCTTTGTTTGAAGACCTGCAAGAGATGGATTAAATTTTTTATCAATTATTTGAAGTATGTTTAATGAAGGGATTATATAAAAAACATGCATGATATGAACTTCAAAAACTTAAATAGTATATATTAAAGTCCATTGTAACTTTATAACATACCACATAAAAAAAATTATCCCTGGGGCATTGTGAATTGTTCATACAAACATTGCATGGAATTTAAATTCCCTTTTTGCACCTACTGGTCTAGAGATAACATACATCTAGTGATTCCCTTACATAACTCTAGTAACGTGTCGATAAGAGGTTGGATATATACATTCATATATTTTACATGGTACTTGCCTAATAAAAAATTATCAAACATAATTATAAGACATAACTGAACATATATGAGTAAACAAAAAAATATAAGACATAATTATGAAACAAACAAGACAAATGAGATGTTACCATGTTAAACAAATTTATATCAAGAAATATGATGAACAATCATTGCCAACATTATGTGCTCCCTCTTTATTGACTTGCATGGAGGAATGTTATTGTTGATAACAAAAATAGGCCACACTGGGTAAGTAGATCTGATCTCTCCAAATGGATTGACACCATCAACTGGAAATGAAAGCCTAAGATTACAAGGTTCATATTTAAAATGTAGCCATATTTCCTCTATATTATTAAATGCACATCCATCCACATGCATTCAAAGAACACCATCTTTACTTATATTCTTTTCATGGTAATCAATAATTTGTGTTATGCTTTTTCACGTGAACAATCGCCACAAACATGGAATTATGGGAATATAATGAAGAACCACGTGAGACATCTTCTTCATTACTTTATCAGTTCGATATCTACTAATTTGACATTTCGGGAATTCTGCTTTCGATGCATGTTCTCCATAATATAAAATATGATCACCAGGACATGCATGAATAACTTGATACTACATTCCAATATCTTTCATTATGGAATGTAAATCTTGGTTTGTTTGACATAAAACATTTGACTGTGGTTACAAAAATTCACCGAACAATCTACAACATAAAAAAACAATATTGGTTAATGTAAAGAATATTGATCGTACCTATTGCATCGAAATTTTACAAATGAACGAATAACAAGAAAAGTATAGGAAAAAATAAAGTCGTTATCATCATGTACTATGTGTGACAAAATACATTACATACCTTAGCAGTTGTGTGACACAAGTGTTTGAAAAACCATTCATAACCTTTAAGTTCACCAGCAACAATATAGCATAGAGAAGACTTCTTTTGGAGCCTTTGTAAATAGGTTGACTTGCCTTCTCATGTATAGGTATATAAAAAACACCATCAACATGGTTGTCATAATCATATATTCTATCATTATTAAATGTCTCCTCGATCAATATACTTTTTCTATCTTCTTCAACTATGTTATTAACATCATCATCATCTTCCATAGGATTGTTAACTTGATCTTTAATATTTTCTCCATGTTCATGAACATATGCTTGTACAACCATGTCTTCATTCATGGGAAGTTCCATAGGGATTTGTTCCTTTATAATTACAAAATATCAAGTAATATTAGTGTATATAAAAAATATTAAAACAATGGAAACGTTTACAATTATAATATAGGAAAACAAAGAAAAGGAACAATCATCTCCATATTTCCTTTATTTTTCTTATGAACCCTAATGATTATAAGTCTTAACCCTTGAAGGTTCCAGAATAGGAACAAGGAATATCCATATTTCCACTTTCCATTAGTGATTAAAACAAAATGCTAACGTTACTAGGAACTAGAACTAATCTTCAAAACTTTTAAAAATGAAACAATTACCAATATAAAAAGAGGAATTAACAACTCTGAAAATAATTCTCAAACAAACTGTCGGTACCAATATCAAAAGAGGAATTATCAACTCTGCAAATATTTCTCAAACAGATCCTTATGCAAGTAAAACAATGCAAATATCCTTGTACTGCTTTTTTAATTAATCTCTAAGACCAAATTCGAAGAAGCAAAATATAATTATGACTGCATTTCCAATTCAAAATATTAGTGGAGGATAATAATGATAACAATTATAACTTACCGAGGGACGATATTCAGACCAAATTTTATCACATAGAATTATAAGGGTCAAAAATCATTTCAATTTTGATTTTGAGTCATATGTTTTCTTAAGTTATAGGTTTTTATGACTTGCTGCTATAGTCAAATTACAAATTTTGATTTAAATAAGATAAGATTATTTTAGCCTTGGTCTAGAGTCCTTGGGTTATGTGTTTGTTATCATGACAAGTTGAATAAACCATCACGAGTCACATATTTGAAAATCTCCATCATCACCTTGACATGTCAAACCTCCATGTTCTACACAAGATCTTCCTTTGTCACCTTTTATCCGTTTAGATATCAAATCATATTTGATCTATGTGTAGCCAACTCACTAGGAGAGTTCACAGCGCATTCAAAGTACTACATGCATTCATTTCCATCATTTCATTTATGGATGATGTCAAAGAAGATCTCATTGTTTTCAGAGATGGTATTTTAAACAAATTATCAGGGATTATGTCATAAACGTTTCTAGCAGTTTCCTCCAAGTGTGAAAATCATGTTTGATCTAGGCACTACGAACCTGGTTCTACAGAAAGGCATTGTGATCTGTCACTTCCTTGCTATCAACTTGAAAAATTCACTTAAAATATGCTTTCAACTATTCCTACTAAACTACACCACCTTCTCACCTCATTCATTTTTCGTCCTTCTTAAAATTTACTTCCTCCCATCATTTTAACCTAGAACTATGAACTGGCTCACAGAGCGCTACAAACAAGATAGTGTGAACCCTTTGTTCCAGTATTGTTAAAACCCCGTCCTCTACATATTTCTAAAACTGCAAACTTAACAGATTTATTATACCCCTATCCATTCTGTAGTGTGCAATTGATCATCTATGAGATCATACTTAAATTACAGGTGCCATGATGATGTTAATAAAATTTTTATGCTAATAAAAACCTATTTTTCAAATACTTAGCTTTGTCTCCCTTCATTATAATTTTCAGTGGCTTTTCCTCAGCCTTTCTATTTGAAGAATTCCTTTTCTCATTCATTAATCTGTATAAAGTGAGTTGTATAAAAATTGTGTACAAGGTCAGCATATTGAAAACACTTTATCTTCAAAACCCTAGTTTCTTTTATTCTGTGTTTTCATACATCTACCTGTTATTAAAGCTCACAGAAATCATTCACAAGCATCATAATGGATAGTGAACATCATAAGAAAGTTCATAAGGGAGGTGAAATTGTAAGGGCATAACCTTATGACATGCAACTGCTTGATTCTAATCCATTGATCAAAGAAGCATCTACAAACCAAATAGATCTTATCAAACTTAGATCAGAAAGCTAAAGGAGGAACTACAAACTTTTAAAGAAGAGTTGGCCAAGAGAAATATGGACATGTTGGATAAAGTTTCTACCAGGAGAAGCTCTAGAGTTAAAAAATGAAGAAATTGAACCTCCTTAACCAATATCAATTTTTGACAAGTTTCTCATTTGATACATTTTGCAATTTTGAGGATGGTTATGCTTTATAAACCATGTTTAGTTGTTGGGATGTTCTCTTCTAGTCATGTACAAAGATTATAAGTTGTTACAATAGTTTGGGGAATTAGAGATAAATTTTGGAATGTTTTAAGACTGTATCAAGCAAAACAGGCTGCTACAGGAATGTTCGCAACATTGAGGCTATGAACTGGTAATGTATGACAGTTTGTAAGCAATTAGCACACAACAAATGATTGTTTTGCTTGTAAATTTTGAATACCCATATGGGTTCCTATGGAATTTCATGTGGAGTAACAACATGGTGTTTTTGACTTGGTCACAAAAATTCATCCTGGCCCACTTTGTATTTTTGGAGAAAATCTAAAATCATCACCTACAAGAAAGTTCACAGTGCATGTTGTCACAGGCATTGTCAACTCTAATAGTCTAACAAATTTGATCTATGGAAGGGATGCTAGTTGTCATGGAAGTTTTGAATGGTCTCCTAGGAGTTTGTTTAACATGAGGGACATTTTTTCCATCTCCATATCAAGCATAATGACCTATTTCAAAAGGCATTTATCACAATAGGAAAGATCCTAAAAAATAGGAATTTGTTAGGTTTTGTTGGAATATTTTGTAACAAGACTCCTAAATGGAGGAGGATCCTATGTAGATCCTTCGTTTCTACCTCCTTGTGGTATATAGAGATCATTCACTATATATGAAAGTGGTTTTTGAGAAGGAAGGGGTTCAATTCATGATCCAAGAGAGGAGAGAGCTAGAGGAGCAGTTGAGTTGCTCATTTGTAAGCATGAGGGCATGTGTTGTAGGAACATATGCCATTATAGATTCATGAAAGTTGTGATACCAAACGTTTTTTCTCTTGTTTCCATTATTTCTTATCATCTTGTTTGAGTAATATTTACATATTTGAAGATAAAAAGTTTCCTTTGGTTAATGGTTTCATGAGCTCAAAGGATTTGTGGTAATTTCATGTTAATCATTGATTATTGTTCAAGAACTCTTTAATCTATCTTATAGAAAGGATCTATGTTATGTGGATATTCTTCTGGCTTTTTTACCTTCTATTATTCTACCCATATTTGCATAATCCTTTTGTCTGGTAGGCAGTCTGATTGCGTGTGATCTGTAGAATGTTACAACTCCATGCCCAATAGAATGTATTTGAAAGCAATTTTATGCCCTCCCTTTTACTCTTCTCTTGTTGATCCACCTACTCAAACCATTCAATCCATTTATATTATGATGGGTACTAGGCTTGCACCTACAACAGTCTAGGTGTGGCTTATAGTGCTAACACCCGCCTTCAAGGTGTCCATACTCACTACAATGTTTTTTAGTTGTTTTTATTAAACTCCTCCTTCTATTATAGCCCCTACATTTTTTACAAGGTAAATAACATTTTTTATCACCAAAAGTATCAACCAATGTAGATCTCAAGTCTCGACCTTTTCCTCCTGGACGAATGCTATGTGATATTTTTCCTTACCAAACTTTCAGTGATGATTATCTTAGAAAGAAACTTCATTACTTTAACTATGTGTAATTTAATTAACAACATTTTTTTTTTGTATTATGACCTAAAAATATCCCTTATAACCTCCACAAACCATCATTAGTATAGAAACAATGTCAAATATCTTTAATATTTTAAACATTTTTAATTATGTGTCGCACTTTCGTCGGACGTCCAACGGATGTTGACCAGATAAATGTTGCTTAGCGAACATAAATATTGACTTCGTGAAATGTTGATACACACATCATTGACCCGGTCACCCGTCGAATATCCAATGATCATTGACTTGGCCAACCATCAGATATCTCACGATAGTTAATGTCATTCAATATTCAAGAAACATCAAGGATTTAAAAATAAAAATAAAAAAATGCAAGTAAACTCCGTCAATATGATCAATTTTATCCGTATTGTCGAAGTACGACGTTGGTTTTTTCGTACATATGTAGTAGTGAACCCTTCTCCAGGCTCAATGGTTCCATGAAGATTTCCTAAGTTATCTAGAAGTTCGAGGTTGATGTCTTCTGTTAATTGGAATTTCTCTCCCTCGGCTACAATAACCACAATATAGAGATAAAAATGCATGTTGATATCCCTCGACTACAATACCCACAATATAAAGATAACAATTTGATCCCTGTGGCAAATTTTTCGCTAGCCTCATATCTCTCTTTCTGATTCTTCATTCCATAGGTTCAATCAGTGTTTAAACACCGTTTTGATCATATGACCAAACACCACGTCCCAAGGATAAACTCCTTCATTTCCTGATCTTAAACCTCAAGCAGATTTCTGGAGTGAATTCTTTTGAGCCCTCAATTTGTTCCTTGAATGGATGGTTAGATCTTCTTTACGAATTCAAAGTGATTTATTCAGAGTGAACATAACTCAAACAACTCTGATAGGTTGTTCCAAATCCCTTTTGATCGTGACCATTGATTCTAAGGTCTGATGGACGATCATATTTTCATATTCGGGATATGGTGAAGCTTCATGTTAATTGTTGATCAACTTCCAGGTGGATTACAAGGATTCCTCTTCAGACAATCTCAACTTTTGTTCACAATCGATGATCTCCACTGAAAGGAAGATCGAGATATCTCCTCGAAACATTGTGGTTGGAATGGCAGTAGGAATAAGACCCAAAATTGGCTTACCCATGGGTGGTCTTGATTACTACTCTATCCCTATGATGGACAAATCACATTGGTCATCTGAGTGTTGTGTTAGATTCACTGAGGGATAAAGGTCTGACGACTAGCATAGATGAATGGTTGATATTTGTCTACAAGTTGATCTAATGGATGTTTTTCATTAATCCTCGTAGTTTCTTTGATCACCAACCTCCTCCTTCCATCTTCCTTGTTGATTGAGGAATTTAATTCACTGTGAGAATACCCTGCACAAACCCAAATGGTAAAGAAGGATCTAAAATCCAGCTCTGGTGGACAATGGATCTATATCGTATCTATTTCCTAATGGGCAGACATATGTTACTCTCACAATGGTTAAATCGGGATTATAATGGGACTCTGATAACAAGGTTTTGAAACACACTCTTCGATGCTTTTGGGTCCGATAGATTATCAACCAGAACCGTCGATCTAGTGAACTCCTCCTAGGTATAATATTGGTCATAAACTTCTATCCTATGTAATTTCACTAATTATGTAGGGTTGGGATATGATACCATGTTGGATCTCTGCAATCATGATCACCTACATTTCTTTTAACAATTACACACATAATTCAACAAATATGCACACATGAGATATACATTCACATTTCTCAATCCTTATTCAATGATTAAAGGACATAAATATGACAATTATGTTCTATTCCTTCATGGTCGTACATACCTCTTCAAAAGAACACACTTTTCCACTCTACACACTTTCTAACCTTCCTAATTAAATGAATAATCATAACTAAAACATAGAGCTTTTTGTTATCTCTCAAACTAACAAAATTCCCATCTATCTCACAAACCCTAAATCTAGATATTTTGTCCTTAAATATCATAAAAAAAAAATAAACAATAATCCCAACCATCAAACATAATACATCTAGTAATATGTCTTATAGAAACATCTAGATATTACAAAAAATAAAATTAGGGAACCAACTCCCTTGGTAAATTGTTTTGTGACCCATTGTGTCAACCTCAAAAATTTGCTTAGGAAGATGCTCCTACATCAGAAGACTCCTAGGGAAGAAAATAACTATTCATGATATATTCAACATCTATTCCATACTTGGAGACTTTTTTTGTTATCATCCATGTAGCATCTTGCTCTAGTCGATTCTTTCACTTAACCAAATACTGGAAGTATTCTTTACCTCTGGTCTTCCTTACCACTTTCTTTTCCAATGCTGCTTCAATATACTTTTGAACTACCTTAGGAAACTTATATTCCAATTCAATGGTATTATATTCATCACTTACAATATCATCTGTTGAAACACCTTATGTTTCCTTAAAGGGATACAAATATTCCACATTGAAAATTGGAGAAATTCCAATACTAGTTGGAAGTTCAATTTCATATGCATTAGCATAAAATTTCCTCATTATTATACAAGGTCCAATATTTTTCATCTTCAATTTGTTGTAAATCCTCCATTGAAACCTCTCCTTTCTCAAATATTCCATAAGCAAATCACCAACCTGAAATTCCACTTGTCTCCTTTTCATGTCAGACCTTTGTTTGTATTTACCACTGCTTTCTTGTAATCTTTGCTTGACACTTTCCTGTAGCTCCTACATTCTTACTTCAAAATCCTCACCATCTGCACTTCTTAATTCCCACTTTCCCAAATTCATTATCTCATATACTCCTCTTGGATTCATTCCATACACAATCTGGAATCGACTCATTCCCATGCTCCTATTTGGTAAGTCATTATATACAAATTCATCCTTGGAAAGAATTTGGTCCAACTGCTTATGATTTTCATACACAAGACTCCTGAAAATACTCCCCAAGATTATATTCAATACCTTTGTTTTCCCATCATTCTTTGGGTGATAGGATGAGCTAAAACTGATATTAGTACCTAGTTTCTTCTAGAGGGTCCTCCAAAAATGATCTGGAATATTTTCGGCATGAACTGAGAGCAGAGATATATTAAAGAAATGTACATAGATATATAAGATATGAAATAATATAACATAAATGTATCATATATGAAACCATAAAAATAGAGATACAGTAATACACAATTTTATATTAATGAGTGAAAATGTACAAAGACTGTAAAAATACAGAGTGAAAGACTTGCTAGAATGGTGGCAGCTTATCTCTGAGAAGAGACATGTCCTCTACTTGCATTCACAAAAACATGATGTTACAATGAGGCTCCAAAGGCCTTTTTATCATAAAGTAAATCCAAAACCCTAACCCCAAAATATGAAAAGCCAACAGTTTTCTGGACCATGTTTTGGGTAGTTTGGTGTATCAACTTCTCGGGGGCGTAACTTTGGCATACGATCTCCGTTTGTGGTGGACGATAGCTCGTTGGAAATTTATCCTTGAGGAGATTCATTTTGGGGGCTCAATTAGAGCCTTTGAATAACATTGAGAAGATCGTTTCGGAAAAACCTTCATTTCGACCCTCAAAATGGCTCCGAAAGTAAAAAACTGCTAAAAATAGTAAATTGCCAAAATTGCCAAAAAAATGTTTTGAGCCAGTTGGAAAAGATGGGTGGCCACCGATATCCACCTAGATCAATCCGCCCTCTTTAAGAATCAATGGTATCCATTTCTTTGAGTTCATGGGGGAGAGGGAAAATCATTTTTTGAATCTGCATCTTGATGAGTTGCTTGCCTTGTTGGAGAATTTGTGTTGCTTAGCTTGTTGAAGGTTGTCACGACCTTGTGGCTGGAAGAGTTGGGAATTTTTAACTAGTATGGCTACATAAGTTGTCTGTGTACATAAAGAATGTTCACACTTTTTTGTAACTTTGTCGACGTGATTATTTTGTATAGAAGGTGCTTGGGCCGAGGCTGTAGTGGTTGCAGTATCCTTATGTTCAAATTTTGAACAGATCGTGAAGAAGATGAATTTTGTAGTATGAGATACTAACTTGTGGCATTGTTTAGTTGGGAAAATAGTTGGAACTACCTCTCGTATCCTATAGAGATGACCCCCCAGAGTAACAATGACACTACAGGGTCGAGACTCATAGATATCATGGCGCTTCCACATATATGGTTGGCCCAAGAGAACATCACAGGCATCCAGTGGGGAAACATCACATAATAGCTCATCGTTGAAGGGTTGGATGTCATGTGACAATCGACACTATTGGCTAACATAAAGATCTTGTCCCTGGTGAAGACACCCAATGTTGTATGGTTGTGGGTGTGGTGTTGTCGACAATCTCAATTGTTTGACGAACTCTGCTGAGATGAGGTTCTTCTAGCTTCCGCTATCAACAATAAAATGCAGCGGGGTCCCCTTCACCCACATCTGTGAATGAAAAAGGTTCTTCCCCTTTTCAGAATTGGTTGGTTCTTCTGGTTGAATTGTTGCAGTTGCAACAATATCAGTGGGGTATGTGTCGATGATCTGTCTTGTATCAGTATTTTCAAAATCCAATTTTTGAATCAGGGTTCGACTCCTTGTATTTTATCTTGGCCACCAATGACTGTTTTGAGAGACATTCATTGATGTTGTGCCAGGGGATTTTGTAGAAATCACACCATTTTCTAGTGTCCTTCTTCGTCTTTCTGTGACCCTTCTTTTATTGTGGCTTGGAATGGTTTTTGGGAGACTATTTGTTAGGGCCTTCTTTATCATACTTTGGTTGTTGTGGATTTGTATACATGAACCCCCATTTGGTTTGGTGCTTAAATGTTTTCTCGATTTTAACAACATATCGATAAGCAACATCGAGTGATGAGACGCCCATAAAATCTATTTCAGTTTGGATGTATCTGTGTAGAGCCTCTCGGTATTTCAGAACCAAATGTCGTTCGGAGTCTTTGATACCTAGCTTAGTGCGCAAGGTATGGAAGGTATTGGTGAAATATAGAAATTTTTGGCCCCTCTCTTGTCGCAGTGTGGTCCATATCATATATTGTCCTCATAGTTTCCAACAGGGTAACATTGTTCCTTTACCGAATCCACAAAAAAACCCAAGTGGAATTAGCCCCATATATTCCAAACTCCTCTGTGGAAATTTTCTCCTAGTAAGTTTCCCACCAATGTTTGACATGGGGGACAACCTTAAGGAGTGCGGAGGTAATTTTTTCCCTATCGGAGAAATTATGAATAAAGAAATAACCTTGTAGTAGATTTAACCATTTTTCTAGCACATCTTCTTGATGAAGTTGGAAAGGTGCCTCCAAAGTGGCTTCTTGATGAATATGAACCTATTGTTATAGACAGGCGTTGAAGGATGTGGGAAACATTCACCATCATTTTGTCCCTCTATCGCATGAGAGCTTGGTCAATAAACAAATTAATAGAATCGTATGCTATGTTGTTTTTATTTTCTTCTGACATGGAGGTTTTCTTGGGCGTGTGAGAGAACTTGTCCTTAACATATACAAGCTCAATACTCGAACCCCGTCAGAGACATGCACTGAAAAATGATCAAGAGAAACTTGCTCTGATACCATTCATCTGGATCATTTTCGGCACGAAATGAGAGAGGATATATAATAAAGCAATGTACATAGATATCTCAGATATCCAATAATATAAAATAAATGTATCAGATATGTAACCATAAACACAAAGATACAGTAATACACAATTTTCTATTAATGAGCGAAAAAGAACAAAGACTGTAAAAATACAGAGTGAAAGACTCGCTAGAATGGTGGCATCTTATCTCTGAGAAGAGACGTGTCTGTTACTCGTATTCGCATGAATATGATTTTACAATGAGACTCCAAATGCCTTTTTATCATAAATTAAATCCAAAACCCTAACCCTGGAAGATGAAAAGCCAACAGTTTTTTTGACCCGAGTTTGGGTAGTTTGGAGTATCAACTTCTCGGGGGCATAACTTTGTCATACGATCTCTATTTGGGGCGCACGATATCTTGTTGAAAAGGTATATCCGAGGAGATTCATTTTGGGGGATCAATTAGATCCTTAGAATATCATTTATAAGCTATATTTCGAAAAACCTTCATTTATTCCTCAAAATGGCCCCGAAAGTTAAAAACTGCTAAAAATACTAAATTACCAAGATTGCCAGAAAAATATTTTGAACCAGTTGGAAAAGGTGGGTGACCACTGATATACACAGGGATCAAAAAATTACCTACAAATTTTTTATCATGATCTTAAACAATTCTTATGGGTAGACCATGCAATCTCTCTATTTCTGAAAAAAATAGATTGGTTATATTAGTGGCATCACTAGTCTTCCTACAAGAAATAAAATGAGCCAGTTTGGAAAATATGTCTACCAAAACATAGATATAATAATTCCCCCTTTGTGTATTTGGTAATCCCAATATAAAATCCATGTTGATTGAATCCCATTGTCTGTTTCAAATAGGTAGTGGCTAATACAATCCTCTGTTATGACTCATCCGCCTAGCATGCTGACATATCCTGCCTTTTCCCAAACATTTCTTTACCTGATTCTGCATACCTTTCCAATAATATAAATTATTTACATATTAAAAAGTCTTATCTTGACCAAAATGCCGTGACAATCCTCCACTGTGATTTTCTTTAATCATATTTTCCCTCATTGAACACTTCGTTATGCATAGTTTACTATTCTTGAACAACAACCCTTCTTGTAGCATATAGTCGAACCACTAGATTGTGTTGCAGGAAACTTGGTTTTCACAAGTTTCATAAGCCTCCTTGAAATCCACATCATCCTTATATATTTCCATTAGAGCATCAGAACCTAAAGTGTTAACTTGAAGTTATTGCAAAAGAAAATTAATCCTACTTAAGGCATCAACAACTTTCTTAGTGTTACCACATGTGTGTTTAATCACAAAGGTAAATATTTGTATAAATTCAACCCACTTGGCATGTCTTTGGTTCATATTTGGTTGACTACTTATGAACTATAATGAATTATTGTCAATTTATAAGACAAACTCCTTGGGCATGAGGTAATGTCTCCACTTATTAAGTGGTTGAACAATTGCATAAAATTCATTGTCATAAGAAGAATATTTATATTTTCCTTCATTTATTTTCTCATTGAAATATGCAATTGGTCTCTGCTCTTGACTCAAGACAACTCCTATTGCATTCCCAGTAGCATCAGTCTCATCTTGAAAAACGTTTATCAAAACTTGACAAACCTAAAATAGGATTTTTATTAATCTTTTTCTTCAAGAATTTAAAGCTTCTATCAATTTTCTCGGTCCATTTAAATGGTTGTTTACTCTTTTTGATAGTTTCTACAATAGGTGCACATATCTAACTGAATCCTCTAATGAATTTTCTATAAAAACTTGCAATTCCATGGAAACGTTTTACCTAAAATGTGTTTCTTGGGGTTGGCCAAATCACAATTTCTTGAATCTTCTATAGATCCATATTTAAGCCTTATTCAGATACTACAAACCCAAAATATATCAATTCCCTCTTCATAAAGATGCGCTTTTCAGATTTATCAATAGTCTTTCCTTTTGCAGGGTACTCAAAACCATCTTAATATGCCTTAAATTGTCCTCCTTGTCTGGTTGTAAGTCAGAATTTCATCTAAATATACAATCACAAACTTCCCAATAAATTCTTTTAAGACCTCATTCATCAACCTCACAAATGTTTTAGGAGAATTTTTGAGCCCAAAAGGCATCACCAACTATTCATACATTCCACTATTAGTATTAAAAGAAGTCTTACATTCATCCCCTTCTCTTATCCTAATCTAATGGTACCCACTTTGCAAATCAATTTTTGAAAAACAAAATCCCGACTTAAGAAATCCATAAGATCATGTATTTTGGGTAATGGAAACTTGTACCTAATGGTAATTCGTTTAATTTCACTAGAATCAGTGCACATGCACCATCCACCATCCTTCTTTGGGTTGAGATTTGTTAGTACAACACATGGACTCAGACTTTCTTTCACCAAACCTTTTTCTAACAACTCATGTACTTACTTCTTTATTTCTTCATTCTCTTGAGGGGTCAATCTATATGTTTCTTTGTTAGGTAGACTTTCTCTAGGTAACAAATCAATATGGTGACTTATACTTCTCACAAGAGGTAAAGACTTAGGTAATTCATATACTATTATATCATAAAATTCATCAAACATACCTTTAACTTTGGCAAGTAAACCATCTATATTTGTAGTAGTGAGTATTACCATTGGATTACCAACAAGAGAAAAATGTACCTCCTCTTGATTCTTGATTTCTTGTAGAAGCTCCTTCCCACTCATCAACAAAAAACTAGGTCCATGTTCTTCTTTGAATGATTCATCCTCAATGGAAACAACACATGCTTACGTCCATCTTTCTCTAAGGAATAAGTATTTCTCCTTCATCATGAATAAAATTCCTATCATACTTCCATGGCCTTCCTAATAGAATATGGTAGACATCCATGGGCATTATGTCACATAATACCTCATTCTTATAATTACCAATTTAGAATTCCACTTTACAGTGCTCATTCACTAAGAGTTGATGTCCTTTATGCAACCAAAACACTATGTATGGAGTGGGATGTTCCATCCTCTTCAATCCCAACTTCTTCACCATCTCCATGGAAACCAAATTTTATGTACTTCATCTCTCAATGTAAATTTTACAACACTTCCTCTTTGACTTGCATACAGTCCTAAAAATACTTTTCCTTTGTGTTGGATCACTTGTCTCTTTCCCTGACTTGACCAAGATCCTCTTAAAATTTAAAGACTCTCCCACTATAGGAGTTTCTTTCGTTTACAATGTATTAGTTTCTTCCTCCCTGGTCTCTGCAACATTTTTATTTCTCTGATTTATTTATTTATTTTCAGGATAGTCTCAAAACATGTGTCTTGTCTTGCCACAAGTGTAGCATCTAATTTATCTGCCTCCTCTTCCTCTACCTCTGGAGCCAAATATTATGCCTCTAAATTATCCTCATGATGATTGATTATTTGAACTTGAAATGCTCCCTTCATATTTATAATTTTTTGATCTTCTCCTGTGAATGACTTCTCCTTTTCCTCTTATAGGACCTCTTCCTCTTGTTTTCTGGCTTTATTTTTTGGTAATCTTCTCCTCTTCTTTCAAAGTTGTCTGATAAGCATATTCTATAGTCCTCAGGGTTAGGAGGTGGATTCCATTTTCTATATAATACCTTAATACATTTATATACCTTGCAAATTTCTCAGCATCATCCTCTGCATGCCCTTCCCTAATGTTCAACATGTCGAATTATTTTGTATATTCCTTTATTTTCATAGTTTTCTACCTAAAGCTCTATAGTTTTTTGAACATGTTCAACTAATAATCTCTAGGCATGAAATTGGCCTTGAACATAGCTACCATCCTGTCCCAATTCCTAATTTTTGTCTTTCCTTTCTTCTTCTTATTAGTCTACAATGCATCCCACCAGAGGGATGCATGTCCTTTTAGCCTAGTCATAGCATGATTAAGCTTATTCTCTTCATATATTTCCTCATAGTCAAAGTATGTGTCCATTGTGTTGATCCACTCAAGCAATTCTTTGACATTCAAGTTCCCCTCATACATTATTCCCTTCATTTTTGGTCTGGCTCCCACCTTTGTAACCATCCTTAAAAATGTTCCTCATCCGTTCCACTTCCTAGAGCTTCTCCTCCTTCCTCAAAACTAGTGTCTTCATCTTCATTGACATCACCTATGTTATCTTCTCATTGTTGAGATGCTTCCATGGATTCCATTCGATCCTGAACTCTCCTAAACTCATTCTACAAATGATCTAGGTGGATATTGGTGGCCACCCACTATTTCCAACTTGCTCAAAACTGTTTTCTGACAATTTTGGTAATTTACTATTTTTAGCACTTTTTAACTTCGAGGGCCTTTTTTAGGGACTAAATGAAGGTTTTTGGGGATTGAGATTCTCAATGATATCTGAAGGCTCTAATTGAGCCCCCAAAATGAATCTCCTTGACGATACCTTTCCAACGAGCTATATTTCACCCCAAATGGAGATCGTATTGCAAAGTTACACCCCTGGGAATTTGATACACCAAACTACCCAAAATGGGGTCCACAAAAATGTTGGATTTTCATGTTCGGGGGTTAGGGTTTGGAATTTTATTTATGATAAAAAGGCCTTTGAAGCCTCATTGTAAAATCATGTTCTTTTGAATGCGAGTAGTGGACACATCTCTTCTCAGAGATAAACTGCCACCATTCTAGTGAGTCTTTCACTCTATATTTTTACAGTCTTTGTACATTTTTGCTCATTAATAGAACATTGTGTATTACTGTATTTTGTGTTTATGGTTGCATCTTTGATAGATTTATTTTATATTATTGGATATCCCAGATATTTCTATACATTTATTTATTATATCTCCGCTCTCATTTCATGCCGAAAATAATCTAGATCAGTGGTATTAGAGCCGGTTGATCTTGATCGTTTTTCAGTGCATGTCCCCAACGAGGTCCGAGTATAGCAAGTTGGGTCTCGAGCTTGTATCTCTTGAATGAAATCTCTCTTGCATGTCCAATAAACCCTCCATGGAAGAAGAAAATAAAAATGACAGAGTAGCTGATTCTATTAATATGTTGCTTGAGCAAGCTCTCACGTGACAAAGGTATGAAATGATGAAGAATTTTTCGCACATCCTTCAATGCCTGCTGATAAAAATAGGCACGTATTCATCAAGAGAGCACTTTTGAAGTACCTCTCCTTTCAAGGTACAAATTAATTTTGATATTCCCATATTTGAAGGATAAATAGATGCAGATGCCTTAGAAAAATGGTTAAATCTACTAGAATGTTATTTCGCTATTCATAATTTCTCCTACAGGGAAAAGATCACCTTCGCACTCCTTAAGGATCTCCCCCATGTCAAACATTGGTGGGAAACTTACTGGGGGGGAAGTTCCATAGACTAGTCTGGAATATATGGGGTCGATCCCACTTGATATTTTTCTTTGGATGCGGTAAATAAAGTACAATATTACCCTGTTGGAAACTATGAGGACCAATACATGAGATGGAACACACTGCAGAAAGAAAGGGGCCAAGTAGTTCCAGATTTCACCAATACCTTCCATACCTTCTGCACAAAGTTGGGTATCAAATATTATGAATGACATTTGGTTCTGAAATTCTGTGGGGCTCTACACAGATACATCCAAACTGAAATGGATTTTATCGACATCTCATCACTCAGTTTTACTTATCGATATGTTGTTAAAATTCAGCAGAAGTTTAAGCACCAAAACAAACGGGAGTTCAGGTCTACAAATCCGTAACAACCAAAGTATGATAAAGAAGGCCCTAACAAACAACATCCTGAAAACCATTCCAAGCCACAGGAAAAGAAGGGCCATGGAAAGACGAAGGACACTGAAAAATGGTGCGATTTCCACAAAATCCCCTGGCACAACACCGATGAATGTCGCTAAAAATAGTCATTGGTGGTCGAGATAAAAAAAAAAGGAGTCAAACCCTGATTCTGAATTTGATTATGAAAATACTGATAGAGGAAAGATCATCGACGTAGACCCCACTACTATTTTTCTAACTGTAGAAATTCAACCAGAAGAAGAAACAAATTTTGAAGTGGGGGCGCCTTTTTAATTCACAGATGTGGGTGAAGGGGACCCCACTACATTTTATTGTTGATAGCGGAAGCCAAAAGAACCTCATCTCAACAAAGGTCATCAATTAGTTGGGATTTTTGACAAAACCACTCCCATAGCCATACAACATTGAGTGGCTTCGCTAGGGACGAGATCCTCGTGTCAGCCAGCAGTGTTGATTTTCATACGTCATTCAATCCTTTAGGGACGAGGTATTATGTGATGTTTTCCCACTGGATATTTGTGATGTTCTTTTGAGCCAACCATATATGTGGAAGTGCCATGTTATTTATGAGTCTCGACCACTTAATATCATTGTTACTCTGGGGGG
This sequence comes from Picea sitchensis, assembly GCA_010110895.2. Lineage (NCBI taxonomy): Eukaryota > Viridiplantae > Streptophyta > Pinopsida > Pinales > Pinaceae > Picea > Picea sitchensis. Next base: position 212,668 of record SNQJ01S0001216.1, read on the forward strand.
TCATCTCTACAGAATACCAGAGGTAATTCCGACTATTTTCCCACCTAAAAAATGTCGCAAAGTAGTATCTCATACAACAAAATTCAGCTTCTTCATAGTTTGTTCAAAGCGTGAACAAGAGAACACCAGTACAGCCTCAGTCCAAGCACCTTCTATCCAACAAAATCAAGTCGAAAAGATTGCAGCAAAGTGTAAAGATTCCTTATGCACACATGCATATCACATATCCAGACTAGTTAAAAAGGTCCAACCCTTCCAGCCATAGGTTCTTGACAACCTTCAACAAGCTAAGCATCACAACTTCTCCAACAAGGCAAGCAACTCATCAAGATGCAGATTGAGAAAACGCTTTTCCCTCTCCCCCGGGTACTCAACACAATGGATACCATTGCTTCCTAAAGAGGGAGGATTCGTCGAGGTGGATATTCTTGGCTACCCACTTTTTTCATCTGGCTCAAAATAGTTTTATGATAATTTTGGTAATTTACTATTTTAAGCAGTTTTTAACTTCTGGGGCCATTTTGAGGGCCTAAGTGAAGGTTTTTCACGATCGCGATTATCAGTGATTGAAAAAGGATCTACTTGGGCCCCCAAAATGAATCTCCTTGATGATACCTTTCCAACAAGATATCGTGTGCCCCAAACGAAGATCGTATTCCAAAGTTACACCCCCGGGAAGTTGATACAACAAACTACCCAAAATGGGGTCCACAAAATTGTTGGATTTTCATCTTCCGGGGTTAGGGTTTTGGTATTTTCTTTATGATAAAAGCGCCTTTGGATCCTCATTGTAAAATATTCTTCTTACAAATGTGATTAGAAGACACATCTCTTCTTATAGATAAGTTGCCACCATTCTAGTGAGTCTTTGACTCAGTATTTTTACAGTCTTTGTACATTTTCTCTCATTAATAGAAAATTGTGTATTAATTTATCTTCGTGTTTATGGTTGAATCTTTGATACATTTCTGTTATATTATTGGATATCTGAGATTACTCTGTACATTGCTTTATTGTATCTTCTCTCTCATTTCGTACCAAAAATAATCCATATCAACAACTCTGAAACTAGTCCCAATGGTGTCCTACCTCTTTTAGGTGGCATGGATATTGAATACAATCTCCCTTATGATCTAATACCACAAATGATATCCCTCGTCTACAATACCCAAAATACAAAGATAAAATTTGATCCCTTTGGTGAATTTCTCTATTCTCTAGCCTCATATCTCTCTCTATTCTTCTTCATTGTGCATGTTCAATAATGAGTTAAGAACCCTTTCGATCATATGACTAAACACCACATCCACAATATAAACTCATTTTTCATTTCACGATATTAAACCTCAAGAGAATTTCTAGAGTGAATTCCTCTGATCCCTCGATCTGTTCCTTGAATGGAGAGTCGGATCTTCTTTATGAATTCAGAGTGATATATTCATAGTGAACATAACTAAAAAACCTCTCATAGGTTGTTCCGATTGTTTTCAAGCCCTTTTAATCATGACTATTGATTTTGAGGTTTGATGGACGGTCATATTTTCATATTCAGGATATGGTGAAGCTCCTTGTTAACCATTGATCAGCTGTAAGGTGGATGACAAGGATTCTTCTTTGGACAATCTCAACTTCCATTTACAATTGTTGATCAACACTAAAAGGATGATAAAGATATCGTCTCATAATGCTATTGTCAAAATGGAAGTTAGAATAAGACCCCAAATTGGCTTACCCAATGGGTGGTCTGGATTACTCCATGATCCCTATAATGAACTACTAAGATTGGTCATTGGAGTGTTGTGTCAGAGTCAATGAGTAACAAAGTTCCGACGACTGGCACTGGTGAACGATGGATATTTCTCAACAAGTCTATCCAATGGATGGTGTGGATCACTCCTCAGATTTTATTTTATCTCCAACCTCCTCCATCGATATTCATTTTTTATGGACGACCTTAATTCACTATCGGAATACCCTACTCGGATCCAAATGGGAAATAAGCCTTTGAAAGCCAACTCGAATGGATGATGGATATGTCTCATAGGTCCGTCCCAATGAATGATTAGATTTCACTTTTGCAATGGTTACGTAGGGATCATACTCGAACTGGGACTCTGATAAGAAGGTTCTAAAACACACTCTTAGATGCTTTCAGATCTGATAGACTATTGACTAGAATTGTCTATCTCGCGAACTACTCCTAGGTCTAATCTTGGCGGTCCAATTCTATGCTTTGTAATTTCATTTATTATGTATGTTTTTCTCTGATACACCGTTGGATCTATGCAATCATGTTCACCTGCAATTATTTAAACAAATACACGCAAAATTCGACAAATATGCACATAGGAGATATAAATTCACAATTCTCAATCTCTATTCAATTATTGAAGGATGAAAATATGACAATGATGTTCTAATCCTTCGTGGTTGTACAAAATTATTAAAAAACACACACATCTCCATTGTTCTCACTATCTAACCTTCCTAATTACATGAACAATCATAATAAAAACATAGAGCTCTGAGATAGCTCTCAACCTGACAAAATCCCGAGCTATCTCACCAAACCCTAAATCTGGATATTTTGTCCCAAACTATTAGCAACAAAATAAAAAATAATCTCAACCATTAAACAAAAGAAATCTACTAAGACGTCTTCTAGAAACATCTAGCTATTACAATAGATAAAATTAGGGAACCAACTCCCTTCATAAATTGTTTTGTGACCCTTCTGGTCAAACTTGAAAATTCATTTAATCACTTGCAAGGATGAAGATCAAAACAATGATCTTCAATGTGGCCAAATCATTGACAATGTTGGCATTTTGGAATCTTTTCTTGAACGAGAGCACGTGAATCTCAACTTTCTTGTAGTAGTCCAGCACAAAATTTGACCAGTTTGGTGTAATCCGGATTATGAAAGGAGACATCCTTTTCATATCTATACCAATTATGTGCTTGTTATTTCTAATTTCTTCCCAAGGTCTAATGATCCACTTGGAAAGAGAAAATTGATCTTTATCTGCACTTGAATCTCTGGCTGGCTCACTGAGTAGTTTTTGTGCTAGTTGTTGGTATGAATCAACCTCATATTCTTCATCATCTTTTAATATAGGGTTATGAACAAGGACGAGTTTAGAATGTTGCTTTAGATTATTTGGCTCAAGTGCATTGTGAATATGTCGAGTCTGAGTTTGAAGTATTATTTCTTTTGCTTGCGAAACTTGCAAGCACGCAAAGTGATTTTGTCAAGTGTGACTATATGGTCCACATAAGAGAGGATTAGAGTGTTCAATAACTCTAACAATTCGTGAACTCAATCCAAGAGTTTACTGCAACTCCACCCTTTCACAATCAAAGTTTACAATAGAGGCTTAGTGAATGAGCGGTATTAGCTTCTAATTAAAATGCACCCATTTACAATGTAATTCAACTTGGAAAAACACATTCTCATGGAATTGCAGTTAAAAAGGCACAATGGTGAATACTCAAACCATTTTCTTTGTTAGATGTATATAATCTCCATTCAAGGCGTCATTGATGCTTTTCTACTCGTAATGATGAGGTGAATGTGAGGTGAATGAAGAACTATGTAATCTTTATTCCATACAAAAGCTTTATTGTAGAGACTTAACCATCAAACAATTCTTCCCAACATGAAATGCTTTGTAATGTTGCAGAGAGTTTTACATTGATGTCTTCTTTGTACGAGCCATGTTTATTTGTGATTAGCAATAAGCAAGGTAGAAAGCGATCTGAGAAGGCAAGTCTCGGGCCAAGTAAGCGCTAAGTAATGTTGCAGAGAGTTTTACGTTGATGTTTGCTTTGTACGAGCCATGTTTATTTGCGATTAACAATAAGAAAGGTAGAAAGCGATCTGAGAAGGAAATTCTCGGGCTAAAGTATATGACACAAAAATAAGAAGCTGAATAGGAAAAGAAAAAGAACTGGTTTTTGCACACTCTTATGACCTAAGTATATTGCGCACTTCAAACAAAGGGAAAACTTCAAGGAGATGAAATTGAATCTCCTTTTCTTCTAATATCGACTAGTGCCATCATCTGACTTTTGTGATAACATACACAAAACACTTGCACACTCTATTGTTATTGCTATTGTTTTTGCTTCACAATGTAATAAAATGCTTTTTTAATTCTAGTTAAGGAAATTTTTGAATAAACATAGACATCACATATCTTATCGGGATAAGCTAGCACCATTTTCTACATTATATATATATATATATATATATCAATTTTTTTCACTTTTGCTTCTTTAATAGATGTGGCTTTTTCCTATAATACCGTACTTTCATTACTGTATCTTATGTTTTCTCTTCAAAGTTGTGTATTCATTTATTTTATTAATCAAATCTATGTTGGCATGTTTTTCAGACAAAGGCAGAGTATGCGTGTCTGTCATTGATGGAAAATATCACGATCAACACCACAACGACAATGATGGAATGACAAGATCTTTAGTGTAAGCTCAGGAGGAGGATCTGAGTGCAAAGACCGACCATCGTCAGATCCAAAAGAAGGAGCACGATATTTAAGTACAAGATGAAGCGGGCTTAGAAAGTCCCGAAAGAAGGAAGACCATTGATCCAAGAAGGACACGTGGAAAACAGTCAGAGTGCGACAAAGGTTTCATTTCGGAGTTTCACAGATCGGGAAATCCAATGGAAAGAGCATGGTGTGGGAACTCACAATATGCGATATCCCGAAATGATCCGAGTCGTTGAATTGAGGGTTGATTTGAACCCTTGGATCGAGGTATGATGTGGAACGTTGGATGCAGAGGACACATGGCGAGCAATTGACATTTTGCTAACTGAAAGGTGAAAGGAAGGAGGCTCCTAACCTCTCGAACTTGTGATACACGAAATCACGATATAATCTCAGTGGTTGGATTGAAGACACATGTCGGAAGGAGGCAAAGGCGCTAAACGAAGGAGGAAGCGGTAAGAGGTTTAGGAGGGGGCCATACAAAACCACCTAATT
>SNQJ01S0001216.1:233623-308638 GCA_010110895.2 Picea sitchensis
GTTGGTTCTCTCAACAAGTTGGAGCTTGTAAAACAGAGGTAGTAGCCTCACTTTGAGTTGGTGCTCAAACATAGATGATGTATAGAACTTAAAAGACTGCCTATCATTTCGAGGAAGAAGAGGTTTTCTCCCTTTATGGGTTTCCTCATGAAAATATGTCTTTGTGTATATCTTATGTGTGATTGATGCTCATTATTTATGTTGCCCATATGATGTATAATATTGATGGTCACTTGATGAAAGATTAAAATGTTTTAATAGACTTAAAATTGTTTAAGCACAGTAACAATTGATTCACCCCACCTCTCAGTTGTCTTAGTAATTTCAACAATCTAGACAAATGAGGACGATGAATGAAAAATGAGCATTTACTATTAATACAAAATACATATTTGGAAAGGATAAGACAACTTGTTATATGGGAACCATGAAAGAGACTAAACAAAGTATCAAAATTGACCATGTTTGACTTATAAATAAATTGTTTTTACCAAATATGATGAATGATTGTCACAAAATTAAATTTCTCACTAACTCAAGGGAAGTACTTTAGTGCAAGGGAGTCGTCATTGTGAATATGGGCTAGAGAAAAGTCAAATGGGAGATTATGTGAGAAATTGTGATCAACTAGGGAATGAGACCCAAAAAAGGACCATGGAGACCTCTAAATGACTTGAACCTAATGAGTTGAGGCCCTTAAGCTAGGTTCAAGGCTTATAGTCATCAATTTTAATGGAATCCCAAGAGAAGGGACTTCAATATTTGTGATTGTTGGACACACAGACCGCAACTATAGGGGGGGTGAAAGAGTGTGGAGCTCTTTTCCCAAAACTTCCCTCTTACACAAAACTAATTAGTTAGAAATCACTTATTTACTCATTACTTATTGTTGTCATATATAACCAGTTAGATGTGAACATGTATCAACAATATATCATCAACAAATCATCACCATAAGGAACACAAAGAACACAAGATGTATGTACAATTTTTTTTTTATTACGGACTTCAATACTTGAGGTTTTTCAACAACAACTGAATAGAGTACAACTCTACAAGAGCACCAGCTCTATATGCAAGACTCAAGTTACATCCTTGACACCAACTGAGATGAGGCAACAATCCTCCACATATATCAATCTATCACACATACGCGACCTGTCAGTAGTTCAACCCACGTGTGTACACACTCTGGCTCACTATAGCCCGCATATGTACATAATCAGTCTATATTACAACCTGCATATGCCTTCTGAGTTACATAGGGTTTTCTCTTCAAGATCAACTAAGATCCTCTGCAACCTGCAATCATATTCTCTTCTGTATTTCACTTTCCAAACTGACCCACATCTAGTCACAACACATCCAATCTCTCCAATAACTTATTCATGCTTCTCAACCATATAATATGAATTCTACTCAATCATGTATAAGAAACCAGTATACTATAGAAATCCTATCATCACTAAATCATAAGAGTGCTTCTCACTCCATCAACCAACACAAATCACATAATAACATCCATACCAAGAATGCCTTAAGCATTCACCACACAACAAGAAATAGTATCCATCAAGATAATAATATAACCATACCAGAATTTATATGGCAGATCTGAGCCCATAGAATGTAGATCTGGAACCTTCTTCAATCCTCAAGATCCTATCGTTAGCTCAACTACCAATCTCCATGAATTCATCCACTATTTGTTCCCTATCTTCATACAACCCACGTATGAACGCGCTCACTGTAGCCCACATACACCTCAGAAACTAGGGTTTTTGAACTTCCAAGACTTCTTCCATCATGATCTCAGACTTTCTGAAATTATGATGCGTTCATGAGATCCTCCATACTCTCTCTCTCTCTCATAATAGATATTCAATCATGCTCAAGAGGTACAGAAGAGACACCCCCAAATATATTTTTCACAAGAGCCCCTTGCCTCTTGTTTATACTCTTCATCTTCTAGGTCACTTAACCCACTTCTAGATCACTTAACCTATTTTCCTCATTTTAGGGTTAACCACTTTCCATAATTAGAAAGTTCTCCATTACTTTATCATTTAAATATTCCTCCTTGACTTTGTCACCTCACTTTATTATTTAAATAATCCTTCTTGACTTTGTCACATTAATTTATCATTTAAATAATAATTTCTTCTTTGCAAGCTCTTTGACTTCTTTGACCTTTTGAGAATTCAAGCCAACATATGAGGGTCATCCATCTTCGTAAGGCCATAACTCTCAAACCATGAAAAATTATGTGACATTCCACATACCACCGGAAATTGAATGACAAGAACTATCCATCTAGGATAGTTTCACTAACAAATTCATTGATCTTCATCTCATTATTCCACATATAAGAATGGGTTTTCCAACCATACTTCAAGGATAACTCAACTGTAAAGCATCTTCCCGTGAGGGATTTCACCATAAGGGGATCAATTTGGAGTTCATACATTTGTGCACTATATCAACCATGACAAGACTATAATGATCAATATAAATATGCATCATATATAAAATAAATCACATCGATCCATATTCATCTTTGCATCATGTATCAATGACAACTCATTGATCCATCTTCATCTATGCATGACATCATATGCATCATGTCTATCCATTCTCATCAAAGACAATACATATTTCTTTTGACATCAATCATCAATCAATCAATCCTTTAGCATTAATCAATCAATTGACATCAATCAATCAAACCATTGGCATCAATGACAACATGATACAACAATCTCCCCCTTTTGCATTGATGGCAATACCAACATTAATGTCAACATGAATCAATAATGTCAACGTGTAGACAAGTCATGCTCTACATCAATAGTCATCAATCAAATCAATATGACTATCTCTCCACATCAATAATCATCAATCACATCAATGTGACTATCTTTCCCCCTTTGACATCAATGACAAATGTTGATTCTCCCCTTAGGGTTGCTCCCCTTGCTTGAACTCTCCTTGGAGATGCTCCCCCTATCTAAATGCCTTTGATCTTCCTCTGAATAATCTCTCCCATTTTTAACAATGGATATCACTATGATGTAATTCTAAAGATACATCGCTCATAATCCCCCTATGACCATTGCTCCCCCTGGAGCTATGCCTATGTGCGCTTTCTTAAAGTATAAGGATATTTTCTCCTCCTATAACCATGAGAAGAGGAATAACTCCCCCTATGGGTATGTATCCCCCTATCTTCTCTGCAAGATGAACAATATGCTACCATATGACGATCCTTGGACCTTTTCATGCATCAAAATCATACCATACCAACCATCATGAAACAAAATATATGTCAACAATAAAATAGAGAATAATGAGTAGAACATCACCCAATTACATCATGTACCAATTGTGTGCCCATCATGAAAAACACCCATGTACATCAACCATGTACATCAATACCATACAATGTGCCATAATATCTCATCAATGGTATGTATCAACCATATGCCAACATGTGCATCTACCAATATGCCAACCATGCCAATCACGTGCATCTACCAACATGCCAAACAATGTGCATCTATCAATATGCCAAACAAGTGTCATATCACTCATGATATGTCTCCATGATGAACCAAGTGCCATAACCATATATCTCAAACAAATACCAATTGTTGTGCTAATCAAGTAATACCAATGGTGTACTACCATCAAGTATATGCTATCTATGAGTGTACCATACATGTCCATCAATATGTATCACCTCTTGTACCAAGCAAGTGTAACTTTTAAACCTGTGAAGTAAAGAAATGCATATAGATTCTTAAGAAAAACATAATTTAATCAATGGCTCATACACAAAGTACACATAGATTTTATATCGGAAACCCTCAACCGAGAAAACCTTTCTTATATTCATTATATCAAATTTCACCATTCACCATACAATATATACAATCTTTTTAGGTATTCTATAGATACCAAAACCCTAATCCCTTAATCCGGGACTAATTTAGAAAATCGCTAAAAATAGCAAAATCTGCTAAAAATAACAAAAACCGCCCCAAAAAAAATATTCAGGGCACCGCCCCGCGCTAACGCCTGGTGTCGAACGCTACGCTTAACCAAGGGAGGTCATACCCCCCCCCCCTTTGGAAAGCGCCCGGTGCACATGACACAAAGACCACTACTAGAGGGATCGTTAGACGCAATTGTCAAATCTGGCACGCCCACACACACACATGCAAACAATATAACACATACCCAACATTATCCCACTTATTATTTTCTTTGCATCCAGGGGTCTAGGGGATTATATAGTCAACAATCCAGGGTAGTAATTCCCATTGTTACTCTACACTAGGAGAACTTTTCTGTGCTCACAGACTTTGTCAATGAATCTGCAACATTCTTCAAAGTGTCAACCTTTTCCTGCAACACCTTATTTTCCTCAACCATGTCTCTCACAAAGTGATACTGAAAATCAATATATTTTGTCTTCAAATGATAAGTTGGGTTCTTTTCTAGCAATATTGCACTCTGACTGTCACAATCTAATCTGATTGCTTGTTGTACCAACCCAATACCTGAACACAATTTTTGTAACCATACTGCTTCCTTGCTTGCATGAGTGGCTGCCATGTATTCAACTTTTGTAGTTGAGAGTGCCACTAAAGCCTATCTTTTTCTCATCCAACTTATTTCTCCTCCAAATTGATTAAACACATACCCACTTGTATATCTTCTGCGATCCAGATCTCCAGCCCAATCTGCATCAACAAAGCCATGTATGTCCACCACTCTATCTAATCCTGGTCTTCCTTGGTAGCACAATCCATAACTGGTAGTGCCACGAAGATACCTGAAGACTCTCCTTACTGTTGTCCAATGTTGCTTCCCTGGTTTTGACATATACCTGCTCAAAACTCCCACTGCATGTGCAATGTCCGGTCTAGTACAGACCATTGCATACATCAAACTATCAACTGCAATGGCATACAGAACATGGGACATTTCCTCTTCTTCTTCCTGTGTCTTGGGACACTGATCTGCAGATAACTTTACACCTATAGGAATAGGAACCATGACCGGTTTACTTACATGCATATTAAACCTCTACAATATCGTCTCAACATATTTTCTCTGATTCAAGCAGAGTTTCTTATTTTCATGATCTCTTTTAATCTCCATTCCCAGAATGAAGTTAGCAGCACCGATATCGTTAATGTCAAATTTGGAGGATAGTTGTGATTTCACCTCCTTGATAACATCCATGTTATTTCCTACCGACAACATGTCATCAACATACAACACTACATAAATAAAGTGATTACCAACTTGCTTGGAATATACATAGTGATCAACCTTGCTTCTCACAAATCCCAATTCAAGGATGTATGTATCAAACTTTTGGTACCACATCCTAGGTGATTGCTTCAGACCATATAGTGACTTCTTTAGCTTACAGATCAGCTCTTTCTTTCCCTTCACTACAAATCCTTCTGGTTGTTTCATGTAGATTTCTTCTTTCAGATCCCCATGTAGGAATGTTGTCTTCACATCCATCTGTTCCACTTCAAGATCAAAAGAAACAACAATAGATAAAAAAAATCTAATAAAAGTTAACTTAGCAACAGGAGAAAAAATCTCACCAAAGTCAATTCCCTCTACCTGGGAATAACCTTTTGCTACTAGCCGAGATTTGTATTTTTCCACTTTTTCTTCTGCATTAAACTTCTTCTTAAACAACCATTTGCTACCAACATATTGTCTTCCATATGGCAACTCAACTATACCCCATGCCTTATTCTTATCCAAGGCATCCATTTATTCAACCATGGCCTTCTTCCATAGTTTACTATCCTCTGAATTCACTACTTCCCTCACAGTTCTAGGATCATCATCAGTAATAGATAAAGAAAAATTGGAATGAAAATCAGGTGGACTATACCTTTCTGGTTGCCTTATTTCTCTCACTGATCTCCTCAATACTAGGGTATGAGGTTCTTCTTCTTCTGTTGTTGCTTCATCTTCTTCAAATCATTCAAATTTTGCATCATCCAACTCTAGCTCTATTTCCTCAAGTTCTTGTGGCCTTGGTAGGAATTCCTGTTTGGAAACATCTTTTACCTATCTGAAAACAACATCTCGACTATGAACAATCTTCTTGGTTTCTAGGTTCCAAACCTTATAGCCTTTCACACCATCTTTATAACCAATAAAGATACACTTTTTTTCCCTTTTATCCAGCTTACTCCTATTTTCCTTTGGAACATGTACATAAGAATCACAACCAAAAACTCTAAGATGTTGAAGAGAGGGTTTATTTCCAGTCCATACCTCGTGTGGAGGTTTATCATCCAATGTTAATGAGGGTGATCGATTGACCAGGTAACATGTTGTACCCATTGCCTCTGCCCATAATTTCCGTCCTAACTCGGCACCACTGAGCATTCTCCTTTCTTTTTCCATCAGTGTCATGTTCATCCTTTATGCACCTCCATTATTCTAATGAGTCTATTGATTAGTCTTATGCCTTTCTATACCACACTTCTTACAGAATTCTTCGAATTCATTTTCACAGAATTCTCTACCATTATCTATTCTCAATACCTTTATTTTCTTCTCTGTCTAATTTTCTACGAGAGCCTTAAACTCTTTAAATTTATCAAATACCTCATATTTCTTTCTAAGAAAATAAATCCATGTGTTCCTTGAGAAATAATCTATGAATGAAACATAATACACATACTTACCTAGGGATGGAATAGACACAGGTCCAAACACATCACTGTGTATCAACTCTAAGATCCCCTTTCCTCTTGTACCACCAGATGGGAATCTTACTCGATTTTGTTTACCATATATGCAATGTTCACAAAAATAAATATACAGAGTGAAATTAAACATAAATTCAACTGTACCTTTATCGTGTAGTGTTCGAAGGCCCTTTTCTCCAATATGCCCCAGTCTTTGATGCCACATCATGGTCTTCTTCTCTGGGACAATATTGATCTTGTCTCCTTCATTTCTCTTCTCAGGGACAACAAAACTGTTGCACCCATTACTATAATTTATTCCCAACAACTTGTATAGAGTTCCACACTGAACTCCCCTCATCAACACCATTTCTCCTTGTACCATATTGCAAGTGTTATTTCCAAATACAATATTCACTCCTGCATCATCCAACTTGCTTACAGATATTAGGCTCCTGGCTAGTTTTGGAATGTGAAAAACCCCAAGGAGTGTTATAATCCTTCCATATTTTAGCAGCAACTTAACCCTTCCACGTCCCATGATTTTTGTTGTCGAGTCATTTCCTAGGAATACATCACCACCATCATATTATTCATATTCAGAGAACCACTCCCTGTGAGGAGTAATCTGGTATATATGACACACCTGAGTTGAATAACCATACATCATGGTCTGCATGTGTACCTGTAGATTCCATGTAAACATCACCTCCTTCTTCAGTGGAGGTTTTTGTCTCTGTGGAAGAGGTACTATCAGATCCCTTTGGTTTTTCAACCTTCTTAGACTTGCAATCTTTCTTATAATTCTTTGTTTTACCACACTTCCATCATTTCCTCAAATATTTTCCTAGAGACTTAGATCTACCCATAGATTTAGATCTCCCCCCCTGAAGACTTACCATGATTCCTATCTTGGGTACGACCTCTTACAAACAAAGCATCTGTGCTATGACCATCCATGCATTTTTGCCTCATCTCTTTAGATAACAAGGATGCAACTACATCCTCATACTTTAGTGTAGATTGAGTGGTACTACCTATTGCTACAACCAGATTATCCCAAGATTCTGGAAAAGAGCATAACAAAGTAATAAACTTATCTTCTTTTGCAATCGTAATATTAATAGAGACAAGTTGACTTACCAGAGTATTAAAGGAATTTAGATGTTATGTCACAGAATCCTCATATTCCATCCTAAGATGATACAACTTATTTCGAAGAAACAACTTGTTTACCAAGGACTTTGATTGATAAAAATTCCCCAACTTATCCCATAGTTCCTTGGCTGTAGATTCTCCTGAGACATTCAACAACACGGAATCTACCAGGTAGATTTGAGTAGTACTCCTTGCTCTCCTATCCAACTTGTCCCAATCTTCCTTAGACATACCAGTAGGTGGTGTACTGGTAGTTTGTGTACTAGTAGGTTGTGTACCAGTAGCCTGTGTGCTAGTAGTCGGTGTACCAGTAGGCTATGTACCAGGATCCACATCGATCCATTGTTCTTTTTGTACAAGAAGGTCCTCCATATTCAGCTTCCATAGCTCAAAGTTTTTATCGTTGAACTTCTCTATATCGATTCTAGAAGAGCTTTCCATTCCTCTTTCTACACTCAAATCACCACTGTAAAAGATCCCACTAAACCCAGGTTTATCACAGACCCAAGATAAAGTTGATCTATCAAGACCGAGACAAAACCCTCAACAATAAAGGCATCCCTATGAATCAAAAAATGAGCTCTGATACCACATGTAAGTTTTAAACCTGTGAAGTAAAGCAATGCATATAGATTCTTAAGCAAAACAAAATTTAATCAATGGCTCATACACAAAGATTTTATACCGGAAACCCTCAACCGGGAAAACCTTCCTTATATTCATTATATCGAATTTCACCATTCACCATACAATATATAAAAAAAAATTAGGTTTTCCGTAGATACCAAAACCCTAGTCCCTTAATCTGAGACTAATTTAGAAAATCGCTAAAAATAGCGAAATCCACTAAAAATAGCAAAAACCACCCAAAAACAAATAATTGGCGCACTGCACGTAACCAAGGGGGAGCATACCTACCCACCCCTAGGACCCCGCTAGGAAATATCCCGACGCAAATGACACAAATACCACTACTATAGGGATTGTCAGACATAGTATTCGAATATGACGCACCCACACACACACATGCAAATTATATAACACATACCCAACAACAAGTACATCAACCATGTACCAATAGCACAACATGATGAATCCTCATATATGTATGTCAAATGCTCCATAAAATATGTGCCAATGAAACTGCTAGTAGGTGCCTCTACCAATGTACTAGAAATGTGCCAAAAATTTTATCATTTATAGCTCATCAATGATGTACATCATGATCACCTCATCAACTCAGAAAATACATGTCCCAATATGTAGCCGATCCATATGCCAAATGCATGCATCAATTTTTCCAACAAGCTTCCAAGAATACATTATAAGATATATCAATGAAGATCAAAATATGTACAGGCCGTGTACACTAAAAAATCAAAATCAATCCTCCATTCACTATAGAAAATACTAAGCATCCAACAACACATGTGCTAGTAGTATGCTTCAATAGATCAATGACATCTCTAGCTAGCATCATCAAGATATATCACATGACCAAGGTTCCATAACTTCACTGTCATAACCAACATTAGTCTTCAATAGAAAATGCTTCAATCCATACTCATGGGTTAGTGCCATGTATCCAAGATGACCTTTCATTATTTTTTATCATCACTTTACATAATCCAATATAAAATCATGAAAACCCACAAAAAATAGTGCAAGAACTTGCAACAAACCATGTCAGACACTGCAACACAAAATTATATCATTACATCAAGCTGCAAACCCTGTTCATAGCCCCTTTCCCAAGGATTTACCACATATATGTGGCTTGTTGCACAACAGATCACATATGTACGCAACTTATGCAAGGTCAACATGTGTATGTATGTGAATGATACCACTATCACCCACGTACTCTTCAGTATATGACACACTTGAGCTACCCTCAAAGATTCCATTATGTTCTGGTTGTTCAATCTTCTTCACCCACTTCTATAGGTGTCATTTCTTCTCAGAACTTTATCTTTGAGCTTCTATATTTTCAAATATGTCTCCCTTCCTTACTTCATTCCTTCTTCTAGTCATGCTATGTGAAGTCCTCATCATAGAATTTCTTCTTCTGTTCCAACAATCCTAGGATTTGTGGTCAAATCCACTACAACTATAGCATCTCATGCTGTGATAGTGAACAACAATGTGTCCTACTTGATCACATCTTCAACACCTTTTATAAAATATTCCATTATATATCCTTTCATAAGATATACATTCCAAAGCTTTGTCATCATGTTCATTACATGAATAACATTGACCATAAAAAATAGTTTCATACCTTTGTTTTGGTGTCCATTTTATTTGAGGTGTAATGGTAGCTTCTTGATGTCTTTCTTTCTTAGTTCTTTTGAAACTTTCCTTGCCTTTTGTAGATGGTTGACTTGCAACATTTTCTTCATCCTTTACCTCATGCTTCTTTGAGGTGTTTTCTTCAGCATGTGTAGCTTCTTTCTTGTATCCAAGACCTTATTTATCATTTGGCGATCTTTTACTTTCCAAGATCTCATTCAAGATTAATGAGTTATTCAATAATTTGTTTGACTTCTCTACTTTATTTCTAAGATCAACAACTTCAGCTTCTAACTTATGACATGACTCTTCCTTTCCATTAATTTGATTCTTCAATAGTTCCTCTACCCTTTTGGCTTCTTCAATTTGGGTATTGAGATGGACAATAGTTTCAAAACGTTTGCTAATATCATCATCTACCATCATATCTTCCTTTTCATTCTTTAATCTTGTGATCTCTTCTTCCTTTTCTTCTAATTGAGTCTTATTACTCTCTTCTTATTCTTTGAGCATTCCCTTTAACTTCAAGATGTGCCTTTGAATCCTCCTAAGAAACTTCTTAGTGTTATCCGAGAGATAGCTATAGTCTATATAATAATGGTCATTGTTATATTCATATAAACCATCTTCAACGTTCTTTTGAAGTTCTAATCAATCTTCTTCTATTCTTTCCATGAGATAACTACCATCAAACTCTACACAAACTATTTCTAAATTTTATTCTTCACTTGTAGATAAAAATTCAACATCATCACATTTTGAATCATTGCAATCAAGAGTCTTTGGAGATTCTTTACATTCATTTGAAATACTTTAGAGATATTCCTTTTTTCCAACATAATCACTTGATTCTTTTCTTTCATTTGAAATTTCTTCAAGATCTTCATTTGTGCTAACATCATCATTTGATAATTTGTTTTCACATTTAGAAATAATGCATTCAAGAGTTTTTGGAGATACTTTACCTTTAATGATATTGATGGAGTGGTCTTCAACATCTTCTTTCTTGTTTCGATATGTCTCCTCTATCTTTATCCATAGATCCTTGGCAGAAGAGCATTGTCCCATGCTCTCTTTGATATGGCTTGAGAGCCCACTAAGAATGGTATTGAGAGCCAATGCATCATTTTTCTTTTCTTCCCTTTGAGCTGCAAACTTTGACTTGTTCTTCAAGGAAACTCATCCACCAATGGTTGCCTTCCAAATAGTCCCTCCCATTTCCTTAAAATGTACTCTCATATCTATTCTCCAAGTAGAATAATTTTCCTCATCAAGGATTGGAGCTTCATCATCCATTTGTGTGTCTATATTGTTGGACACACTGCCCGCACTTAGAGGGGGGGGGCATGAATGAGTGTGGATCTCTTTTCCCAAAACTTCCCTCTTACAGAAAACTCATTAGTTAGCAATCACTTATTTAGTCATTACTTATTGTTGTCATTTATAACCAGTTAGATGTGAACATATACCAACAACATATATCAGCAATATATCATCAACAAATCATCACCACAAGGAACACAAAGAGCACAAGATGTATATACAATTTTCTTCACAATAATTAACAAAATAGTTACTAAGTTACCTCACAAAAATTCATTTTCAGATTTGTAGAAGATTTTTAGGTTTGCAGAAGATCTAATTACAATGAGGCATTCAACGTAGGGCCATACTTAGATAGTTAAGGAAGTTGAAGAGTCATACACATATGCTCTTCGCGTCCATTTCATATGCCATCTTCCTGTAGGCCAAGTATATATAGGTGTTTGCACCATTTAATCTCAACACTAGTGGTGTGCTAACTAGTAACCATGGAAAAGTTGGGTAATGTGCAATTTCATCATTGATACTTTCTTCTTACATATAAAAGCTATATCTAAATACAAATTCCATAATACTTAACCAAAGTCAACTATACTTCACTAAATTTAACATGATCATCAACAACTAACCATAGTAAAACATGGTTAACCATAGTAGAACATGGACAACTATAATTAACCATAGTAAACTATAGTAAAAAAAGTCAACCATGGTTGACGATGGTTAAACATAAGGTCAAAGAATCATTAACCATAGTGAACCATGGTTAACCATTATCAAACAAAAACAACCATGGTTAAATATCGTCTACCATAGTCAACCATGGTTAAACAAGGTTTAACATAGCCAACCATTGTTAACAATAGTCAAACATGGACAACCATATTGAACCATGGTTAAACATGTTCAACCATAGTCAATCATTGTTAATCACGGTAAAATATGGTTAACCATGTCCAACCATAGTCAACCATGGTCATTGTCCAACCATAATCAAATATAGTCAATCATAGTCAAACATAGTTAACCAGGTTCAACCATGTGTGACTATAGTCAAGCATAGTAAAAATAGTCAATCATGGTCAAGCATAGTAAAGAATGGTCAACAATGGTCAACTATAAGAAAACATGTCTAGGAAGAGTCAAGCAAATCAACCAAGGTCAACAATAGTCAACCACACAACCATAGTCAAACATGGTAAATCACACTCAACTATAAAAAAACATGTCAATTATAGCCAACCAAGGTCAACCATAGTTGACCAAATTCAAATATAGTGAAACTTAGTAAATGAAAGTTGATAATCAACAAAAGACAATCAAGTTAAGGATGACCTTCAAACATGCTCAACCATAGTCAACCATGCCCAACTATAATTAACCATATTCAAACATACTTAGTCGACAATTTTCAACGAAAGTCAATTATGATAAAAAATGCACTACCAAGGTCAACCATTATCAACCATAGTGAAACATGGCCAACAATAGTAAACTAAAATCACTCTTCTTCAACCATAGTCAACTATACTAAAACACGGTTGATCATAATCAACGAAATTCAAATGTGGTTAACCATGGTTAAGGATAGTCGAACACAATCAACCAGGTCAAACCATCATTTCCAATAGTCCAACTTGGTGAACCATAGTCAACTAATGACAAGCATGCTCAATAATCCTCAAACATCTTCATTCATAGTCAACCATTGTTAAACATGGTCAAACATAGCCAACCATAGTCAAACATGGTCAACCATATTAAACCATAGCCAAGCATGGTCAACCATAGTAAACCATCATTAACCATGGTCAACTATAGTCAATCATGGTTAATTATGGTCACCCATAGTAAAAAGTGTGTAACATCTCGCTCTTGCGAACACATGTTATTGACTTATTCTTTTAGGACACTTGAGTGCAAGTGATCTAGTTTTAGTATATGTTGTTTGTTTCGCTTGTCGATTCTTATCATGATGTTGATGGATTATGATGTTATTTTATTTCATATCTATATATTGAAATATAATATTGACACGTTTCCCCTGAGTGTGCAAGACACTTGACAGATTGAGGATGTCAATGGCATGAATGGGCCTTCTTGGACTCTGGATCGAGTCAGGGAGTGGATTTTATTGGTTCAAGTATTTTATTTATGCATATGTGACATATGATCGAGTATATTATGGCATTGTTTATGGATCATTGGTAGTGTTAATTGATGGATGCAGGTTGACGATTGTTTTCTAATCAAATTAACATAAGGAGTAAAGGGGCCATGCACAACAACCATATGTTAAGGGAGAGGTGTGGAAGCAACCCTGTCACAACCTACTAGCACTCCTACCATGGCTCGAATTATAGGTTAATGATTACCTAGTTTGATGGATCCATGATGGCACGAGGGAAGACTGAGATAGTCGGTCAAGAAGATTCTAAGGGGTGTGTAATAAGGAAAAATCCTTATTCCGTAGTGGCCCTTATTCTCTCACAAGGTCGCCCGAATGGAGTGCTGACTCGTGGGGTTGGACAACTACCAAAACTAGTCAAAGGCGAGTGACACCCTTGGAGCATGGAATGCATATTGAAGGGAACGTCGGGAAATTAAAAAAATTTGAATCAAAGGAGGGTGGCACCCTTGGAGCACTGAGTGTGTCCTCAAGGGCATGTCGCGAAATTTAAAAAATGAGTGAAAGAATCTAGTTGGCCAAGAAAACTTTGAGCGAATCTTAAACCTCATAAAATCTTGAGCACCTTCCGAATTAATTAATTAATTGATTAATTAATTAAATAATTAACTAAAGAATGAATTTATTAAGCATAATCCCTAAGGGTCTAACCTCGTGCAAATAAAAATGTAACTAAGCCTAAGTCTAAGATTAGTGAGAAGACTAAAAGCTAATTTTATAAAGTAAATAATGAGAGGTGAAGTAAAATCAATATAAGAAATCAATAAAAATAAAACAAATCTAAAGAGTAATTTAATACATATTGTGAAAATAAATACCAAAATAAGAAATGGATAAAGCATACAAGAAGGTGTAAGCATAGAAAGGTATCTAAAGTCTAGTCTAACTAGAGAACATTCCTATTTTAACTCAACTCCGTTTTAGAAAGGCATTAGTTATAAATGGGAAATAAAGGGAATAAAGGGACAACTAGGAGTGATTTTAGGAGTGCTTTTAGGTTGGGTGAGGTAAATTGACTTTAAATTAAAATAAGTTGTAGAATAAATTGTGCAACTAACGGAACAGATGACAAGTGTATGGGAGGGATAATTCCTAATTAAAAAATAAAAAAATAAAAAAAAAATGTGCAAATGGCAAGTTGTCACTAAGGAAATTCTATAAAACAAATGGTTGAGAGGAGGAATGGATCACAGGGGTTATGAGTAAGGTTATTCTATATAAATACTAATTGGTTTTACTTGTGAAATTTGGGATACCTAGCTCGAGAGAGAGAGAGTGGTGGCTCTACCTTGCAAGACGAGCTGGGAGCTAGAGGATTCTGGTTGTGTGTGTGTGGCCCCTAGCATTGGTTGGGAGGTACTGGTGAAGTCTCAGTGGGTAGCATGTAGGATAAGGTGGAATGACGAGGTGAAATCTTTGAAAGGACATGCATTGGTTGTTAGACAGACGTGCAACTCTATTACCACTATTTTCTGGTCATGGTATTGTATATTTAATTATTTATGTTTCGCAAAAATCAATGTACTCTTCGAGATTTGAATATTTACACTAATGGAGTCTTGGTGTGAATGTTTATAAAACACATACCTTCTTGGTGATATAATGATTGTATATTGTAATCTTAATATCTGCAGTTCCTTATTGAAGTATAAATTGATTTATAGATCACAGGGAGTGATCTCAATTTTGGTTTTCCCGTTATCTCTTGAGGCTTAGTTTGTATGAGACACTTGTTGCTTGCAATTTTTTTTACTATGAAACCTCCTCCCCCTTTTATGAAAAACATTCATGCCCCCGATTCTTATGCACTGCATTTCTCTTAGAAAACCCTTTATGTTTGATGTTTACATTTTTCCCGGCCTTACGAGCCCCTTGGAATTCATTTACCTTCGCTATTCTCTGCAATTTTCTTTAACATCTCTAAGACTTTCACTTATGCGTTTTGTCTAGAATGGTCAACCTATCTATTGTCTTCCTGCTCAGAGAACTTGTTTTTCCCCTCTGCATTCCCTTTACATTTTCTTCCTCTGGGAATTTGGATGGGTTTTATAACCTTAGCATTTCCTTTAAGAACCTTTGTGTTAGGCATGCATCTTCTGCTTATTTGATGGGTTTTAGCCTCAGCGATTTGTCTTCTTACATAGAAAACTTCATTTCACCTCTATGGTTGGCCATTTTTTAAGGATCTACATTTTTCTCAAATTGCACTAAATTATCTATTCTTTGTGTTTTTGTTCCTTGCCTCTGCGAGGTCTAGAAAAGGAAAACAATGTGTTAATGTTTTTTTAAATACTTTTCTAGTTGTTATGTGGGGATATTATTTACATAGTAAATCCCATCACGGGATATTCTCGATGTTTTATACCCTTACCCAACACCTCAACCCCCCAAGCTATGCGGTTTTTCCTCTATGCACTTGTGCTCGACGATTTTGGTGTTATTTCTTCTCTGCATTTTCTGAAGCAAAGGATTTGCACCTTTCTTCCCTTTCCCAACGCATTTACATCATGTCACTCTATGAAATTCATAGAGCTCCCTCTTGGTGTTTTAATCCCCAAATTATCTCTGTGTATGGCATTAAATTTTCTCCCAAATTAGAGCTCCCTCCTGGCATTTTTAATCCCTGATTATCTCTATGTATGGCATTAAATTTTCTCCAAAATTAGACCTCCCTCCTCATGCTTTATTTCCCTGATTTATCTATGTGATTTTACTTGGTTTTTTCCTCTGCATTTTTCCCCAAGGATTTCTCCCAACTTCCATCATCTGGATTTTTCTCTCAGTTCGATTAATGTCTTTGTAATTTTTTTTAATATACACCTAGCATGGAAACCTTCTTGAACCCTCTAAGTTTTTTCACACTTTTTCCAAGAAAATTCTCTTTTATCTCCGCACTTTGATGATAAATTACCCACTCTTGGTTTTCAATTAGGTTTTTCTCTCGGCAGTTCGGTTGATCCATGATCCTTTCCTAATTGCTGACAACATATTCATGATATTTAATGACAACGCAAATTCAGTATCTGAGCTTGGGTTGTGAATTTTTACTTTTGTTAATGCCATGCTGGCAGAGACGAAACTCTAAATTCATGTACCCTTGACTTGTTAATCCAGCCAAAACTTCACTATTAAAGGAAAGGCACCCAGACCTTAACTAAATTTCCCTTATAATATTCTGGTATCTTCTTTTATCTTTTGTAGGACATACTGGAATTCTTACATTTGTCAACTTGAAGGACTCATTGTTACATATTGTAAATTAAGCTAACATTGAAATCCTTGTGCACATGTTTATGTAAGTTAGTATGGAAGTTACCTCCATTTTTTCTCAAGTGCGATGAAGTTAATCAGTTTTTCCTTGTGCACCCTGTGTATGGATGTCAGATCTATCCTTGAACCCTTACAGTATTACTTAATTAAGTTAAGTCCTTAAAAATGTATTCTAGTTGTGCTACAAAGCGATGAATGATTTAGTAGAATTAAGTAGTTGATACCTAATGCTTCTCTAGATTTGAATCTAATATAACCTTGGTAGAATTACTTTCATCTTAGAATCATGAAATAACCATAATACTAGTGATGAATGATTGTTTTAGATATCAGAATTCTTGCACGCAATGAAAATATAATGTAATGAATGATTGTTTTAGATATTAGACTTCTTGCGCGAAATCAAAATTTAATGTAATTAATGATTGTTTTAGATAATAGACTTCTTACGTGAAATGGAAATTCAATGTAATGAATTATTTTTTTAGATATTAGAATTCTTGCGCGAAGTGAAAATTTAATGTGATGAATGATTGAATTTACGTGATTAGATTTCCTCGCGCAATAAATAAAATTGATGATTACTCTTGCGCCTTAATCAATGTCACATATGATTTCACTTATGTAATTGGAATCTTTGTGCGATGAATATAACTGATGATTTCTCTTGTGCCTTGGATTTAATGTGGTGTATGACGGGTTATGTGGTTGGTTAGAGTATTTTTGCACCATGAATTAAATGTGATGTATGATAATAATTTGATGTTGACCCTTAAGGTTGACTAATTGATGTTTAGGTTGATGGATTTGATATAGTTGATTACGACTTTGATTGTGTTAGTGGGATTTAGACACCTCCTTGTTCCTCAGAATAGTCGTGACCACTGAGACCTTAAGTTGTCAAAATCAATCGGATGAATCTTGGGCTTGATCGTTTCTTATGTGTCTTGGAGGTCCTAACCTTGTAGGGTAGGTTGGGAAGGTACTATATTTATGTCATGTTTATGTTATCTTTATTTCATCCTTATGTTATGCTTATGTTATCGTATGTTATATTTATGTGATGAGTTGAGCGATTAAAAGTATTGGTGATTCCAGTTGATCGTGATGAGTTGATCTTGCATCACCATTTATGATGCTTGTTGATTATGTGTCATTATATTTTCCAAGTCGTAATAGAGGGGTTGTTACATATGGTACCAGATCCGGTTCAACCACATTTCTTAGGATCGTTACATCTTCTAGTGTACTAAACACTTGATTAATAATTTATCACTAATTAAATTTAATTGTTTCTCTACAGGTAATCATGGTTAGAGGATATCGTGGAGGCAGATGATGTTGTGGTAGGGGAGGAGGTGATATGCCTCCAGTAGCATCCACGCCAAATGGGTCTAACCCCCAAGGAGAGGAACAAGTCATTGGACATGAGAAGATTGTTGTGAGGGATGTGGTTGGGTTGATGAGGTCCTTTCAGAGGATGTCAAAGGACATGATTCACCTTCTATATAGAGATGAGGCCAAGGTGCCTATACCCTGTGATCAGCCACAACGTGCCCCAGCCGATACTGGTAGCATTCACAAATAACTCAAGAAGGTCAAGTCTCCCGAGTTCTTGGGTGCCACGGACGATGCAGTCATCGAGGCATGGTTGGAGAACATGGCAATGTGCTTCGAACTTTACGACTACACATCCAACATGAAAGTCCGCATGGTGGTATTTTAGATGAAGGGGAGCACTCTTCTATGGTGGAATATGCTCTTGTCACAACTAAACATGGTTTTTGAAGAAGTGTCATGGGAACTGTTCGAGGAGTGGTTCCGGGAGAGATATTTTTCATAAGAATTCATTGAGAATCATCTCAATGAGTTCAACGCCTTGCAACAAGGTGGTCATACATTTCTAGAGTATGAGGCTCGATTTATGGAGCTTCTTAGGTATGCTCCACATCTGAACACTGAGAAGCTCAAGGTAAACAAGTTTGTTTTTGGCCTTAACGTTATCATTCATGCGAAAGTGAGGATCATAATGCCTCAGATGTTGCATGATGCAGTCGAGAAGGCCCTCATAGATGAGGAAGAGCTAATCAGTGGGTGTCAAGGAAGGACACCTATGAGACCAATGAGACATGCAACATCTAGTGTGCAAAAACATCAGACACCAGCTAGACGTCTGGTGCACAACAATATGAGACACCATCTGGACATTCATCTGGTGTAGAGCATTATCAGACACCAACTAGACATTCATCTGGTGCCCAAGGTGTCAAGGTATGACAACACGATGATCAATGTCTCAGCAGTGGAATCCCTATAGAGGACCACAACACCAATAAGAGTGTCGTCCGTAGAAGCATCAACTTAGGCATGTTCAACATAATAGACTAGGATTTCAGGCTGGTGGGCCAACATCATCTACTTTGGGGACCATGAGTACTATACCTAAGACCAGATGTTCGACATGTGGAGAGCCACATTACCAGCGTGACTTTCTGATTGAGAGGGCCAGATCTGTCGGGTTAGTCAGAAACACTATCGTTGGAGATTTGGGAAAGGCCCACCAAATTCATCCATCAGTGAATAATGTAGAAATTTCGATACACTTAATGTATTCCTGCGATTCTCCTGATCTAAAAATTATACACCACTGTTAAATACATAATCACTTCTATTATTATTTTTGCAGAAAGTTAAACCACAATCACAACCACAATCACAAAGTGAAATATCAATAACACATAACACAGAAGTTTTACTGGGAAAGCGTAAAGATAAAAACCCCACTATCATATATTATGTATATCATGAATCATGAAACAATCTCATACAAAAATCTAATCGAAGAGCTCTCAGTACAATACAATCATCTCACACTATCATACACAAATCAACAAATACATGTGCTAATTTCTGTGTCCAGACAACTTGCCTCCTCTGCACAGTCTATGCAATTCGAATTCTCACAATGATCGAATACAATTACCTAGTTTTCACATGCTCATAAGCATATCCAATACATGTGTGATCAAATCACAACTGATAGCCAAACTGTCCCTTTCACCTATTATCTTAATTGGGTCTCCACTGGATCTGACATGCATGTAGTTAACTGTGGCGAATCTTTAGTTGCATGTGAGTTCATTGATTAATTGAACTCTCACTAGTGCATGTTTAGTTACAACTAGTACAACTGATCTTAACTCACTTAACTACACTTCTAATTCTGTTACAAATCCAACTCACTTAGTTATGAATGAAATAATATATTAATATTTATTGTATAATTTAATTAAGGGAAAAAAAATTAGACACATGTTTCTTGTTGACTTTTCAACAGTGGAATCCCTATAGAGGACCACAACACCAACAAGAGTGTCGTCCGTAGAAGCATCAACTTAGGCATGTTCAACATAATAGACTAGCATTTCAGGCTGGTGGGCCAACATCATCTACTTCGGGGACCATGAGTACTATACCTAAGACCAGATGTTAGACATGTGGAGAGCCACATTACTAGCATGACTTTCCGGTTGAGAGGGCCAGAGTTGTCGGGTTAGTCAGAAACACTATTGTTGGAGATTTGGGAAAGGCCCACCAGATTCATCCATCAATGAATAAGTGCCAGGTCGAGCACTAGTCTATTGTTCTCAAGACATCAGGTACCATCATTGACCATACCTTTATTATTTTGGTAGAGCCTGGTGCAACGCTAAAAATTTTGGAATGCAACATAACCATGAGGACTATAGAAATTCAACCATAGTCAAGTGTACTAAACCATAGTCAAACGTGATCAATGATAGTCAACTATAGTAAAATAAAATCAACCATGGTTGACAATGGTCAAACACAATCAACCATGGTCAAAAAATTATTAACCATAGTCAAACTAGTGAATAATAGTAAACCATTATCAAACATAAACAACCCTGGTTAAATATGGTCTACCATAGTCAACCATGGTTAAACAAGGTTTAACATATCCAACAATTGTTAACAATAGTCAAGCATGGACAACCATATTAAACCATGGTTAAACATGTTCAACCATAGTCAATCATTGTTAATCACGGTCAAATATGGTTAACCATGTCCATCCATAGTCAACCATTGCCATTGGCCAACCATAATCAAATATAGTCAATCATAGTCAAACATAGTTAACCATGTTCAACCATGTGTGACTATAGTCAAGCATACTAAAAATAGTCAATCATGGTCAAGCACAGTAAAAAATGGTCAACCATGGTCAACTATAAGAAAACATGGCTAGGCAAAGTCAAGCATAATCAACCAAGGTCAACAATAGTCAACCGCTCAACAATAGTCAAACATGGTAAATCACACTCAACTATAACAAAACATGTAAATTTTAGCCAACCAAGGTCAACCATAGTTGACCAAATTCAAATATAGTGAAACTTAGTAAATGAAAGTTGATAATCAACAAAATTCAATCAAGTTAAGGATGACCTTCAAACATGCTTAAGCATAGTCAACCATGGTCAACTATAATTAACCATATTCAACAATTTTCAACTAAATTCAATTATAATAAAAAATGCACTACCAAGGTCAACCATTATCAACGATAGTGAAACATGGTCAACCATAGTAAACTAGAATCACTCTTCTTCAACCATAGTCAACTATGCTACAACATGGTTGATCATAATCAACGAAAGTGAAATGTGGTTAACCATGGTTAACGATAGTCAAACACAATCAACCAGGTTAAACAATCATTTTCAATAGTCCAACCTGGTGAACCATAGTCAACCATTGACAAGCATGCTCAACAATGCTCAAAGATCTTCATTCATTGTCAACATAGCCAACCATAGTCAAACACGGTCAACGATAGTAAACCATGGCCAAGAGTGGTCAACCATAGTAAACCACCATTAACCATGGTCAACCATAGTCAACCATGGTTAATTATGGTCACCATTGGAAAAAAATGTGTAACATCTCGCTCTTGCAAACACATGTTATTGACTTATTCTGTGAGGACACTTGGGTGCAGGTGATCCAGTTTTAGTATATGTTGTTTGTTTGGCTTGTGGATTCTTATCATGATGTTGATGGATTATGATGTTATGTTATTGCCTATCTATGTATTGAAAGATAATATTGACAAGTTTCCCCTACATGTGCAAGACACTTGGAAAATTGAGGATGCCAATGGCATGAATGGGTCTCCTTGGACTTTGGATCGAGTCAGGGAGTGGATTTTATTGGTTTGAATATTTTATTTATCCATATGTGACATATGATCGAGTATATTATGGTGTTGTTTATGGATCATTGGAAGTGTCTGTTGATGGATGCAGGCTGACGATTTTTTGCTAATGATATTCACATAAGGAGTAGAGGGGCCATTCACAATAAACAGATGTTGAGGGAGAGGTGTGGAAGTAACCATATCACAACCTACTAGCACTCCCACCGTGGATCGAATTGTAGGTTAATGATTAACTAGTTTGAGAGATCCATGATGCCATGAGGGCAGACTGAGATAGATTGTCAAGAAGATTCTAAGGGGTGTGTAATAAGGCAGGATCCTTATTCCATAGTCATCCTTAGTCTCTCACAAGGTCGCCTAAATGGAGTGTTGACTCGAGGGGTTGGACAAGTACCAAAACTAGTCAAAGGTGAGTGACACCCTTGGAGCACGAAGTGCATCTTGAAGGGAACGTCGCAAAATTAAAAAAAATTGAATCAAATGAGAGTGGCACCCTTGGAGCACTGAGTGCATCGTCAAGGGAATGTTGCTAAATTTTAAAAATGAGTCAAAGAATCTAGGTGGCTAAGAAAACTTTGAGGGAATGTTAGACCTTATAAAATCTTGAGCACCTATCGAATTAATTAACTGATTAATTAATTAACTAAAGAATGAATTTATTAAGCATAATCCCTAAGGGTCTAACCTCATGCAAATAAAAAGGTAACTAAACCTAAGTCTAATATATTTTTTTTAAGTAAAAGTGGGATTTTTCATATTAAAGCTTCATCCAAAAAAAGAGGATACATGACACGTTTATGAAGAGGTCCTGTTATATTAAGGCTTCACAAAAAGAGCATACATGGCACATAGTTGCCAAGTGTCCTGCTTGTGTAGGAAACCAGGACACCTGGCTATCCCACTCTAACATGTCCAAAAAAGATAGAGAGAATAGTAGCACCCTGCCCATAGGAAACCAGGGGGTATATTCATGTTTAGCAGTAAATTGATAATGCAGATTCTAAGGCTATCTAGGCTAGCACCTAGTGGACTACAATCCTGGTAAATTATAACCGCAGACATAGAGAAAAGAATTCAAACAATAAAACGTATTACCCGACGCTCCCATTAGCATCGTTCGTTTCTTCCTCACTGACTGGAATTGCAAACGACTGTGCACAGGTTGGACATTGGCGTTTGGGCGTGACGTTGGAGTAAGCCGCATAAAGCATATCCAGGTGCTGGCTTACGCAGACCGCTCAGAAAATCTGATCGTCAACCATACTTCGGACTTCAAATATGAGCTGCAACTGCTCCGGGAGCAAGAGAGGTCGTGAGGGCGGCCTTGGCAGCTTGTCATCTCTTCCCAGTCATCTTGCGTCCTTGACTTCTCCGTTGTCCATCTGTGGCTCTTCCTCGATAATGCATGTCGTTGCGCAAGGGGCTGAGGAGTCCTTGGCGCAGGGGTCGCAGGAGTATTTGTCATGGGGTGTTGTCTCTGAGCTGGTAAAGCAAGTGGGGGGGTCCCAATTATCGGGGACTATAAACATTTTCTTTTCAGAAAAATCCGGTGGGAGCTCAATGCTCAAGTCTTCTTCCACAATTGTGCTGGGAGGTGAACCTGCGGCCATAGTCGCCTGTCGTCGTCTCTGCCTGGCTAAATTCATTGCATGTTTGAAGTCTCGGTGTCGTTTCCTTCTGGATGCGGCTGCATACCAGCCAGCCCCCCTACGAGGCCTCCCTCTCAATCTTGGCATAGCTAGAGCGAAGGTCAATGCAAAGTCGCTGAGAGCTCGGTAGCAGCTTCACTGCTCGAGAAGCTGCCAGAACACAATAGAATTCTCGAGAAGGCTGGTGGGTAGATAAGTCGCGATTAACGCCATTAAATCCATGAGCTTAATGCTCTGGCTGGCCGGACTGAGAGCACTCGTGCAGAGGTGCATCGGAGGACGGAGGCAGTGGGAGCTACTACGCATCATAACTCGCGAAGTGTGTGGTGAGGGCCTATATTAATGGCCTCCCACACCCCCTCGCCACGTCCCTCGCCATGTCCCTCATTCTCGGCGCGTGTCACCCCATCCGGGGTTGGGAAATCTTTACTGGCCAGTATCTTGCAGCGGTTGTAGAGATCAAAGGGCTCAGTGCTTCTGGTGTCCCAAGTTATGTGCTCCTGTTCCCTATGTACGCCCTCATTGGCTAGGAGATCAGCGACTGTGTTTTCCTTCCTTTTAACATGGGAGGGGATGAAACTGATGTTATACCTGAGTAATCTTTGGAAATCTTCA
This sequence comes from Picea sitchensis, assembly GCA_010110895.2. Lineage (NCBI taxonomy): Eukaryota > Viridiplantae > Streptophyta > Pinopsida > Pinales > Pinaceae > Picea > Picea sitchensis. The sequence goes on from SNQJ01S0001216.1 coordinate 258,098, forward strand.
AGCAGTCCTGCAAGGCGCCAACTGGGTGAGATTTTTTTTGGGTGTCCCCCATGCAGGATTTTTGTGATGAGCTAGACGACAATTTGGGAGTCCCCTTCTATAATGATTTTGTGATTGGTTAGGGCAATAGCTTGTTGGAGTCCCTGTAGGAGGCCTGTTAGTTCCGCAACATTGTTTGTAGTCTCTCCTAAATATCCTGCACTCAATGTTAGGATTTCCCCAGTGGAGTTCCTAATGACCGCTCCATAGCCAACCGGTCCAGGGTTGCCTTTTGAGGCTCCATCGAAGTTGATTTTTATGAATCCAGCTGGAGGGGGGGTCCAGAGGGTGGGATTGGGGAAGTGGCTCTTGGGAGGTCGAAATATCCCCACGTCTTTTAGGTTGAGTTGCCAACCTTGGAAAATAAGTGTCTCCTCCCGGTTGCACTCTTTGTCCTGAGGTTGCCAGTTCTTGCTTTGAATTTTTTCTCTGATGAGCTTGGCAACTCTGCTCGAGGTTGCCTCTGCCGGGGAGTTCTTGGAGTGAAAGATGCGTTTGTTCCTCTCCTTCCATAGCTGCCAAAGAATGAAACCTGGGAGTAAAAGACAAATGTGGTTCAGAATGGGGTTGTTGTAAGTCATTGAATCCCAATTTTCAATGGTTTCTCTGATACTACCACGGTTTTGGTTGGATCGGCGCATGGTTTGTGCTCCCTGGTCCCAAATTATTTGACTGTAGCTACATCTGTTAAAGATATGTTCTTTAGTTTCTTCTTGGGATTGACATAGAACGCACATGGATGGTCCAGTGAATCCTCTCTTCCTGAGATTGTCCCATGTTAGAATTCTGTTGTGGATGATTAGCCAGAGGAAGGTGGATACCTTGGGCCAGAGCTCTTTACGCCATATCTTGCTCCATATGTTATCCCCTTGCTGATTGTTGTGGTTGCAGTGTATGCCATAGGCTTATTTTACCGAGAAGTTTCCTGAGGCTGAGTTTCCCCATCTGAGTATGTCGGGCCCCTCTCTCCGGGGGATTTTCCTACGTCCATCCTCTTGCTTCCAGGCAATCAGGTTTAGATCAGGGGGTGTGCCTAGCTCATGGTTGGAGGTTTTCCATGGTTGGAGGTTTTCCATGTTGTGTCTGATAAGCAGATCCAGTTGCGTTGTAGGAGAATATTTTTTCTTCCATATTTGAGCCCATAAAGCATCTGGTCTTTTCATCCACCTCCACCATATCTTGGCTCCCATTATCTGGTTGAGCTTTCCGGGGTCCTGTAGCCCGAGGCCTCCTCTGCTTTTTGGTGTGCATACCTTCTCGCATCACACCAGGGCCCATTTCTTCTTGGTCTGCAATCCTTGCCAGAGGAACTTCCATTGGATGTTTCTAATTGCTTTGATGATATGCTTGGGGGCAACAAGCGCCGTGAAGAGGTAGGTGGGGAGGGTTTGGAGGACTGACTTTAACAAGACTAATTTGGCTGCAATGTTCAAAGGTCTGAATGTCCAGTTGGATAATATGTTGGAGATGGAGATAAGGAGACTGTCCCAGGAGATGGTTTTAGCGGGTGCACCAGTGAGGGGGATACCCAGGTAATTGGATAGAAGGGAGCTCCTGGGAATTCCCAGGATTCTGGAAATGTGCAATTGGACTGCAGTGGGGGTGTTGGAGAAGAAAATCTTGGACTTTTCTAGATTCAGAGTCATGCTCGAGGCCTCAGTGAAGTCTGAAAGGATGGAGTTGAGTTTGTGGACTTCACGCGTTGTAGGGGAGTTCATTAGCAGGGTGTCATCAACGAATTGGCTATGCGAGGGGGCAGACCTTATATTGTGCAGGGGTAGGCCTATGAGGGTGCCTTCTAGTACTGTTGATTTAATATAACGGCCCAGGCCTTCTGCCATTAGAACAAAGAGGAAAGGTGAGAGTGGATCACCTTGTCTAATGCCTCTAGAGGCCGATAAGGGGCGCGAGGGGACTCCATTGATGAGGATTGAGAAGAACACCAAAGAGGTTAGGTTCAAAATCCAGTTTACCCAATCATGATCAAAGCCAAAGGATTCTAGGATAGCACAGAGGTATTGCCAACTGACTCTGTCAAAAGCCTTTGAGAGATCGAGTTTGATTAACATACCTGAGGTTTTTGTTGTCTTGAGAGAGCTGACCACCTCATTGGCCAATATGACGCTGTCCATTATCGACCTTCCTTATACGTAACCAACTTGTTCCTTGGAGATGACAAAAGGAAAAATTGGCTTGAGTCGATTTGCAATTACCTTGGTAATAATCTTGTAGATGACGTTGCATAAGGCAATGGGTCTAAACTGTTTGGGGTTCATGACTCTTTCCTCCTTTGGGATGAGGGTGAGGAATGTGGCGTTGAAGGCTTGGAGCACTTGTCCCGACGATCTGGATTCTTGGACGACCTCCCAAACATCCTGGCCTATTATATCCCAACAGTGGTGAAAGAAATCTGTAGTGAAACCATCGGGGCCTGGGGCTTTACCTGGGGGCATGTATTTTACGGCTTTGTCCACCTCTTCCTTGGAGATTGGTCGATTGAGAGCTATATTCTGCTTTGGCATGATTAACTTGGGGATATGGCTGGTAACTTGGGAGATTGCGTCATCCCTGCTCACATTATTTTCCGTGAGGACGGTGTGGTAGTATCTGTGGAGCTCCTCTTCAATGCGCTCATGGTCCCTTATTGGTTGGCCCTGCTCATCCTCCAGATGTGTTATTCTGTTGATGTGTCTACGGTGTATCATGGTTCTGTGGAAGAATTTGGTGTTCTTTTCCCCTTCTTTGAGCCACTGAACTCTAGATTTCTGTCTCCAGAGGATTTCTTCTTGCCTCCTTCGTTGCTCAAGTTGCAGTTGTAGTTGCTCTTCTTCCTGCCTGAGTTCAGTAGTGCGGGCGCCTAATATAAATATCTTCTGTATTTCAGCTAGCCTGAGTTCAACATCTTTGATGGCTTGGAGGATATTGCCAAAGGTGTTCTTGTTCCAGTATTTGAGTTTTTGCTTGAAATTTTTAAGCCTTTGTTGGAATCTGTACATCTTGGTGCCCTCGTCAGTCTCAGATTGATTCCACCAGATTTGTGCTAGTTGATGGAAGTCTGGGTGTGTGAGCCTGAATTTTTCAAATATGAAAGGTTTGAATTTTGGTGTTGCTTCTATGGTGATTTGGAGGGCTATCGGCCAGTGGTCCGAGCCCGTTCTGGGAAGGATCAAGCTTTCTATGCATAGATATCTCTCAATCAAGTGTTCTGTTACAAAAAAGTGATCGAGTCTACAGGCTATATGTTGGCTGCCAGATCTGCGATTAGACCAGGTAAAAATGCCATTGCTATTCTCGGTGTCTACTAGCTTTAACTATTCAGGGAGGGTTTTGAACTTACCACTGTCTTGCTCGAGTCATTTGCTGCCTCCCATTTTTTCCTCCAGTGACATTATCATGTTAAAATCACCTCCTAAGATCCAGTTGGGCGTGTTCACCAGTGCTTTGACTTGGGCCAGCTTTTCATGTTGTCCTTGTGGGCCGTAGACGTTGGTGATGGTCCCCTCCTGATTCGATCCTATTATTTCAAAATGTACTGACAGGGTGCCTGCTGTGGAAAAGGGTCCACTGAGAATTGTGTGGTTGGGGTTCCACAATATTGCTAGACTTCCCGCTGCTCCCACGGAGTCCGTATAGAAATACTGGCATCCTTTCCATATTCGTCGCATTATTCTCTCTGCTTCCAATCCGGCGCATTTAGTCTCCTGTAACATTAGAATGTCTGGGGTTTCCTCTTTGATGCAGTCTCTGAGGATCCTTTGCTTGGATGTTCCGTTAAGCCCTCTAATGTTCTAGGAAATGACCTTCATCATTAAGAGGAGGGGTGTAGGTGGAGGTATCCCTCTGAGAGCTTCTGTATCTGCCCTGAGTTGATCATTAGGTGCCCGGATTCTTTGATCAGCTGATGAACCGGTTTCCGACCTCTTCTTTTTCCTTCTTGTGGAGTTTTTTTGGAGATAGAACTTGACTCTGTGGCTATGCCTAGGCGCGCTGTGGAACCCGTCATTGAGTCGAGGAAGATCTTGTGAACCTTTCTTAGTTGTTCTTCCGGGAGACCTTGCAGGTCCCTCTGGTCTAGGGCCTCCTCCCGTTTCTCCATATCTATGCCCGCTAGATCTTGGGCATTCATTTGCATATGAATATCTCCGTCTGCATCCCCTGCGTCTTCTGCGTTGGTTTCTTTAAGCGCATCCGAACGTGGGCTGGTAGTATTTGTGGCTTTGCCTGTCTGTGAGCCGGTGTGGGGATCCTGGATTTCTTCTTCCTCCAGTAGCTGGCTTAGAATGTCGTAAGCGTTTCTGGTTTGGATCCGAGGTTTTGGATTGGCTATCAGTCTTCGAGTGATTTTTCTTCCTTGCTTGGATCACGGTGAAGCCATATTTTTGCAGATTCAGAGTGGATTTGGGGGTTGGCTGATTCAAGGGGCAATCCCGGAACAGATGGCCATGTTCATGGCACTTTCTGCATCTGAACGGGATATGATCATAATCAAGGGTTTGTGACCAGTCCTCATCCTGGTATTCCAGTATTACGACTCCTGGTAGAGCTTTGGCGATGTTCATGTAGACACAGATGCGGGAATATGAGGTATATTTGCGCTGCTTTGTAGCTTCAGAGGATTTCACATACTGGACAATGGTGTTTCCTATTCCCATTAGGATCTCCTCCAGCCAGAACTCTTGCGGCAGGGAGTAGTGGTGGATCCAGACGGGTGCCATTGTGAAGTCCTCCTTATCTGGGCTGAAGTGCTTTGTCCAGTACCGTAGGAAGAGCCCTGTTGAGTTGAAGAAGTAAGGGCCATTTTCGAAGATGTGATCCTTTTCCTCTAGATTGTAGAGGATGATGGTGAAGAATCCTTTTGAGCTAAGCTGGACGTCATAATCGTCTTTGGGGTTCCACCAGTGTTTTATCCATTTTTGCAGATCCCTTTCGGATGGCCAGAGTCCCAGAAATTTACCAATGAGGGCATGCTCTTGCATAAACTGTGTGTGTTCACCCACCCTGGCGGAACTTATGTGGTATATGGGTGCCTTTTCCGTTTGTGGAATGCATTTCTCGGGTTCCCAGCTGCGAGGTGCTTTGGGATTGGAAGTGCTAGCTTCCATCTCCATTTCCTGTCGAAGGCCCTTCTCCTTGGCGAGTAGCTGATCTCGGATTTGTTGCGGCGGCTCAAATGCTGGTCTTTTTGCCCATGTTCCAGATTTATCGTTCTCTGTTACATTACTGTAGGAGGGGAGTTTCCCCCCCTCTTCAGCACCCATGGCTGCGGACCAAAGCCGATGTGGGTTTACAAAGAAGCAGTGGAATTTCGTGGCCGAAGATGGTGTTGTAGCGATCGGTTGATGGCTCGTATGGGCTGAGTGCTAGGTTTTTCCTCTGACTCCAACCCTAAGTCTAATATTAGTGATAAGACTAAAATCTAATTTTATAAAGTAAATAATGAGGTGTGAAGTAATATCAATTTAAGAAATCAATAAAAATAAAACAAATCTAAAGAGTGATTTAATACATATTGAGCAAGTAAATACCAAAATTAGAAATTAAAATAAGAAAGGGATAAAACATACAAGAAGGTGTAAGCATAGAAAGGTATCTAAAGTCTAGTCTAACTAGAGAACATTCTTATTTTAACTCAACTCCGTTTTAGAAAGGCGTTAGTCATAAATGGGAAATAAAGGGAATAAAGTGACAACTAGGAGTCATTTTAGGAGCGCTTTAAGGATGGGTGAGGGAAATTGACTTTTAATTAAATTAAGTTGTGGATTAACTTGTGTAACTAACGAAACATATGCCAAGTGTATGGGAAGGATAATTCCTAATTAAAAAAAAGGAATTAAATGTGCAAATGGCAAGTTGTCACTAAGGAAATTCTATAAAACAAATGGCTGAGAGGAGGAATGGATCGCAGCGGTTATGAGTAAGGTTATGCTGCATAAATTCTGACTAGTTTTACTTGTGAAAGTTGAGATACCTAGCTCGAGAGAGAGAGAATGGTGGCTATACCTTGCAAGGTGAGCTGGGAGCTAGAGGATTTTGGTTGTGTGTGTGTGGACCCTTTGCATCTTGGGGCACTTAGGGGGAAGAAGAGTACACCTAGCATTGGTTGGGAGGTACTGGTGAAGTCTCATAGGGTAGCACACAGGGGAAGGTGGATTGATGGGGTGAAATATTGGAAAGGACATACGCTAGTTTTCAGACAGACGCGCAACTCCATTACCACTATTTTCTGGTCATGGTATTGTATATTTAATTATTTATGTTTCCCAAAAATCAATGTAATATTCTAGATTTGAATATTTGCACTAATGGAGTCTTGTGATGAATGTTTATAAAACACATGTTTTCTTGGTCATATAATGATTGTATATTGTAATCTTAATATCTGCAGTTTCTTATTGAAGTATAAATTGATTTATAGATCACTGGGAGAAATCTCAGTTTTGTTTTTCCTATTATCTGTTGAAGCTTAGTTTGTATGAGACTCTTGTTTCTTACGATTTTTTTTTACAATGAAACCTTCACCCCTTTTTATGAAAAACATATTCATGCCCCCGGTGCTTCTGCACTGCATTTCTCTTAGAAAACACTTTACATCTGATGTTTACATTTCGCCCAGCCTTACGAGCCCCCTGGCGTTCATTTACCTTCGATCTTCTCTGCGCTTTTTTTTAACATCTTTGAGACTTTCACTTCTACGTTTTGTCTAGAATGGTCAACCTAGCTATTGTCTTCTTGCTCGCAGAACTTGTTTTTCCCCTCTGCGTTCCCTTTACTTTTGCTTCCTCCGTGAATTTGGATGGGTTTTATAACCTTAGCATTTCCTTTAAGGACCTTTGCGTTAGGCATGCATCTTGTGCATATTTTATGGGTTTTAGCCTCTGCGATTTTTTTTCTTACACAACAAACTTCATTTGACCTCTATGTTTGGCCATTTTTTAAGCATCTGTGTTTTTCTCAAATTGCACTGAATTATCTATTCTTTGTGTTTTTTTTCCTTGCCTCTACAAGCTCTAGAAGAGGAAAACAATGTGTTAATGTTTGTTTTAAATACTTTTCTAGTTGTGTTGTGGGGATATTCTTTACGTAGTAAATCCAAGCATAGGATATTCTCGGCATTTTCTAGCCTTACCCAACATCTCAACCCCCCAAGCTATGAGGTTTTCCTCTATACACTTGTGCTCGATGATTTTGGTGTTATTTATTCTCTCTGCTTTCTAAAGAAAAGGATTTGTGCCTTTCTTCCCTTTCCCAACGCATTTACATCACTTCACTCTACAAAATTCATAGAGCTCCCTCTTGGTATTTTAATCCCCAAATTATCTTTGTGTATGGCATTACATTTTCGTCCAAATTAGAGCTCCCTCCTAGCATTTTTAATCCCTCGGTATCTCTATGCATGGTATTAAATTTTCTCCAAAATTAGACCTCCCTCCTGACACTTTATTTCCCTGATTTATCTCTATGATTTTACTTGATTTTTTCCTCTACATTTTTCCCCCAAGATTTCTCCCAACTTCCATCATCTGGAGTTTTCTCTGAGGTCGATTAATATCTTTGCATATTTTTTAAATTTACACCTAGCATGGAAACCTTCTTGAACCCTCTGCATTTTTGCTCACTTTTTCCAGGAAATTTCTATTTTATCTCCACACTTTGATGAGAAATTACCCACTCTTGGTTTTTAATTAGGTTTCTCTCTTGGTGGTTCGGTTGATTCATGAACCTTTCTTAATTGCTGACAACATATTCATGATATTTAATGACAATGCATATTCAGTGTCTAAGCTTTGGTTGTTAATTTTGTCTTTTGTTAATGCTATGCTGGAAGACATGAAACTCTAAATTCATGTACCCTTGACTTGTTAATCCACCCAAAACTTCACTATTAAAGGAAGGCACCCAGACCTTAACTAAATTTCCATTATAATATTCTGGTAGCTTCTTTTATCTTTTGTAGGACATACTGGAATTCTTACATTTGTCAACTTGAAGGACTCATTGTTTTGTACTTGAAATTAAGCTAACATTGAAATCCTTGTGCACATGTTTATGTAAGTTAGTATGGAAGTCATCTCCATTTTTTCTCAAGTGCGATGAAGTTAATTATTTTTTCCTTCTGCACCTTGTGTATGGATGTGAGATCTATCCTTGAAACCTTGCGGTATTACTTTATTATGTTAAGTCCTTAAAAATGTATTTTAGTTGTGCTACAAAGAGGTGAATGATTCAGTAGATTGAAGTAGTTGATACATGATGCTGCTCTAGATTTGAATCTAATATAACCTTAGTAGAATTAATTACATCTTAGAATCATGAAATAACCATAATACTAGTGATGAATGAATGGTTTAGATATTAGACTTGTTGCGCGCAATGAAAATATAATGTAATGAATGATTTTTTTAGAGATTAGACTTCTTGCGTGAAATCAAAATTTAATGTAATGAATGATTTTTTTAGATATTAGACTTCTTGCGCGAAATGAAAATTTAATCTAATGAATGATTGTTTTATATATTAGAATTCTTGCGTGAAGTGAAAATTTAATGTGATGAATGATTGAATTTATGTGATTAGATTTCCTCGCGCAATGAATAAAATTGATGATTACTCTTCTTCCTTAATCAATGTGACAAATGATTGCACTTATGTTATTGGAATCTTTGTGACATGAATATAACTGATGATTTCTCTCATGCCTTCGATTTAATGTGATGTATGATGGGTTATGTGGTTGGTTAGAATATTTTCGCACCATGAATTAGATGTTATGTATGATAATAAGTTGATGTTGACCCTTAAGCTTGACTAATTGATGTTTAGGTTGATGGATTTGTTTTAGTTGATTACGAATTTGATTGTGTTAGTGGGATTTAGACACCTCCTTATTCCTCAGAATAGTTGTGAGCCTTGAGACCTTAAGTTGTCAAAATCAATTGGATGAATCATGGGCTTGATCATTGCTTATGTGTCTTGGAGGTCCTAACCTTGTAGGGTAGGTAGGGTAGGTAGTATATTTATGTCATGTTTATGTTATCTTTATTTTATCCTTATGTTATCCTTATGTTATATTTATGTTATCTTTATGTGACGAGTTGAGCGATTAAAAGTATTGATGATTCAAGTTGATCGTGATGAGTAGATCTTGTGTCACCATTTATGATGCTCATTGATTATGTGTCATCATCATTTCCTAGTTGTAAGAAAGAGGCCTTTAAATTTGGTATCAGAGCGGGTTCAACCACATGACTTAGGATCGTTACAGCTTCTAGTGTACTAAACACTTGATTAATAATTTATCACTAATTAAATTTAATTTTTTCCTTGCAGGTAATCATGGTTAGAGGATATCGTGGAGGTAGATGATGTGTTGGTAGGGGAGGAGGTGTGACGCTTACAATAGCATCCACGCCAAAGAGGTCTAACCCCCAAGGAGAGGAACGAGTCATTGGACATGAGAAGATTGTTGCGGGGGATGTGGTTGGGTTGATGAGGTCCTTTAAGAGGATGTCAGAGGCCTTGATTCACCTTCTAGATAGAGATGACGCCAGGGTTCCTATACCCTGTGATCATCCACAATGCACCGCAGTCGGTACTGGTAGCATTCACAGAGAACTCAATAAGGTCAAGTTTCGTAATTTCTTGGTTTCCATGGATAGTGAAGTCGTCGAGCCATGGTTGGAGAATATGGTGATGTGCTTCGCACTTTGTGACTACACCTCCAACATGAAATTTTGCATGGTGGTATTTCAGCTAAAGGGGAGTGCTCTTCTATGGTGGAAGATGCTCCTGCCACAACTGAACATGGTTGTTGAAGAAGTGTCATTGGAACTGTTCGAGGAGTGGTTCTGGGAGAGATATTTTTCATAGGAATTCATTGAGCATCAACTTAATGAGTTCAACACCTTGCGACAAGGTGGTCATATGGTTCCCGAGTATGAGGATCTATTTATGGAGCTTCTTAGGTATTCTCCATATCTAAACACTGAGAAGCTCAAGGTAAACAAGTTTGTGTTTGGCCTTAACGTCATCATTCATGTGAAAGTGAGGATCCTAATGACTCAGATGTTGCACGATGTAGTCCAGAAGGCCCTCATAGCTGAGGAAGATTTGATCAGTGGCGGTTAGGGTAGGAATACTGCGAGACCAACAAGACATGCAACATCTGGTGGCAACAACATCAGAAATGAGCTAGACATCTGGTGCGTAGCAGTATCAGACACCAGTTAGACATTCATCTGGTGCACAATAGTATCAGACACCAGATAGACATTCATCTAGTGCCCAGGTTTTCAATGTATGACACCATGATGACTGACGTCTCAGCATTGGAATCCCTATAGAGGACCACAACACCAACAAGAATGTCGTCCGTAGAAGCATCAATTTAGGCTTGTTCAACAGAATAGACTAGGACTTCAGGCTGGTGGGCCAACAACATTTACTTTGGGGACCATGAGTACTCTACCTAAGACTGGATGTTGGACATGTGGAGAGACACATTACCAATGTGACTTTTCGATTGAGAGGGCCAGAGTTGTCGGGTTAGTTGAACACACTACCATTGGAGATTTGGGAAAGGCCCACCATATTCATCCAACAGTGAATAACCACTAGGCCGAGCACCATTATATTGTGCTCAAGATGTCAAGTACCATCGTTTACCATACCTTTAGTATTTTGATAGATCCTGGTGCTATAAAGAGATTTATTTCTGGTGCAGTGCTAAAAATAATTAAGGTAAAGGAAGTCAAACATGAGGAATTTAGATACGTGGAAATGGCTTTGAGTGCCAAACAGAAGGTTTGGTGAAATGTTACGCACTGTAGCCTCAGCCTGGGATATTTTGTAGTGAATTCTAGCTTGTACGTCACGATATTAGGATCTTATGACATCGTGATCAGTATGGACTAGTTGGAATCGCATGAAGCGATACTCAACTGTAAGAAAAAATGGTTGATTTAAATGATGATGAGGGAAAAAGACGAGTGATTGTAGGAAGAAACTAATGAGTTTCCCTAAGGTTCATTTCTTCCCTACAGCTATGAAAGAGAATGCGCAAAGGATGCAATATATATGTTATCTTAGTGCTGAAAAACAAGGGCATGGAAGAAGGAATAAAAAACCTTCCCGTAGTGTGAGAGTTTGTGGACGTGTTCGTAGAAGAGTTACCATGTTTGTCACCCGAAAGAGAATTGGAGTTTACAATTGACCTAAAACCTAGAACTGAACCGATAGAAAGAGCGCCTTATTAGATGTCAACACCTGAGGTGTAGGAGTTGAAAATGAAACTTAAGGATTTGTTGAACCTCAGACTTATACGTCCCAGCGTGTCAGCTTAGGGTGTGCCTGCTATTTTCATATGGAAGACGGATGGGTCATGGAGACTCTGTATTGACTACCATCAATTGAATAAGGAAATGATCAAGAACCGATATCCATTTGCAACAATAAACGATTTTTTGACCAAATGAAGGCCGTGACTGTGTTTTCAAAGATCGACTTGAGATGAGGATATCATTTGTTATAGATCAGAGAGGAATAAATTCCTAAGACCGCATTCAAGACGATTTTTGGGCATTACGAGTTTACCATTTTATCGTTTGGGCTAATGAACACCCTAGGGGTATTCATGAGCTTGATGAATGGGGTGTTCCACAAATACTTGAACAATTTTGTTCACATATTCATTGAGGACATATTGATATATTATCGGATGATAGAAGAACATGATGAACATTTGTGCTTGGTACTACAATTTTTAAGAGAGAACAAATTATACGGGAAACTGTCAAAATGCTCTTTTTGTCAATTGAGGATTCATTATTTGGGGCATGTTATCTCTGACGAACACAACATTGTGGATCTAGTGAAGGTAGAGGCTATTATGGAATGTCCTACACTGAAAAACGTACTCGAGGTATGTAGGTTCATCGGTTTAGAAGGATATTATCGACGGTTCGCCGAAGGTTTTTCGAAGATATCAAATCTGATTACGAAATTGCAGAAGAAAAACAAGAAGTTTGTATGGACTGAGAAATGCATGGAAGAATTTTGAAGGCTCAAGGAGTTTTTGATGAAAACGTTGATATTAAAATTCCCATACATGGACGAGGACTTCTTGGTATGCACAGAGGCATCCAAGGAAGGCTTAGGCGGAGTCTTGATTCAAGACAGTCGAGTGATCACTTACATCTCAAGGAAATTAATAAAGGATGAGGAGAATTACACGACGCATGATTTGGAGTTATTGGCCATTGTGTATGCCTTGAGAGTGTGTAGACACTACCTGATTGGAAGGAAATTCGAACTAAAAATGGACAAATGTGGTATGCAACACATTTTTACACAAAGTGACTTGAATGTGCGACAAATGCGTTTGTTAGAACTGCTTAGCGAGTATGATTTTGATATTACCTACATAAAATGAATAGTGAACGGAGTGGAATATGCGTTGACTCATAGACCACATATATTTTTGGTGATACCTCTTCAGATGAATATTCAAGAAAATATTCTAACTATACAACGTGATCATGACTGGTATAAATAAGTTAAGGAAAATATTGGACGAGACACCATGCTGGTACCTAGGTTTGAAGGATATACTTTGGAAAACGACAGACTGATGATATATAATAACCAGATTTATGTACTTCCTAAAAAGGATTTGAGAATTTTGATCTTAAACGAAGCTCATAGAGTAGTGTACATGGATCATCTAGGAGTCACGAAGATGAGGGTAGACCTTAAGCCCTTATTCTTCTGGAAATGAATGAAGGCAGACATAGTTATCTATGTGGTGAGGTGTCTGGAATGTTAAAAAGTAAAGGCTGAACATAGACATCCAACAAGATTACTACATCCACAAGTTATTTCGTAATTGAAATGGGAGGTCATTTTGATGTAATTTATTGTTGTATTTTCATTTACGGCAAGGAGGCATGACTCAATTTTCGTGGTAGTAGACACTCTGATGAAGAGTGCACATTTTATTCCTATGTGCATGACGTATCAGGTGCCATACATAGCTAGATTTTTTATCAGCGATATTGTGAGATTTCATGGCGTGCCTAAAAGGATCATATTCAATAGAGAATCATTAATTTCATGAAGTTGTTGGACTAGTTTCCAAGAGGCCTTGGGAACCCAACTTAACTTTAGTATAGCGTATCACCGTGAGACAGAAAAGAAGACAGAAAGAACAAACCATTTTTTTAAAGATATGTTGCATACGTATGAGATGGACCAACAAAAGCGATGGGAAGAGTTCTTTCCACTGGTAGAGTTTGCGTACAACAACAACTATCAAAGCACCATTAAGATGGTATTATTTGAGTTCCTTTATAGGAGACCGTGTCAGATGCCTTTGAGTTGGGATAGACTTGAGGATAGGGTCCTCGTAGGACCACAAGCAATCTAAGAAATGGAAGAGCAAATGAAAACGATAAAACAAAGGATTAAAGAAGCGCAAGATCGATAGAAGAGTTAAGTCGATGTGCATCGCATTGATATTAGTTATGAAGTTGGTGATAGAGTATTCTTGCAGGTGAAACCGCACAAGAGTTCGATCAATTTTGGAAAGGGTGCTAAAATATCTCCTAATTTTGTGGGTTGTTTCAAAGTTCTGGAAAAGAAAGGGCATGTGGCCTATCGACTAGCCTTTCTTGATTCCTTGAGGCGTATTCACAATGTTTTTCATGTATCTATTTTGAGACCTTATGTTAGTGATCCTACCGATGTGATTGACATGAGTTCCTTGCAGGTGTCAGATGAGGGTGCACTCATGGTGGATCCAATCCTCATTTTAGACCATCGAATTCGACAATTGCGACGTCGAACGTTCGATCAGGTCAAGGTCTAGTGGGAAAATTATAGTCCACACTCAGCTACTCGGGAGGATGCATATGATATGTGCCAACCGTTTCCATATTTATTTGATAGTTAGACTTTTAGATCTTTCCAGATGCTTTATTTACTTCATATATATAGTGTAAAACTTCAGGACAAAGTTTAAAACAAGAGGGGGTGTATGTAACATCCATCTCTTGTGAGCACATTTTATTCGCTTATTCTTTGAGGACACTTGCATGCAAGTGATCCAATTTTAGTATATGTTGCCTGCTTCTCTTGTGGATTCTTATGATGATGTTGATCGATTATGATGTTATGTATTGAAGAAATTGGAACATTCATTTCATCTATCTTGCCTACGGGTATTTGTCATCTTTGTTAATGTTCTAACACTCATCAACATATATAATACCTTTTACTAATACAAAATTAAAAAGACATTAATAATATATAATGTCAATTAAATATAGTAATAATATATAATGTTAACTAAAAAATAACAGTTTACAAATTTATAAAATTAAAAATATAGTGATAATATATAATTTACAAATTTATAAAATTAAAAATATAGTAATAATTACACTAATTGTTTATTTTTAACTGTACCACTAATTGATTGATTCATTGTGGTGTATGGTTGATCTATGTTGCATGTTCGTTGACGGTTAAGGAAGTTGGGGAAATCCTATTGTGGATGCAGACTGCAGTTGATGGTAAGATCCATTTCATATGGTGTCTTGGCGTCTGTTTTATGGCGATGTGAATAAGTAGATAAAGTGGTAGAACTTTCTCCCTTTGCGTCCATTTCATATGCCATCTTCCTGTAGAAATTGAAAAAAATGGAACATTCATTCCATCTATCTCGTCTATGGGTATCTTTCATCTTTGTTAATGTTCTAACACTCATCAACATATATAAGACCTTTTACTAATAAAAAATTAAAAAGAGATTAATAATATATAATGTCAATTAAATATAGTAATAATATATAATGTTAACTAAAAAATAACAATTTACAAATTTATAAAATTAAAAATATAGTAATAATATATAATTTACAAATTTATAAAATAAAAAATATAGTAATAATTACACTAACTGTTGATTGTTAACTTTTCCACCAATTGATTGATTCATTGTGGTGTATGGTTGGTCTATGTTTCATGTTTGTCGACGGTTAAGGAAGTTGGGGGCATCCTATTGTGGATGCAAACTATTGTACGCATATGCAGATGATGATAAGCTCCATTTCATATGGTGTCTTCATGTTTGTTTTATGGCAATGCGAATAAGTATATGAAGTGGTCGAACTTTCTCTCTTCGCGTCCATTTCATATGCCATATTCCTATAGGCCAAGAATAGATAGGTGTTTTCACCATTTAATTTGAACGCTAGTGGTGTGCTAACTAGTAACCGTGGAAAAGTTGGGTAGTGTGCAATTTCATCATTGATACTTTCTTATTACATATTAAAGCTATATCTAAATACAAATTCAATGATACTTAACAAAAGTTAACATGATCATTAACAATTAACCATAGTCAAACATGGTTAACAATAGTAGAACATGGACATCCATAATTAACCATAGTCAACCCATCATGAATTCATGGTCAACCCTTCATGAAATTTTGAATGCAACATAACGATGAGGACTATAAAAATTCAACCATAGTCAAGTGTAGTAAACCATAGTCAAACATGATCAATCATAGACAACAATAGTAAAAAAAAAATCATAACAGAGTATAGAAGAAATTGAAACATTCATTCCATCTATCTCGTCTATGGGTATCTATCATCATTGTTAATGTTCTAACTCTCATCAACAGTTAATGTTCTAACATTCATCAACATATATAAGGCCTTTTACTAATGCAAAATTAAAAATACATTAATAATATATAATTTCATTTAGATATAGTAATAATATATAATGTTAACTAAAAAATAACAATTTACAAATTTATGAAATTAAAAATATAGTAATAATATGTAATTTACAAATTTAAAAAGTTAAAAATATAGTAATAATTACACTAACTGTTGATTGTTAATGGTGCCACCAATTGATTGATTCATTGTGGTGTATGGTTTATCTATGTTTCATGTTCGTCGATGGTTAAGGAAGTTGAGGCGATCCTATTATGGATGCAGAATGTTGTACGCATATGCAGATGATGATAAGATCCATTTCATATGGTGTCTTGGTGTCTGTTTTATGGCGATGCAAATAAGTAGATGAAGTGGTCGAACTTTATCTCTTCGCATCCATTTCATATTCCATATTTCTTTAGCCAAGGATAGATAGGTGTTTTCACCATTTAATCTCAGCGCTAGTGGTGTGCTAACTAGTAACTGTGGAAGAGTTGGGTAGTGTGCAATTTCATCATTGATACTTTATTCCTACATATTAAAGTTATATCTAAATACAAAGTCAATGATACTTAACCAATTCAACTATACTTAACCAAAGTTAACAAGATCATGAACAATTAACCATAGCCAAACATGGTTAACCATAGTAGAACATGGACAACCATATTTAACCATGGTCAACACTTCATGAATTCATGGTCAACCCTTCATGAACTTTGGAATGCAACATAACCATGAGGACTATAGAAATTCAACCATAGTCAAGTGTACTAAACCATAGTCAAACGTGATCAATCATAGTCAATTATAGTAAAAAAAAATCAACCATGGTTGACAATGGTCAAACACAATCAAACAATCATTAACCATAGTCAAACTGGTGAAATATGGTCAATCATTAAACAACCATGGTTAAATATGGTCTACCATAGTCAACCATGGTTAAACAAGGTCTAACATAGCCAACCATTGTTAACAATAGTCAAACATGGACAACCATATTAAACCGTGGTTATACATGTTCAACCATAGTCAATCATTGTTAATCACGGTCAAATATGGTTTACCATGTCCAACCATAGTCAACCATGGCCATTGGCCAACCATAATCAAATATGGTCAATCATAGTCAATCATAGTAAACCATGTTAAACCATGTGTGACTATAGTCACGCATAGTAAAAATAGTCAATCATGGTTAAGCATAGTAAAGAATGGTCAACCATGGTCAACTATAAGAAAACATGGCTAGGAAAAGTCAAGCATAATCAACCAAGGTCAACAATAGTCAACCACTCAACCATAGTCAAACATGGTAAATCACACTCAACTATAACAAAACATGTCAATTATAGCCAACCAAGGTCAACCATAGTTGACTAAATTCAAATATAGTTAAACCTAGTAAATGAAAGTTGATAGTCAACAAAACTCAATCAAGTTAAGGATGGACTTCACACATGCTTGACCATGGTCAAAAATGGTCAACTATAATTAACCATATTCAAATATTATTAGTCAACAATGATCAACTAAAGTCAATTATAATAAAAAATGCACTACCAAGGTCAACCATTATAACCCATAAGGAAGCATGGTCAACCATAGTCAACTATGCTAAAACATGGTTGATAATAATGAACGATAGTCAAACATAATCAACCAGGTCAAACCATCATTTCCAATAGTCCAACCTCGTGAACCATATTCAACCATTGACAAGCATGCTCAACCATGCTCAAACAACTTCAATAATAGTCAACCATTGTTAAACATGGTCAAACATAGCCAACCATAGTCAAACATGGTCAACCATAGTAAACCATGGACTAACGTGGTCAACCATAGTAAACCATGGTCAACCATGGTTAGCCATGGTTAATTATGGTCACCCATGGAAACAAATGTGTAACATCTCACTCTTGCGAGCACATGTTATTGTCATATTCTTTGAGGACACTTGCGTGCAAGTGATTCAGTTTTAGTATATGTTGTTTGTTTTGCTTGTGGATTCTTATGATGATGTTGATGGATTATGATGTTACGTTATTTGATATCTATGTATTGACAAATGTTATTAATGAGTTTCCCTTGAGTGTGCAAGACACTTGACATGTTGAGGATGTTAATGTCATGAATGGACCTCCTTGGACTCTGGATTGAGTAAGGGAGTGGATTTTATTAGTTTGAGTATTTTATTTATGCATATGTGACATATGATTAGGTATATTATGGTGTTTCTTATGGATCATTGAAAATGTTCATTGATGGATGCAGGTTGACGATTTCTTTCTAATAAGATTCACATAACGAATAAAGGGGCCATGCACAACAACCATATCTTTAGGGAGAGGTGTGGCAACAACCCTGTCACAACCTACTAGCACTCCCATTGTGGCTCAAATTGTAGGTTAACGATTACCTAGTTCGAGAGATCCACGATACCATGAGGGAAGACTGATACAGTCTCTCAGAAAGATTATAAGGGGCATGCAATAAGGCAAGATCCTTATTCCCTAGTGGCCCTTAGTCTCTCAGAAGGTCTCCCAAATGGAGTCCTGACTCGAGGGGTTGTACAACTACAAAGACCAGTTAAAGGCGAGTGGAACACTTGGAGAACAGAGTGTGTCTTAGAGGGGATGTCGTGAAATTAAAAAAAATTGAATCAAAGGCTAGTGGCACCCTTGGAGCACTGAGTGTGTCCTTAAGGGCATGTCACGGGATTTAAAAAAATGAGTCAAGGAATCTAGGTGAAAACTTTGAGCGAATGTTAAACCTTATAAAATCTTGAACACGTGTCGAATTAATTAATTGATTAATTAATTAACTAAAGAATCAATTTATTAAGCATAATCCCTAAGGGTCTAAGGTCATGCAAATAAAAATGTAATTAATCCTAAGTCTAAGACTAGTGAGAAGACTAAAAGCTAATTTTATAAAGTAAATAATGAGGGGTGAAGTTAAATCAATTTAAGAAATCAATACAAATAAAACAAATCTAAAGATTGATTTAATACACATTGTGAAAATAAATACCAAAATTAGAAATTAAAATAAGAAAGGAATAAAGCGTACAAGAAGGTGTAAGCATAGAAAGGTATCTAAAGTCTAGTCTAAATAGAGAACATTCCTATTTTGACTCAACTACGTTTTAGAAAGGCGTTAGTCGTAAATGGGAAATAAAGGGAAAAAAGGTTAAAAATAGGAGTGATTTTAGGAGAGCTTTTAGGATGGGTGGGGGAAATTGACTTTTAATTAAATTGAATCGTGGATTTACTTGTGCAACTAAGGGAACAGATGACAAGTGTATGGGGGGGATAATTCCTAATTAATTTAAAAAAAAATGAATTTTGCAAATGACAAGTTTTCACTAAGGAAATTCTATGAAACAAACGTCTGAGAGGAGGAATGGATCAAAGTGGTTATGAGTAAGGTTCTGCTACATAAATTTTGACTGTTTTTACTTGTGGGAGTTGGGATACCCAACTCGTGAGAGAGAGTGGTGGATCTACCTTGCGAGGCGAGCTAGGAGCTAGAGGATTATGGTTGTGTGTGTGTGGCCCCTTTTCATCTCGGGGGGCTCAGGGGGAAGAAGAGTACGCCTAGCATTGGCTGTGAGGTACCGGTGAAGTCTCACCAATTAGCAGGAAGGAGAGGAAGATTAACAAGGTGAAATCGTGGAAATGACACGTACTGGTTGTTGGACAGACTAAAAAATCCATTACAACTATATTCTGGTCACGATATTGTATATTTAATTATTTATGTATTGCAAAAATTAATGTACTCTTATAGATTTGAATATTCACATCAATGGAGTCTGGGTCTGAATGTTTATAAAACAGATGCGTTATTGGTGATATAAATATTGTATATTGTAATCTTAATATATGTAGTTTCTTATTGAAGTATAAATTGATGTATAGATCAGTGGAAGCGATCTCAATTTTGTTTTTCCTATTATCTGTTGAGGCTTAGTTTGTATGAGACTCTTGTTGCTAGCGATTTTTTTTTTACTATGAAACCTCCACCCCTTTTTCTGAAAAAACATAGCCATGCCCCAGTTGCTTCTTCACTGTGTTTCTCTTAGAAAACCCTTTACGTTTGATGTTTACATTTCGCCTAGCCTTACGATCCCCCTGACATTGATTTACCTTAGATATTATTTGCATTTTTTTTAACATCTCTGAGACTTTCACTCATTCTCTTTGGCTGGAATGGTAAACCCAGCTATTGTCTCCTTTCTCAGAGAACTCGTTTTTCCCCTCTACGTTCCTTTTACATTTTCTTCCTTCGTGAATTTGGATGGATTTTATAACCTCAGTGTTTCCTTTAAGGACCTTTCTGTTAGGCATGCATATTCTGCTTATTTGATGGGTTTTAGCCTCTGTGGTTTTCATTCTTACAGAGAAAACTTCATTTCACCTCTGTGTTTGGCCAGTTTTTAAGCATCTACGTTTTTCTCAAATCACCCTGAATTCTCTATTCTCTGCATTTTTGTTCCTTGTCTCTACGAGCTCTAGAAGAGGATAATAATGCATTGATGTCTGTTTTAAACACTTGTCTAGTTGTGTTGTGGGGATTTTCTTTACATAGTAAATCCCGACATGGGTGTGCACTTGTCTTTTTAATTTCAGTAACTATTGTAAGTCGAGTGGAGTGTCTCAGCGTTTTCTACCCTTACTCAGCACCTCAACCTCCCAAGCTATGTGGTTTTTTCTCTATGCACTTGTGCTCGGTGATTTTGGTGTTATTTCTACGCTGTGTTTTCTGAAGAAAAGGCTCTGCGCCTTACTTCCCTTGCCCAACGTATTTACATCACTGCCCTTTGTGAAATTCATAGAGTTCCCTCATGGGGTTTTAATCCTTGAATTATCTCTGTGTATGGCATTAAATTTTTGCCCAAATTAGAGCTCCCTCCTGGCGTTTTTAGTCCCTGATTATCTCTGTCTATGAAATTAAATTTTCTCCCAAATTAGAGCTCCCTCCTGGCGTTTGATTTCCCTGACTTATCTCTGTGATTTTGCTTCTTTTTTTTCTCTTCATTTTTCCCCAAGGATTTCTCCCATCTTCCATCAACTGAAGTTTTCTCTGGGTTCGATTAGTGTCTCCACATTTTTTTTATCTACACCCATCATGGAAACCTTCTTTAACCCTCTGCATTTTTGTTCACTTTTTCCATGAAATTTCTCTTTTATCTCTATGCTTTGATGAAAAATTACCCACTCTTGGCTTTTGATTAGGGTTCTCTCTTGGCAGCTCAGTTGATCCATGAACCTTTCTTAATTACGGACAACATATTCATCATATTTAATGACAACGCAAATTTTGTGTCTGCGCTTGCATTGTGAATTTGTTTTTTTATTAATGACATCCTGGCAGAGATGACACTCTAAAGACGTGTACCCTTGACTTGTTAATCCACCCAAAAATTCACTATTAAAGGAAGGCACCCAAACCTTAACTAAATTTCCCTTATAATATTCCAGTAGCTTCTTTTAGCTTTTGTACGACATATTGGAATTCTTACATTTGTCAACTTGAAGGACTCCTTGTTTCCTACTGGAAATTAACCTAACATTGAAATCCTTGTGCAAATATTTATGTAAGTATGGAAGCTATCTCCATTTTTTCTCAAGTGCGATGATGCTTTAATCATTTCCTTAAATGAATTTTTAAAGTAACCTTGTCTTCTAGTGTTAAGGTCTAGTGAGATGGTGTGGTACCTTATGTATGGATGTGATATCTAGCCTTAAAACCTTACGGTATTACTTAATTAAGTGAAGTCCTTAAAAATGTATTTTAGCTGTGATATAAAGCAGTGAATGATTCAATATCTTGTAGTAGTTGAGACCTAATGCCGCTCTAGATTTGAATCTAATATAACCTTGGTAGAATTACTTACATCTCAGAATCATGAAATAACCATAATACTAGTGATGAATTATTGTTTTAGATATTATACTTTTTGCACGCAATGAAAATATAATGTAATCAATGATTATTTTAGATATTAGACTTCTTGCGCAGAATGAAAATTGAATGTAATTAATGATTGTTTTAGATAGTAGACTTCTTGCATGAAATGAAAATTTAATGTAATGAATGACTGTTTTAGATATTAGACTTGTACGAAGTGATCATTTAATGTGATGAATGATTGAATTTATGCGATTAGATTTCCTCACGCAATGAATAAAATTGATCATTACTCTTGGGCCTTAATCGATGTGATGGATGATTTCACTTATGTGATTGGAATCTTTGTTCCATGAATATAACTGATGATTTCTCTCCTGCCTTGGATTTAATGTGATGTATGATGAGTTATATGGTTAGTTAGAATACTTGCACACCATGAATTAGATGTGATGTATGACGATAAGTTTATGTGATTTACTAATTGATGTTTAGGTTGATGGATTTGATCTAGTTGATTGTGGATTTGATTGTCTTAGTGGGATTTATACACCTCGTTGTTCCTTAGAACATTCGTCAGCCCTGAGACCATAAGTGGTCAAAATCAATCGGATGAATCCTTGGCTTGAGTGTTTCTCATGTGTCTTGGAGGTCCTAACCTTCCAGGGTAGGTTGGGAGGGTAGTATCTTTTTGTCATATTTATGTTATCTTTATGTTATCCTTATGTTATATTATGTTATCTTTCTGTGATGAGTTGAGCGATTAAAAGTATTGATGATTCCATTTGATCGTGATGAGTTGATCTTGCGCCTCCATTTATGATTCTTGTTGATTATGTGTCATTATATTTTCCTAGTCGTAACAGAGGGGGAATTACATATGGTATCAGAGAGGGTTCAACCCCACGACTTGGGATCATTACACCTTCCAGTGTACTAAACACTTGATTAATAATTTATCACTAATTAAATTTAATTGTGTCCCTGCAGGTAATCATGGTTAGAGGATTCCGTGAAGGCTGATGACATGGTGGGGGAGGAGGTGCGACGCCTCCAGTAGCATCGACGCTAGAGGGGTCTAATCGCAAAGGAGAGGAACAAGTCATTGGACAAGAGCAGATTGTTGTGGGGGATGTGGTTGGGTTGATGAGGTCCTTTCATAGAATTTAAGAGGCCTTGATTAATAGAATAGATAGACATGAGGCTAGGGAACCTGTACCCCTTGATGATCTACAATGCACCCCATCCAGTACTGGTAGCATTCACAAAGAACTTGAGAAGGTCAAGTTTCCCGAGTTCTTGGGTTCCACAGATGGCACAGTCGTTGAGGCATGGTTCAAGAACATGGCGATGTGCTTCACACTTTGTGACTACACCTTCAACATGAAAGTTTGCATGGTGATATTTCAGCTGAATGGGAGAACTCTTCTATGGTGGAAGACGCTCTTGCCACAGCTGAACATGGTCGTCAAAAAAGTGTCACGGGAACTGTTCAAGGAGCGGTTCATGAATATTTATTTTTCAGAGGAATTTGTTGAGCGCCAACTCAATGAGTTCAACGCCTTGCAACAAGGTGTTCGTACGGTGCCCGAGTATGAGGCCCAATCATGGAGATACTTAGGTATGATAAACATCTGAATACCAAGAAAATCAAGGTTAACAAGTTTGTGTTTGGCCTTAACATCATCATTCGTGCAAAAAAGAGGATCCCAATGCATCAGATGTTGCACGATGTATTCCAAAAGGCCATCATATTTGAGGAAGAGCTAATCATCGGGGGTTAGGGAAGGACTCCTACGAGATGGAAGAGATAGGTGACATCTGGTGTGTAGCAACATCAAACACAAGTTATACATTCATCACGGTTTCAAGGTACTCCGAGAGGATCCACGTTCACAACACCATGAAGACAGACAACTCAGCAAAGGACTCCCTATAGAGGACCACAACACCAACAAGTGTCATCCGTAGCAGCATCAATTTAGGCCTGTTTCGTAGAACATACTGGGGT
Source organism: Picea sitchensis (assembly GCA_010110895.2). Lineage (NCBI taxonomy): Eukaryota > Viridiplantae > Streptophyta > Pinopsida > Pinales > Pinaceae > Picea > Picea sitchensis. The sequence goes on from SNQJ01S0001216.1 coordinate 281,801, forward strand.
TTCAGGATGGTGGGACAGAAACATCTACTTCGGTGACAAGGAGTACTAAACCAAAGATTGAATGTTGGACATGTGGAGAGCCACATTACTAGTGTGACTATCCGGTTGAGAGGGCTAGAGCTATCGGGTCAGCCGAACACACTATCATTAGAGATTTAGGCAAGGCCCACCAGATTCATGCAACAATGAATAACCGCTAGGCCGAGCACCAGTATATTGTGCTCGAGACGTTAGCTACCATCGCTGACCATGCCTTTAGTATTTTTATAGATGCTGGTGCTATAGAGAGATTTATTTCTGGAGCAGTGATAAAAATAATAAAGATAAAGGAAGTCGAACATGAGGAGTTTAGCTATGTGTAAATTTATTTGGGTTCCAAGAAGAATATTGGAGGAAAGGTTATGCACTGTAGCCTCAACCTGGGAGATTTTGTAACAAAGGTCAATCTGTACGTCACGATATTAGGATCTTATGACGTCATGATCGATATGGACTGGTTGGAACCGCATGATGAGATACTCAACTATAAGATGAAACGGTTGAGTTTGATCGATGATGAGGGACATAGATGAGTGATTGTAGGAAGACTCTAGGGAATTTCCCTAAGGTTCATTTCTTCCCTATAACTATGAAAGAGCATGCACAAAGGATGCAATCTATATGAAATCTCAGCATTGAACGACAAGGGTGTGGAGAAAGGATTAGAAAAACTTCTGGCAGTACAAGAGTTTGCGAATGTGTTCCTAGAAGAGTTACCAGGTTTGTCACTCGAAAGAGAATTGGAGTTTACAATTGACCTAAAACTTGGATCTGAGTCAATAGAAAGAGAGCCTTATCAGATGTCAACACCTAAGTTGCAGGAGTTGAAAATGCAACTGAAGGAGTTATTGGACCTGGGACTTATACGTTCCAGCGTGTAACATTTAGGTGCACCTGTTATTTTATTATGGAAGAAGGATGGGTCATGGAGACTCTGTATTGACAACCGTCAATTGAATAAGGAAATGATGAAGAACCAATATCCATTTACATAATAGACGATTTTTTTGACCAAATGAAGGGCGTGACTGTGTTTTGAAAGATCAACTTGAGATCATGAGATCACTAGTTAAGGATCAAAGTGGAAGACATTCCTAAGACCTCATTCAAGACGAGGTTCGGGAATTACAAGTTTATTGTTTTACGGTTTGGACAGACAAAGGCCCTAGGGGTATTCACGAGCTTGATGAATGGGTTGTTCTGTGAATACTTGGATAAGTGATTTTAACTATTCATTGACTGCATATTGATATATTTTCAAATGACTAAATAACATGATCAACATTTGTGCCTGACACTACAGTGTTTACAAGAGAACAAATTATACAGGAAACTGTTGAGATGATCTTTTTATCAATCGAGGATTCATTAATTGGGGCATGTTATCTCTGACGAAGGAATCATTGTGGATCCAGCGAAGGTAGAGGCTATTATGCAGTGGCTTGCGCCAACAAATGTACGATAAGTATGTAGCTTCATGGGTTTAGTAGGATATTATCAATGGTTCTTCCAAGGTTTTTCGAAGATAGCAAATCCGATTATAAAATTGCAGAAGAAAAAAAATAAGTTTGTATTGACCGAGAAATGCACGGAATAATTTCGAAGGCTCAAGGAGTTGTTGATGACAACGTCGATATCAAAAGTTCCCGACATGGATGAGGAATTCTTGGTATGAAAAGACACATCCAAGGAAGGCTTAGACGGAGTCGTGATGCAATATGGTTGAGTGATCTCTTACATCTCAAGAAAATTAAGAAAGCATGAGGAGAACTATGTGACGCATGATTTAGAGTTATTGGACATTGTGTATGGTCTGAGAGTGTGGAGACACTACCTGATTGGAAGAAAATTCTAACTAAAAACGAAGAACTGTGGTCTGCAACACATTTTTATGCATAGTGAATTGAACGCACGACAAAGGCATTGGTCAGAAATTCTTAGCTAGTACAATTTTGAGATTACCTAAATAAAAGGAATAGTGAACAAAGTGGTAGATGCATTGATTTAGAGACCACACATATTTTCAGTGATACCTCTTCAGATGAATATTCAAGAAAATATTCTAACTATACAACGTGGAGATGACTGATATAAAGAAGTTAAGGAAAATATCAAACAAGACACCATGTTGGTACCTAGGTTTGAAGGATATCCTTTGGACAACGAAGAAATGATGAGGTATAATAACTGTATTTACATACTGCCTAACGACGATTTGAGAAATTTTATCTTAAAAAAATCTCATAGAGAAGTGTACATGGCTCATCCAAGAATCACAAAGATGAGGGTAGACCTTAAGCACCTATTCTTCTAGAATGGAGTGAAGGCAGACATAGTTAACTATGTGGAGAGGTGTCTACAATGTTAGAAAGTAAAGTATGAACATAAACATCTAGCAGGATTACTACATCCATACGGTATTCCAGACTCAAAATGGAAGGTCGTTTTGATGCACTTTATTGTTGGAATGTCGCTGATGGAAAGGAGGCATGATTCGATTTTCATGGTAGTAGACACTCTGACGAAGAGTGCACATTTTATTCATGTTCATATGACCTATTTGTGCCATACATAGCTAGAGTTTTTATCAATTATATTGTGAGATTGCATGGAATGCCTAAAAGGATCATATCCAATAGAGAATCAGTGTTTACAAGAATTTTTTGGACTAGTTTCCAAGAGGCCTTGGGAACCCAACTTAACTTTAGTACATCGTATCACCCTGAGATAGATGGGAAAACAAAAACGGAGAACCAAATTTTTGAAGATATGTTGCGTATGTATGTGATGGAAAAACAAAAGCGTTGGGAAGAGTTCTCGACACTCGTAGATTTTGCGTACAACAATAACTATCAAAGCACCATTAATATGTCATGATTTCAGTTTATTTATGGGCAACCATGTCAGATGCCTTTAAGTTGGGATCAAATTCAGGATAGGGTCCTGGTAGGACCAGAAGCAATCTAGGAAATGGAAGAACAAATGTAAATGATAAGACAAAGGATTAAAAGAGTGCAAGATTAGAAGAAGAGTTATGTCGATATGCATTGCGTTGATCGTAGTTATGAAGTTGGAGATCGAGTCTTCTTGTGAGTGAAACCACACAAGAGTTAAATCAAGTTTGGAAAGGGTCCTAAACACTCTCCTAAGTTTGCGGGACATTTCAAATTTGTGGAAAAGAAAGGGCCCGTGGCCTATCAACTAGCCTTGTATGATTCTTTGAGGCATATGCACGATGTTTTTCATGTATTTGTTTTGAGACATTATGTTAGTGATCCTACCCATGTGATTGACATGAGTTCCTTGCAGGTGTCAAATGAGGGTGCACTCATGGCATAGCCAATATGCATTATGGAAAATCACATTCGACAAATGCGGCATCTAACATTCGATCAGGTCAAGGTCCAATGAGAAAATTATAGTCCACAGTCGACTACCTGGGAGGAGACATATGATATGCGCCAACAATTTCCATATTTATTTGATAGTTAGACTTTTAGATCTTGTCAGATGCTTTATTTACTGCATATATATACTGTAAAACTTCAAGACAAAGTTTAAAACAAGAGGGGGTGTATGAAACATCTTGCTTTTGTGAGCACATGTTATTGGCTTATTCTTTGAGGACACTTGTGTGCAAGTGATCAAGTTTTAGTATATGTTGTCAATTTCGCTTATGGATTCTTATGATGATGTTGATGCATTATGATGTTATGTTATTTGATATCTATGTATTGACATATTCTATTGATGAGTTTCCCCTGAGTGTGAAGGACACTTGACATATTAAGGATTCCAATGGCATCAATGGACCTCCTTGTACTCTCAATCAAGTCAGGGAGTGGATTTTATTGGTTTGATTATTTTATTTATGCATATGTTACATATGATCGGGTATATTATGGTGTTGTTTATGGATCATTGAAAGTGTTTGTTGATAGATGCAGGCTGACGATTGGTTGTTAATCAGACTCACATAAGGAGTAAAGGGGCCATGGGAAACAACTATATGTTGAGGGAGAGGTGTGGTAGAAGCCCTGTCACAACCTACTAGCACTCCTTTCGTGGCTCGAATTGTAGGTTAATGATTACCTAGTTCGCGAGATCCACGATGTCATGAGGGAAGACTGGGACAGCCACTCACAAATATTCTAAGGGACATGTAATAAGGTAGGTTCCTTATACCTTAGAGGCCCTTAGTCTCTCACAAGGTCACCCGAATGGAGTGTTGACTCCAGGGGTTGGAAAACTACCAAAACTAGTCAAAGCCGAGTGACACCCTTGGAGCACAGAGTGTGTCTTGAAGGGCATGTCGTGAAATTAAGAAAATTTGAATCAAGGGCATGTCACACCCTTGGATAACTAAGTGCATCTTGAAGGGCACGTCGTAGAATTTAAAAAAATGAGTCAAAGAACCTAGGTGGCCTAGAAAACTTTGAGTGAATGTTAAACCTTCTAAAATCTTGATCGCTTGTCAAATTTTTTAATTGATTAATTAATTAACTAAAGAATGAATTTATTAAGCATAATCCATAAGGGTCTAAGATCGTGCAAATAAAAATGTAACTAATCCTAATTGTAAGATTGCTGAGAAGACTAAAAGATAATTTTATAAATAAATAATCAAGGGTGAAATAAAATCAATTTAAGAAATCAATAAAAAAAAAGAAGCTAAACAGTGATTTAATACACATTGTGCGAGTAAACACCAAAATCATAAATTAAAATAAGAAAGGAATAAAGCGTACAATAAGGTGTAAGCATAGAAAGGTATATAAAGACTATTCTAACTAGAGAACATTCCTATTTTAACTCAACTCCTTTTTAGAAAGGAGTCATTCATAAATGGGAAATAAAGGGAATAAAGGGACAAATAGGAGTGATTTTAGGAGCACTTTTAGGATGGGTGAAGGAAATTGAATTGTAATTAAATTAAATTGTTGATTTACTTGTGAAACTAAGGGAATAGGTGACAAGTGTATGGGGGGGATAATTCCTAATTAAATTAAAAAATAAAAATTTAAATGTGAAAATGGAAAGTTGTCACTAAGGAGATTCTATAAAAAAAATGGGTGAGAGGAGGAATGGATCACACGAGTTATGATTAAGGTTATGCTGTAGAAATTGTAACTGCTTTTAATTGCGAGAGTTGGGATACCTAGTTCGAGAGAGAGAGTGTTGGCTCTACCTTGCGAGGTGAGCAGGGAGCTAGAGGATTTTGGTTGTGTGTTCATGGCCCCTTTGAGGCTCAGGGGCTACGGGGGAAGAAGAGTAACCCTAGCATTGGATGGGAGGTATCGGTGAATTATCACCAATTAGGAAGTATACAAAGGTGGATTGATGATGTGCTAGCTTGGAAAGGACATGGGTTGGTTGTAAGATAGATGCACAACTCCATTACCACTATTTTTTGGACACAGTACTGTATATTTAATTATTTATTTGTTGAAAAAATAAATGTCATCTTATAGATTTGAATATTGATGTTAATGGAGACTAAGTTTGAATGTTTGTAAAACGCATGCGTTCTTGGTGATATAATGATTGTATTTGTAATCTTGATATCTGTAGTTTCATTTTGAAGTATAAATTGATGTATAGATCATTGGGAGCAATCTTAGTTTTATTTTTCCTATTATATGTTGAGGCTTAGTTCGTATAAGATGCTTGTTGCTTGCGATTTGTTTTTACTATAAAACTTCTGACCCTTTTTCTGAAAAATGTAGCCGTGCCCCTAGTGCTTCTACCCTGGGTTTCTCTTAGAAAACCATTTTCGTTTAATGTTTACATTTCTCCCAACCTTACGAGCCCCCTGGCATTCATTTACCTTCGATACTCTCTACATTGTTTTTGACATCTCTGAGACTTTCACTTATGCATTTTGTCTAGAATGGTCAACTCAACTATTGTCTCCTTGTTGGGCGAACTCGTTTTTCCCCTCTACGTTCCCTTTAGATTTTCTTCCTCTGCTAATTTGGATGGGTTTCATAACCTCAACGTTTCCTTTAAGGACCTCTCCGTTAGGAATGCATCTTCTGCGTATTTGATGGGTTTTAACCTCTGCGATTTTCCTTCTTACCCAACGAACTTCATTTCACCTCTATGTTTGCCCAGTTTTTAAGCATCTTCATTTTTATCAAATCACATTGAATTCTCTCTCCTCTGCATTTTTGTTCCTTGTCTCTACAAGCTCTAGAAGAGGATAACAATGCGTTGATGTTTGTTTTAAACACTTCTCTAGTTGTTCTGTGGGGATTTTCTTTACGTAGTAAATACCATCACAGGTGTGAGCTCGTCTTTTTATTTTCAGTAACTGTTGTAACTCGAGTGGAGTGTATCAGAGTTTGCTACCCTTACCCAAAACCTTAACCCCCCAAGCTATGCAGTTTTTCCTCTATGCACTTGTCCCCGACAATTTTTGTGTTATTTCTTCTCTGTGTTTTCTGAAGCAAAGGATCTATGCCTTTCTTCCCTTTCCCAATGCATTTACATCAATGTCCTCTATGAAATTCATAGAGTTCCCTCCTTGTGTTTTAATCCCTGAATTATCTCTATGCATGGAATTAAATTTTCGCCCAAATTTTCGCTCCCTCCTGTCATTTTTAATCCATGATTGTCTCTGTGTATGGCATTAAATTTTCTCCCAAATTAGAGCTCTCTCCTGGCATTTTATTTCCATGATTTATCTCTGCAATTTTACTTGGTTTTTTTCTCTGCGTTTATCATGAAGGATTTCGCCCAGCTTCCATCATTTGGAGGTTTCTTTGAGTTCAATTAGTGTCTCTACATTTTTTTTTACCTACACCTAGCATGGAAACCTTCTTTAACCCTCTACGTTTTTTCTCACTTTTTCCCAGAAATTTCTCTTTTGTCTTTGCGCTTTGACGGGAAATTAACCTCTCTTGGTTTTCGATTAGGGTTGGCTTTTGGCAATTCGGTTGATCCATGACCCTTTCTTAATTTCTCATGGCATATTCATAATATTTAATGACAACACAGATTCGTTGTCTGAGCTTGTGTTGTGAATTTTTTCTTTTGTTAATGCCATGGTGAAAGATTTGAAATTATAAAGTCATGTACCTTGGACTTGTTAATCCACCGAAATCTTAACTATTAATGGAAGGCACCCATAATTTGACTAAATTTCCCTTATAATATTCTGGAAGTTTTTTTAACTTTTGTAGGACATCATGGAATTATTACATTTGTCACTTGAAGGACTCCCTTTTTTGTACTGGAAATTAATTTAACATTAAAATCCTTGTGCACATGTTTATGTAAGTTAGTATGGAAGTTATCTCCATTTTTGCTCAAGCACAATGATGCTTTAATTATTTCCTTAAATGAAATTTTAAAGAAGCCTTGTCTTCTAGTGTTAAGGTCTAGAGAGATGGTGTGGTACCTTGTGTATGGATGTGAGATCTAGCCTTGAAACCTTACGGTACTACTTAATTAAGTTAAGTCCTTAAAAATGTATTTTAGTTGTGCTACATTGCGGTGAATGATTTAGTAGCTTGAAGTAGTTGAGACCTGATGCTGCTCTATATTTGAATCTAATATAACCTTGGTAGAATTACTTACATCTCAGAATCATGAAATAACCTTAATATTAGTAATGAATGATTGTTTTAGATATTAGACGATTCAAATATAACCTTGGTAGAATTACTTACATCTCAGAATCATGAAATAACCTTAATACTAGTAATGAATGATTGTTTTAGATATTAGACTTCTTGTGCGCAATGAAAATATAATGTAATGAATGATTCTTTTAGATATTAGAGTTCTTGTGCGAAATGAAAATCTAATGTAATAAATGATTGTTTTAGATATTAGAATTCTTGCGTGAAATGGAAATTTCATGTAATGAATGATTGTTTTATATATTAGAATTCTTGCACGAAGTGAAAATTTATTGTGATGAATGATTGAATTTATGTGATTATATTTCCTTGCGCAATGAATAAAATTGATGATTACTCTTGCACCTTAATCTATGTGATAGATGATTGCACTTATGTGTTCAGAATCTTTGTGCCATGGATATAGCTTAAATATTATTATTAATAATAATGATAAGTAATATTAAAATGATGTGTAAAGGGGTTGGACCCATTTGTGAGGAGCAAGGAGTTGTTCATTGGTGGAAAAGATTAAATTACCATGAGGGATTTCCTCGAGCCATGGGTACACCTTGATGTAGTGGTCGAATGTGTGGTTTCACCCAAAGATATTATATTAAATGATCCCTTGACCTATGCACACATAAGTGGATCAAATCCCACCCCCATGTCCTTCAAATTTATTTTAAGGGGTGGTAGGCATGAGGGGGATAATACATGATCCCGAAAGAATCCAAATAGTCAAATATCCCTGGGGACTTGAAAATATTTCCAGCAACATGGAAGAAGCATACTCTCTATGGTGTGGTCTTGTCATTAACAAGGAGGCAGGAATAAAAAAAATGATAGTGCTAGGGGACTCGCCAATGATCAAATGAATAGTCAATGATCTCGAAAGCCCATCCAACAACAAATTTAGATCAATAATAAGAAGTACCCAAAAGCTTTCTCAAGTCTTCAGTCAAGTTCAATTTATTCATATCAAGAAGGGGCTCAATGTTGAAGCATACATTTGGGTAAAGTTCGCAAGGGAACTCCATCAAGGTTCCTTTAAAACAAATAAGGTGCCAAGAACCCTACAAATCCCCTAACCAAATAATGGTGTGGGGTCCATGTCTCATTTACTCATAAGTCACTCTCATGTGAGCCAAGAAGCACATGGTAATTTTCAACCTTAATACCATAAATGTTATTTAAAATTGTTAGTTTCTTGGGACAATATGTTAAGCAAGTCACTTGTGAAATTACCTATTCGATTGGAATCTCTATTAGAGGACAATATTATATGTATTGAAAATAGATCAGTCCGGGAGAATTTTTTAATTTTTATGTATGTGGTTGTTGTAGCTACGACACAACCCTATTTTTCATTATCTAAATATGTTGGGTGAGTTCACAAAGTTGGTGGACGATAAAGTGGAAACAGGGTGAACATGAACACACACTTGTGGGAACACATGCACATTTCTAGGAACACACACACATTCATGATGTGACAGTTTTGGAAAACCCCGAACCTCTACTCAACACGACACATAAGAAATTTCCCATGAACGCATGTGCATTCTCAAGAATTCACGCGCCTTCCCGAGAAACATGTCTACAAAAACGTCGTTCCTAAAAATAATTGAAATAAAAATCATGTCACGCTTTAGGAACGTTCACATGTTCCTAAAGAATGCACATATTATCAGGAACAGGAACACACACATATTCCTATTATCATGAAATATATCTCTATCCCCCCTTCTCTCTCTCCCCCCTTTTCCCCCACTCCCTCTCTCTTTTTGTCTCCCCCCCTCTCTCACTCAATCCCTCTATATTTTCCCCCTCTTCCCCTTGATTCTTGTCTCCTTCTTCCCCTCTCTCTCTACGCTAATCACTCTCTTTGTATTCTCTCCACCTTTTTCCCACATTCTTTCCTCTCCCTCTCTCTCTCTCTCAATCCCTCCCTCAATCCTGCCCCTACATCTCTCTCCCGCCCCTTCTGCCCCTCTTCTTCTACGCCCCCTCTCTCTCTCCTTCCCTCTCTCCCTATTTTCCCCTCTCTAGCCTACTCTCTCTCTTTCTCTCCCACTTTATCTTTCATTCCTTCATTCTCTCTCTCCCTTCCCCTCTCTCTTTACCTCTTGGTTCATATCTTTCTTTAACTCCATCTCCTCCCCCTCTCTCTATTGATTGATCTATCTCTCTATTGATTGTTCTAAGTCTTGTTTTCTCTGTAAGAAACATGCTATGTTATGAGAGACCGAGCTCTCTGTGATAGTTTTACGAATATATCTACTCTTTAAGAGTTGTTCTGAACGAGGAGTTACCCTGTAGGCTTACTCTACGTGAGGAGTCACCCTATAGGATTGCTCTGCGCGAGAAGTTACCGTGTGAGTTTTCTCTGCGCGAGGAGTTAGTCTGTAGGAGTTCGTTTTGAGTAGATTTATTTGTTCCTCAAAGGTGTTTAGATTATGATGGTCGCAAAAGTTTAATTTCTTCATTTTCCTCAAATTTATTCTAAGAGCTTCAACAGGCACTAACGAATTTTATTAATTGTTTTTATTTTGGGTCCAAACCATCTGGGCGTAACAACCCTATTCGAAAATAGAACCTCGTTGGTGACATTATCTCATAATTAGGTATGTGTTTCTTACGGCTTAATATCGAGGAGTCGACCAGTGGTTTTCAAGCTCATGATCTATACAAGAGTTATTAATTTCCAAATATCAGATCCCGAATGGGTTGTAAATATATAATTATTCTTTTAAATATTATGGTTTCCCCACAGTTACGCTTCCAAATTACCTCTTAACAGAGATGTAATATTTATTTTGAGACTCGAGTGAACTTTGAGAGCTCCGAAGATATATTTTTTTCTTAGGGCTACTAGATTCACCCTAGATAGATTTTCATGGTATTTCTATACCGCTGAAATGTAAGTTCTTCTAAGTTGTTTATGGTTTCGACTATATTTACCTCGTCTATTTCACTTTGTTAATACGGATTTTGTTTATTTTCCTCCTAGGATCGTGCTGCTCTCCACTGTGAAGAAGGCTCTGTGGAGAGGCTTACATCTTAAGGTCTGATACCGTGACAAAATAAGAAGTAAATAAGATTATACAGAGAAGAGAGATAGGAACAAGAAAGTGCAGAGGGTATTAGTATTAGATAAAAGGATGAACCTTATAGCTGAGAAACATTACAACTGAATCAAGACCTAACTAGTGGTACAGCAGTGTACAGTTACATACTATTGAGGTTATAGTTATAACTAACAAAAACTTCTGTCCTTTCTTCAACATTGGTTTTTCTGGCCCATTTTATAACAAAATCAAATAGTATATCTTCTAATTCAACTTGCAATTCATCACTTGACAACACCGCCTCAATGATTCATCTTGCAATTCATTAATGACTGACAAAGGAAGATTGGCCAGATCTTCTGCAAACCTGAAAATCAATTTTGTGAGGTAACTTAGTAACTATTTTGTTAATTATGTGAAGATTTGCAATTGAGAACATATATTTCTCCATGCTAACTAACCCAAAATAAATACTGGATATCTGTGAATGGGAATGCCTACTAAATGTCGTTCATAAGAGTATAACGATCCTCCACAGAATTTACACATCTACTAAATATTCTACAAACCAAACATTTATTCCTAGTCCGGTTTCCTGGCAAGTAGGCATGACATGATTATTGTGTATCAGCAAGGATATGTAGTCGGCAAGGGAAAATCAATGCAAGCCATGGATTGAATACGTAAACTTATCTACATACAAGAAGTCCATGCCAGACGTTATAAACTTACTTCTCAATATCACCAAATTGTTGCAAAAGACTGACAAGTTGTTCCACTTTACAATATTTGAGGTCTTCCTTCATAGCGAAAATTTGGGACTCAATGTCACTCAACTCTTTTTTCTCATTCGAAATATCTTTCAATTTCCTCTTCAGGTTCCAATCTTCAATGCTCAAAATTTGTCCTCTTGATATGTCCAGATCTTTTACCTGTTTCAGCAAGTGGTTCTCTTCTACTCGTGTATTCTTCCCATCCTTTATTTGTGTCTCTAGTTTTCTCAACTGTACAGAACCATAAGCCACAGAGACATTTAATAAGAGAGCCTGCCTCTATCAATTTTTAATTTAAAATTCGAGGTACCATCAATCTTCAAATTAATAACCATGAAGACCATACCTCTCGATCAATCTCAGCTTCAGAGGAGCAAATATCGCTGTTTTCGCCGGCATTTGCTGGCACTCTGACCTTCTTGAAATTGAACTGCAACTCCGATAACCTTTTACTTATTTCGTTGCTTTGTAGGATTTTTCTTCAACGAAGAGAGAACTTCTTATTAGCATTTTCTGCAACTCCGATATTCTCGAGAACTTCTTTCCGCTCTCCCTGCAACACAGCAGTTTATATTAGCATTGTTTATAACTAGTTTGAGTTAATTAAAATGATGGTTGTAGTTAGTAATAGATTTAAAGAAAAGTTTATCTTGACCGAGAAAAGTTTCCTGAAAATACCGGTCACACATGTGGAAATATCGTAGTTTTTAATGTACCCTTTTGGTTTTTAAAGTGTCGATTATTTGAGAGCGAATTTTACGATTCTCAGCAAAGTGTCTCTCGAGAGATTTCAATTCAGGCAACTCCAGAAACGGATATGAAACAAAGTAAAATTCCTGCTGGGGCTGGGAGTTTGAATCCGAGGCCATGTCTTCTTTCAACGGTCACAATGTTGTTTGCCACAAAACGAAACTTCAAATTGCTCCAAGATAAAAATAAGAAAACGGGTGGCCAGGCTTTACTGAGGTTTATAGACGATGATAAAAAAAAAAAAACAAGCGATGATCCAGCGAGATTGTTAGTAGTTAGATCGTTGTGTTACATCCAAGTGGAACAACGTGTCGGTTCTAAATGAGTCAGAGTAAATTCTGTCAGTCTTTATAAACTTACTTCTCAATATCACAAATTTCTGTCACAGGAAATGAGTCAGAGTAAAGACTGACACGGAAGTAAATTCTGCAAAGCACTGCTGACATTGGTAAGGTCAGAGTAGTTTTCATACCTGTCACCAGCCAACCTCTCACCGTGACTTTAATTAGACCAGCAGAAGAGAATGCTGGATCAATATTTGCTTGTGACATTGTTACTCACAATATCCGCTCTGCTCACTCTTCTCATTTTATGCTCATAGGAATGAATTTCCGAACCCTACAGTGACATGAAAGTGCGGGGATGTGCAACATAAATAGTAGCGGCTCCATCAATATACTCTGTTGCCTGAGCGAAACGTGTAGACTTTCGAATAATATCACCCTCTGTACATCCGATAAAGTATTCTAAATTTAATATATTCTTCTGACTTTCTGTGCACCCGTCAAACTCGGATGGAATGGAACCAACTGGCTATCAATCTTGTAGATAGAGGAAGTTGGCGCTGTTAATGGGAAGACAAAATTCATCTTTGCTTATCCTTATCCTATTAGTTAAGGTTGATACTAAGGAGAATTCACAACATACAGAAGAATCCTTTATACATTTCCTCAACATTCTATTAATAGTGTCGCGGCATGCTTTATGAATATATCGTTGACACAGAGAACGAACGGCAGGTGTTATAGCAAACCTTGGTATAGACTCGTCGTGCGTATACACAAATGATTCAAACCGTAGAATTGTCTAATTCTTACATAACGAGGACAATTGATTAGCAACAAGTACCTGCCAAGAGGGTAGTTTATGTATAGGTTTTTGAACTGGTTTCTCCTTCGATGTAGATAAAAAAAGTTTGTTCTAGAAAAATTGGGGAAAAAGTACCGGGACTCCCAGGATTAGTCAAGTATTATTTTAATATGAGTAGGGTTATAAGTACTTAAATTAAGTTATTAATGCTTAAACAATAATGAATTAATGGAAGATCAATGAAACAATTAAACCAGAATTCATATGTGGGTATCAGAATAAAAGTAATAAATAATGGTAAGAATTCATATGTACATGTGCGTGATCTATTATAAATAATGGTAACAATAAAAGTATTTATTGTTTAAATTATGGGAATATATATCTTAAACACAACATTAAATATAAAAGAAAAAAAATTGAGTGATCTATTATAAATAATGGTAACAATAAAAGTATTTATTGTTTAAATTATGGGAATATATATCTTAAACACAACATTAAATATAAAAAAAAAAAAAAAAAAATTTAGAACATAGGTATAGAAACCAATAAATTTAAAAGCATCATTATTCAAATTTAGAATGTTTAAAACATTATAAGATATTTATAACATTATTAAAGTTTTTGAATTCAAAAGATGGCACTTCTAACATCATTATTCAAATTTAGAATGTTTAAAACATTATAAGATATTTATAATATCATTAGAGTTTTTTAATTCAAAAGATGGAACTTTTAATGATTTGCATAATTATTATTTCTTGACAAATCTAAATAAAAGTTCTAAAATCACAAAAAGAAAATGACAAATCTAAATAAAAGTTATTGTAAAATCACAAAAAAAAAATGAAAATATATTTTAGAAAATTAGCTAACTAAGTTCTTCATTCATAAATAAAAAATCAAAATACAAAACAACCATCTGGATCATTGTTATAACTAGGAAAATCGAAAGAAAAGTTATTGTAAAATCACAAAAAAAAATGAAAATATATTTTAGAAAATTAGCTAACTAAGTTCTTCATTCATAAATAAAAAATCAAAATACAAAACAACCATCTGGATCATTGTTATAACTAGGAAAATCCAAAGAAAAGTGATGGTAAAATAAAAAAATAAAAATTATGATGCAAATAGAGACAAAATCAAAATAAAATTTTAATGATGAATCCTAATAAAATTAGTGTTGAATGGTGTCACCATATATTGATGCAAGTTCAGCTTCCATTGTGGCCATCTGGATGACTATTATGTGGATGACTATTATGTGTAGGCAAATCGAAAGAAAGGTTATGATAAAATCACCAAAAATGATGACGTAAATATAGATAAAACAAGAACCAAAATTTTAATGATGTCTCCAAATAAAATTATTGGTGTGTTGTGTTACTAAAAAATTAGTAAAAAACACTACACAAATAGATACTAAATAAATACCTTAGATACTAAATAAATACCTCAAGCAATGCACAAATAGATACTAAATAAATACCTCTGATTCTGATTAAGGTGAGGGCCATGGAAGAAAGCAATGAAAACCAATCAAGCATCACTATACATGGCAACCATGGAAAGGAAATCCAATCTTTCCTCTTCATGTCATTTCTTGTAAAATTGATACCTAAAGATGATTCTAGGAAATGTTGTACATGTCCTTAAAGCAAGATAAGAATGGAATTGATTTAATTATTAAACATATTATTTGAGAAGACTATTGAATTTATATATTAAACATATTATTTTTACAAGTAGCTTTTACATCAACTTCTTCTTTATATGATGAATTATTTCTTCTTTATATGATTGATGAGTTAGGACAATAATAATTACATTTCCAAATAAGAAATAGAATTATACTTCTTCTTTTTTTTTCAGTATCGATTAGTATTAAAGGAATAACAATAACATGGTAACATATAACATGTAAGCTTTGTTTGGACGTGTGGAGTATGATAAGAAAACGTGGTAGGTTACTCTTTACTGGGTGGCCACTGGGAAGCTTGTTCGGGAGTTACAAGAGCTGCAAAATTGGTCATCGAGAGCACTGGTCATGTTGATTCAGTTCTAGCCATGACACACTTTATAAATTTTTGAACTACTACCATATACTCACAGTTGACCATTGAGCAAGTTTAAGACGAGTGTGGGGGGGGGGGTGAGTTTTTTCTTTGAGCCCATAGACTGGGTTGGCTCGTTAGATTGTTTTAGTTCCCATCCATCTAGCTTGTCTTCATTGGCAGTTAGCTCATCCCCTTGAATCCATCATCCTCAAGTACAAGTACTTCTAGTAGCCAACCATCAACCAATCATCAAGAGGCATCAGGAAAGGGGACTCAGAATTGTTTATGGGTTCTTAATAGTGTATGAGCCTTACATGCCAAGAGAAAGGTTACGACGACCATTAGTTGGCCAACCAATAGTTGCAAATAGAAATGGTTGAGGTGTGCACTTATAGAGATATTTAGGTGCACCAGGCAAAGCAAGGCTAAAAAATGGTACGGTTTTAAGGAAGGGTTAAAAAGGGTACATACATAGGAGATATGGTTGCCAAGTGTTTTCTTTACATCAGTACCATGATAATTTATGAAGACTTCATAAACAAAGATGTTTTTATTGCCCTATGAGGGGGATGGGAAGAATGGAGCATCACGATCCATGGTGAAGTTAATATGTGCCATTGGATATAGAATAAGAAAGAAGAAGTACAATCGAAGATGTTTTCCAGAGATTGGGAATGCTCTTGTGAATTGAAATGAGGTGTTACGAATTGAAATGAGGTTTGTATGTAGTCTCCTTGGGTATCATAAGAATTTCATTTTTATGATTGTTGAATTTATATATTTCTAATCAGTACTGGAAATTATTACATGAAGCTATTTCTAATTAGTACTTAAAATTATTACATGAAGTACTATCACAATTCATAATCAGAATAAATAGAATTGAAGGCCACCCCTATTCAGGAAGCA
This sequence comes from Picea sitchensis, assembly GCA_010110895.2. Classification (NCBI taxonomy): domain Eukaryota; kingdom Viridiplantae; phylum Streptophyta; class Pinopsida; order Pinales; family Pinaceae; genus Picea; species Picea sitchensis. The sequence goes on from SNQJ01S0001216.1 coordinate 298,120, forward strand.
TTTTGTGAGAATCTTTTACTGTACATCCTTGCAAGAGGGAAGGTAAAGAAATGTAAACTCAAGTAAGAGTAAGAAAGGTGATTTCTTTTTGTCAGGGAGAGAAATTACTGTAAAATTGAAGGAAACTCACCATCTATTTTGGAGAAGTGAAACACACAATCCAATGGTGTCATCTTGGTGATAGTGCAGGTGGAAGGTCAAATTATTAGGGATACCAGCTCTTGTTGCTAATGCAACTGTTAGAGGAAATTTGTGCCAATGAAACTAATCTGGGCACCTCCTAACAAGATCAACTTATATCATCAAAGAGAATAGAGCACACAGAGAAGAGAAATGGGGAGGATATAGGAGGAAGTGAAATCGGATAATGTCTAGGCACCACAGGAAGAAGAAAAACTAATCAGTTAATGTCTAGGTGCCTGTTGGCACGAAGGCAGACCCAAGGTTCACTCCAAGAGAGCACCAAGAAGCCCTAGCTATTGGCCCTTTTGGCAACACCTACGAAGCAGATGCAGTATCACTTGAAGCAGTGATGAGGGGGTTGCAGGAAAGAGTTGTCTACAACTAGGGGAATATCAAGGGGATCTTGTATAACAACAATCACGGTATTCATATATCATTTACCAGTGAAATCTACTCTACACAGCTATAGATCTTGATCTAACACAGTAATGAAAATAACAGTATAATAATGGCAGAGATTAAAGCATTAATCACTCACACAACACAAGATGTGTGTGGTTCACCCTCTCTCTAGGGATACGTCCACAAAACTGCGATTATGATATATTAAGATAAATCTTACAGTTCTGATCTGCACTCTTAGCAAGCAGATCCTTTCTCTCCTTCTATCTTTCTCTCCCCCCTCCTATGCACGCAGTTGCAGGATCTGATCTTCGCACCCAGCTGGAGATCTTACAATACCAAAAGGCTTCAGTAGTTCTCTCTCACAATACCATGACCTCTCACCATAGAAATAGAGATAAATAAATAACAATATCATACCCCCTAACCCAGGTCCTCTTGACCTTTATTTATACATTACATTACCTCACCAATAGCCTTAGGTTGAAACCTAGCTGTCAAAACCCTTATTACCAAAACACTAGGTGTCTAAGACCCTAGGTCAACTTGATCCACTTTTTCTGGACTTCGCTAGCCTGTCTTCCCTTCCTTCTTGTGCGGTGCTCCAAAACATCCAATGGTGGATTTTTCCACTTCCTGAGTCATCCTCGGTCTATCTTCCTTGTTGATCTATCATCCTCAATCTCCTCATCCAAAAGATTTCTTTTCCGCACTTCGCTCCATCTTTTCTGATCTTTTTCTCACTTCAACCCAGTGGCAGTCACTGTGTCTCCCACAAAGTTTGCTTTTTACCTTTTCCTCCTTATCCTCTGTTTCCTTTCATAACCAAGGGCCAAAAAACCCCCAACACTCACTTGCGACTCGTCTCAAGTCACTTTAGATATGCTCCTTTTGTTTTACTTCTACTTTGGACTACGTAGTGCAACCTTTGCTTTCTTCTTTATGCCTCCTTCCCGTCCTTGTGAAGACTATCTTTTCTGTGTTTGGTACCCAGTTTCAAATACACCTGGTACCTAAACCCTTTTCCTCATGCTTTTACCTAGAGATATGAGGCAGCTAGTTGTCATAATACAACTTCAGTCGACTCCCATTCACGAATCCTTCTTTCCATTCTCCATTCAACATCTTCAGCTGTGCAGCTCCTCCTTCTGTGATGTAGGCAATCTCATATGGTCCAAGACAATGCCTTATGAACTTCCCAGGGTGTTTGATAAACTTACTGTCATATAGCAGTACTAAATCACCTTCCCTAAATATATTTTTCTTGATGTGCCTGTCATGGTAGGCCTTTTCTCGTTCCTTTTGAACCTGGTGATGGAAGCCTGCAATGAAGTTGTCTTACTCTAGTTTGACTAACTATGCTAGCCTCTCATGAACAACACCAGTACCATCCATGTCTTTAAATGAAACAATTCTTAATATCGGTACCAAGTACTCGATCGGGAAAACAACTTCAAGACCATAAACCAAATTGAAAGGGGTCTGCGTTGTTAATTTCTTGCAAGTGGTTCTATAAGTCAAGAGTATTGTTGGTACTCTTAAATCCCATTCATCCCTATTCATGCTACAAATCTTTGTCAATGTTGTCTCCAAGATCTTGTTGGATGCTTCAACCGTTATGTTTGCTTGTGGATGGTAAGGGGTACTCTTTTGATGGTGGACTGCAAATTATTTAGTCAAGGCTGCAACTATCTTATTGATGAAGTGTGTACCTTGATCATTCATAAGGACCTTAGGGCATCCAAACCTGGTTATTATGTCATCAAATATAAAACGCGCAACAGTAGTTGCACTACAGTCCTTGACTTCTCTTGCTTCAGGCCATCTAGTCAGGTATTATGTCACAGTGATAATATACCTTGCTCCTGTGCACTTTCCTGGTGGGTTTATAGGTTCCACGAAGTCAATAGCCAATTTTTCAAATGTCTATAGGGTCATCTGTGGTGTTAATGACATCTCATCTCTTCGAGATGGTTTTCCAACTTGCTGTCATACATCGCATGCTCTGGTATATTCTTTAGCATCTTTGTGTAACATAGTCCACCAAAGGCCAGCTCGTAGAACCTTATGCGCAGATGCTTTCCTTGTGTAATGTCCTCCTGCAATGCCTTCATGAGCTTCTCCAAGAATCATCCAGTGCTCTGTTTCCATAATGCATATTCTTAGTATCTCATCAAGTCCTATTTTATATATATGACCACTTATCAATGAAAAATTTGTAGCGTGCACCATTAGTTGTTTTTTTGGGGAGATTGTATACTCACTCGGAGCCATTCCTGTTGATAGGAACTGGACTATGTCTACGAAGTGGTCATCAATATTTCTAATGGCAAGTAGTTGTGCATCCGATTATGTATCCTGCAGATTGTTAAGTTCTTCTCCATGTTCCAACCTCGACTAGTGGTCTGGGCCCTTGTTCATTTTTCCTGGCTTAACTATGATCTCAAAATCATACTCTTGAAATAATAGAAGCCATATGCAAATTCATCCCCCCAACACTCGCTTGTTGACTAGGTACTTCACCATGGAGTGATCAGTAAACATTTTAAAGTGTCCTCCTAATAAGTAGTGGTGGAATTTTTGCAACGCATACACCATGGCTAGTCCTTCTCTCTCTGTAGTGGTGTACTTCACTTCAATTGTGGACAACTTCCTGCTGGAAAATGCTAATGGATGATCAATGTCCCCTTCTCCAAGTTGTGCCAGCACTGTTCCTAATGAAATGGAAGACGCATCAACATGCACATGAAATTCCTTGCTCCAGTCTGGAAATACTAGAATAGGCACAGTTACCATCTTTTGTTTCAGTGTGTCAAAGCTCTACTGGCATTCTTCTATCCAACTGAATTGACAGTCTTTGTTTAATAAATTCTCCATTGGAACAGTAATCTAAGCATATTCTTTGATAAATTTCCTATAATAGCCAGTATGTCCTAGTGCAGTGCACAGTTGTTTGACTGAAGTAGGTGGTGGCAAATCAACTGTAACTGCAATCTTGGATGGATCCACAAACAATCCTTGCTTGCATACAATATGACCTAATAATACTCCAAATGGTGAGAAGAATATGCATTTATTTAAATTCAAAGCAATTTGACACTGCCTGCATTTATCCAGCATTAGCCTTAGACATTCAATATGATTTTTCAACAAACAAAAAATAGTCCAGTCATCAAAGTATGCTTCTAAAAACTTATGCAAAAATTCTTTGAACACTTCAACCACCACCCTGGAAAAGATGGTTGGGGCATTCTTCAATCCAAATGGCATTACTATATATTGGTAGGATCCCCACTCTGTGACAAACGTAGTCTTATGGCGGTCCTCCTTGACGATGCGAATCTGATGGTATCCTGAAAACCCATCTATAAAAGAATATACTTCTTGGCCTCCCATGTTATCAAACACTTCATCTATGAATGGTGTAGGGAAAGGATCATGTAAACAAGAATCATTCAACTTCCTGAGATCTACGCAAATCCTAATCTCACTTGTCTTCTGATCTTGCACTACCATGGGGCTAATACACTCCGACTCCTCGACAGGTTCAATAATCCCTGCTTCCAACATTCTGTCGAGCTCAATCTTCACTTTTTCCTTATAATTCGGGTTCAGTCTGTAGGGTCTTTGATTGACTGGATTTTCATCTAGTTTCAAAGGTATTCTCATATCTCCCATAGGTCCTTTGATACCCTTCATGTCAGTGAACATGGTCAGGAACAAGTCCTAATACTTGTGCAATAGTTATGTGATTTTGTCAATGGTAGTAGCATCCCAATAATCTTTGACATTGGCAAGATTTGGTGTCTCCTTTGTCCCAATATTGACTTAATTATCTTTATCGGTTATCCAATGAATGGCAATTCAAGTCCTGGTCCTTCCACGTCTCTTTGGCCTTCTATTTCTACGATATTCACCTTACTTGGATCATCATCTTCGTCGGCATTAATATTGTAGCAGATCTGCAGTTTCTCGAGGGGTGCAGTCCATTCATCCTCTTGTTGCTCCAAAGGGAGGCCAGCTGCCTCCTTAAATAATTTATGTTTCACCATCTGTAGTGCTCGATCTACTGAAGGAAATTCACTTTCAAACAAAAAGGTGGTTGTAAAATTCTGGATCATACCTTCCCATTTTGAAGTGACGAAGCACAACTCTGCTTAAAGGTACCAGTTAATCGGGGTGGTATCCAGTGTATTGATGAATATCTGTACCCATTGTTCTCTAGGAATGTCACTCCAGGCCTCTTCACAGCTGCGTACGTGGTCCTTTGGGTAGCTTCAAACTGTGTATCTTACTTCACAGCTTCCTACTTGTGCTGAAAACTACATTGTCATCAAAGTTCAACATTGTGTCTAGTCTGTGATGTTTCCCTTGTGCATTCCCCACCATCTTGTTGGTGTGGATTTAATGGCTTCATCCATTGCCAACAGCCTTTGTTGTGTTGGTACACTTGTCTCAAATTCTGATAAGAAGTTATTTAAAGGGTTTAGCTCATCAAATGTGGGTGGATTACTGAATTTTGTTCCAATCCAACAAACTTCTTTGGTTATCCTAGCACATATTCTTGTAGATACTTCATACATCTGGTTCTACTAGTTCTCCAGTGCTTCTTCTAAGTGATATGATCATGTGTTGTCACTTCACCATCTCAGATTCTCATCAGCTATAGGGTTGATATAATCTTGTTGTCTGGCTGTTAATTTGTAGATGTTTCCCAGCTCAAATGCATGGTCTTCTTCTCTAATATGCTCTGTATATCGTGGACCCTCATCTAGATCCAAAGGTGCAATGACCCTAAGGCCAACTTTCTCAAATGTCATGCGTCTTTTCTTTAGATCAACAACAGTAGAATTGTTGAAGGCCCAATCAATTCTTAACAATGCAGGGTAAGGGCAGCTATTATCAACAATTTCAATTACCTCAAAATCTGCAAAGGTTCTTACTCCATTGATGTCCACTGGGACATGCTCTAATTGTCCAAATGGGATAACAACTTGTTGATTTTCCATGCGAAGCCTAATAGGGGAATATATCATCTTGGTTTTTCCCATCCGCGCCTGAGTCTGCTTCATCATGACATTGACCTCCTACCCTAAGTTGAGGACCACATACTCTATCTCATACTCTCCTATCTGAGATTTCAAGTGTAATTCTTTATTTGACCTTCTCCTTTTTCCAATTCGGTGCACTACCCTATTCAGTAAGGGGTCTATATTTCCTAGCTCATACTGCTTGATTAAGTATTGTAATTCTTGTACAACACCTTTATCTCGAATCAACTTGACACAAGTGCACAAAAATTCCACGAGTTTTCTTACCTCTTTCCCTTTTGTTGGCGATGTAGATGGATCAAACGCATGAGGTAGGCAATATTATTTTCTTTCTGGTTATCTCTTTTATGAATATCCTTTACCTCTTTTGAACTCTTTTCTTGCCTCCTCGAATATCCATCTTTCGTTCTTAGCATCAAACATTGGGGTCTTTTCTATAGCTTTTCTGACTCCATGGTCATTTTCAATCTTTCCTTGGGCTGCTCTATCTTCTCCTATAGAAGCACCTCCTCGAGCGATAACAACGACTCTAGGGTATTCTTCATGAGGTTCAACATATATCAGTTGTACTTGTGGGTTCTACTGAGGTCCTTGTTTTCCTGAAGTTATTCCAGCAACACAGGGCATTCCTCTCTGACATGCTCGAAGGAGTTACAGTAACTATAGGTTGTACAAGGATTCTGAAAATCCCTTGCTAAATGTCCTGGCTGCGTGCAGTTGTAATAGATTATTTGTCCTCATCCTCGGCCCATACCTCCTCATCATCCTCTGTATCCACCAAAAGAATTGAAGTTTCCTCTCCGCGGAGAGTTGTACTGCGGAGTGTTTCCTTCTTGTTGTAGTTCACCTTAAAACTTGTATATGTCTCTCGACCTTTCATCAATGAGATCATAAGCTATACAATCTCGATCATCGCGTTCCATTGATTTACATAATGTACAATACATGTTTTTGGGTGTATGAGTATACTTCTGGATGTAGTATCACTCACCTGGGTGATGCCTATTTTTGCATACATCACACCAGAGTAGATTAAATTGCTTCAAGGGGATCAACGCACCTGAGGCCAAGTACTCATGAAATAAGGGACAATGTTCCTTATCATGGCCTTCAGATCTCCATATTACACACCAGATATCTTCCCTTTTTTCTTTTCCCTTATCTTTCTTCGTATCTTCGACCTGTAAAGACAAACTAGTTAGTTGGCTCATGATCTGGCTAATGCCTGAGCTAGATTCTCCCATCGGTGTTGATTCAAGCTTCATGGAGATCTCCAAAGCTTCTACCTATGATGCAATCTTCTACTGCATCATAGGGACTCTTATGTGTGCTAACAATGCAATGATGAACCATTCTTTGTTCTGTTCATCGAGGATCTGAAAAGTTAATCAGCCAGTTAGGGTATTGAATCTCCGGTCGAACTTCTAAACAGGTTCTTCTACCCTTTGTTTAATCTCTTTTAGTTCTAAAATACATTGTGACTCTGACTTAGGTTTCTTAAAATCTACAATCAATGCATTCTTGATCTCATTCAGGGGCTTAGGCTGTGCTAGTCCTTGGAAAAGTTTCATACACCAGCTCAGTGCGTAGTCCCTTAGCATAGTGTTGAACTAGGTTCTCTTGATGGCTTCATCGGTGATACTTTTAATGTTCCATATAGCTTCACATAGGAACCAATGTTGATCTGGATCTTCAGATCCATCTCCTCTAAAGATAGGGATTCTCATTTCATCTTCCATAGAGTTGAGTGGGCTTCTTGTCTGAGTAGATACTGGGCTACTAGTAACAATACTCTAAATATTCTGGTGTTTCTGACTACTCTGACTCCTAAGTATTGTTGGGACAAAAGGAGGATTAACGTTACTTACTTCAGTAGAGAGTGCAGTTCCTGAGTTTTCTAGCTCGCTTTGGTGCAGTTTTTCAACTTCCCCTTCTTCTATTCTGGTGGGATCTAGATGCTCTTCGTTGGTTAGATCTACCTCTTCTACATTGTAGAAACCCTCTTCTCCATACTTTTTCTTAAACAAGTTCTCAAGGTGAACCCCTAAGAATACTTTTCCACTACGCGTATGTCCTGCTTCTGTGTCGTTGTCGCTATCCAAGATCTTGAACATTAGCATTTTATGGTTCGACCAATCTACTGTATATTCAAGATGTGGTTTTCATGCAAGAGCATCTTGTTTCTTAGATTCAGAAAGTGCAAAAATTTTCCTCTAGGTCCTTTGAAAAAGTATCTCTCGGCTTGGCTATACGATTTTGTTTTGTCAACAACAAACTTGGTGACATATCCTCCAATGGTACTATCAAACCAATGATATACTACTCTGGATATAGCGTTGTCAATTCTCTTGACCTTCTGGATCAACGTCAATGTCCAAACCACAGGAGGTCTAGATCTGATCTCAAACTGTGTGTCAGCTAACCTAGCCAACCACTCATGTAGCTCTTGATGGATTCCTCCAAATAAGATCTCGTGAATGCCGGTGAAGATGTATCTTTGTATCCAATCTTCAGTGATTAGTTTAGGGTTCTTGTTCTGGGATTCGGCGATGTCCTTCTCTTGATCCTCTATCCACTTCTGAATCTCTATCTTCGATGGGAACCACCTTGACATTCCCTTAAAAATATTCCCATCCTAGCAATGGAACCATTGGTTGGCATGGGCGCAGAACTAGGGTTCACTCCAAAAGCACACCAACAAGTCCTAGATACTGGCCCTTTCGACAACACCTACAAAGCAGATGCAGTCTCACCCAAAGCAACGATGAGGGGGTTGCAGGAAAGAGATGTCTACAACCAGGGGAATATCAAGGGGGTCTATATAACAACAATCATGGTATTCATATATCATTTACCAATGAAATCTACTCTGCGCAGCTATAGATCTTGATCTAACACAGTAATGAAAATAACAATATAATAATGGCAAAGATCAAAGCATTAATAACTCACACAACACAAGATGTACGTGGTTCACCCTCTCTCTAGGGCTATGTCCATGGAACTGTTCTTATGATATATTAAGATAAATCATACAATTCCGATCTGCACTTTTGGCCAGTAGATCCTCTCTCTCCTTCTGTCTTTCTCTCCCCCCTCCTACGCACCCAACTATAGGATCTGATCTTGGCACCCAGCTGAAGATATTACAATACTAGAAGGCTTCAACACTTCTCTCTCAAAATACCATGAACTCTCACCACAACAATAGAGCTAAATCAATAACAATATCATACCCTGCGACCCAAGTCCTCTTGACCTTTATTTATACATTACAATACCTCACCAACAACCTTAGGCGGAAACCTAGGTGTCAAAACCCTAATTACCAAAGCCCTAGGTGTCTAAGACCCTAGGTCAACTTGATCCACTTTTTCTGGACTTCGCCAACCTGTCTTTCCTTCCTTATCGTGTGGTGCTCCCAAGAATCGAATGGTGGCCTTTTCCACTTCCTAAGCCATTCTCGGTCTATCTTCCTTGCTAATATGTCATCCTCGATCTCCTCATCCAACGGATTTATTTTCCGCACTTTGCTCCATCTTTTCTACTCTTTTGCTCACTTCGACCCAGTGACAGTCACTTTATCTCTCGCGAAGTTCACTTTTTACCTTTTCTTCATTGTCCTCTATTTCCTTTCATAACCAAGGGCCAACTATGCCACAAGAAGAAGAACCTCTGAACAATATGGACTTATATTATGACAGATAACATGTCACAGAGCACACGCCAGAGCAAGAAGATAAACAGGGAGGCCACAACACACGCCACATGAAGAAGATAAACAAGGAGGCCATACAAAGAAGAAAAACTAGTTAATATCTATTATAGTAGGTTCAAAGATGCACATCTTATTGTACATGTGTTATCTTGTTGTACAGGTGCTCGAATTAGGTGTTATTATTATACATTCCCTAACAGAGGTTGGACACCGCAATCTTGCATGCAATCTTCAAAACCACAAAAGAAATACGATTAATATTTATGGACTATGGGGCTATCTCAAACATTTAATGTATGTCGATTCTTGCTTCATCAATCCATGTTGCTTCATATTGGGATATACATACATAAAATTTCCTAAGTTTAAAACCAAATGGCCTCGATATGAGGCCAAATAAGGCCTTAAATTTTTCCATTGGTTAAAAAATATGTTGTCTCTATTTTATAACCGGAGAAAAAGTGTTCAATGGAAAAAGAAGCTAAGACTTTGGAATAAATTTTTTGATTCCCATGCAAAAACTAAGAAAAATACCCAGCCTTTTACAATAGTATGTGCCACTGCTAGGGACTAATAAATATAATAAGGCATTGGTTCTGTTGAAGAATTGCTTCTTTTCTAGAGAACTCCAATGTTGTTTGAGATGAATAGTGCATAAATTACTGTCAAACAACAATTTTAAAATTTTAAATATTTATCAATTTCACATATACAATATATTTAAAAAAATAATTTGTCATATTTAAAATTAAAATACATTTATTTTAATGTGTTTTTATGTAATATTTCTTTAAAATGATGATGATGATGATGATGATTAACCTCCACTAAATCATTAAGAGAAGCTTTCCAAGATCACCATAGTTTTGTTGGGTTAAGAGGTTAGGAAGGTTGGAAGTGTGACAAATATTTTGAAAAAGAGATCTAATATAGGTATGGGCTCGACAATATAAGAGAAAATGTTTTTCATCTTCAACCTTCTTAGTGTCACAAATGTGACACACTCTTTCATCCCTTGGCGTGTTAGGAATTGACCAACGGCCAATTTAACTATGGAGCTCGTGAAAATTTGTTCTTATCTTAGCAATGCTTATTTTCTTCTTTACACTTGCAAAACAGATAAAGAATTTTGATCTTCTAGATTAGAGTTAATTACATCCTTATA